>JAWWNH010000001.1:17835000-17875000 GCA_034641385.1 Darevskia mixta
TTTGAACGCTTTCTTGCAAATCTGACACTGATGTGGTCGTTTTCCTGCAAGAAAGCACAGCAGAACAGAGAGAGATCATTACACTGGAAAAAGGTTCCTTTAAAAATAAAATTATACATAGCACAACCTTCAGTTTCAGCATTTTAGGCCCTTTTTTGTTTCCAGAAATCTCGCAAGACAACATGTGGGAAAGGCATTTTATTGGTAGCACTATGCCAGAATCCAGCT
Organism: Darevskia mixta; assembly: GCA_034641385.1. Lineage (NCBI taxonomy): Eukaryota > Metazoa > Chordata > Lepidosauria > Squamata > Lacertidae > Darevskia > Darevskia mixta. Next base: position 17,835,229 of record JAWWNH010000001.1, read on the forward strand.
TGTAGCCAGATATTGGCAACTGAGTAGCATGATGGCCCTAATCTGTTCTGCAAGCAAGACTGGAGTGCAGCAACACTGTCTCTGCCTGTGATTCCCAACAACTGGCTTTCAGAGGCTTGCTGCCTCCAACATTCAATGTAGAACATAGCCATGATGGCTGGTAGCCACTGACACTTATATCCCCCAGAAATGTGTTTAATCCTCTTTCAAAGCCGTCCAAGTTGGTAGCCATCACTACAACTTGTGGGGGAAAGATTTACTTATCTCCATAAGTAAAAGAATTAGAGAGTTTTAAAATCTGAAATATTAAACTAAAGGAAGCAGACTGGGTTATGCCAGCGGCATAGTATGTTGTACCCACTCATGCACAGTGTGGGGGTGGAAATGTACCCTTGTTCCAGGGGAGAGGTGTGCACTGCCTAAATTTAAAAAGCGGAGGGGGAGAAAGCTTGCATTATGGGGCTGTGTAAGAGTAGGGGTCCCAGATAGGCTTTGGCACTTTTACTTTTTCTAATCGGCTTCATGAGAATATCTTGGGACACCAAGCTTCTAAAGGAGTAAAAATAAAGATTTCGGGGCAGGGGATACTCTCAAATAAATTAGGGTTGTATTTAACTCACTCAGACAAGAGCTGTTGAAATTAATGGAATTAAGTTAGTCAAATACATCGATTTTAATGTGTCTACTCTGTGTATAAGTTGGATACAACTAATACTCTTGAGGGGAGAGTTCTATATTTCCTGCAGTAGCAGTGTAACAATTGTGCATTAATGGTGGGGAAAAAATTGCTTGCATGAAAAGCCCCCAAATAAACAAGAGCTCTATTTTTAATAGCTTTCACTTTCTGATATATTCTGTATATTGCTTTTTTCAACCTGAGGACAATAAAGAAAAAGTAACATGGAGTATCAGTAGAAAACTGGCCATATCGAAGAGCAGCTGATGCCTGCAATAAAGTTTGATAAATATCCTATTTATTTACAATTCTACAGACTCTCTCACTTACGTTTTGTGCTTCTTTTTTGTCCTTTATTGAATTAAGGGCATCTGACTATAAACAAGGTTACGGTTACTTAATGATTCACTTTCTCCAGTTCTGTTTCATCACGTAGCTCGTGATTTTAGGGGTTTCTCCATGCCTCATATCAAGAAAATTATTCGGCTTTAACAATATCAGCTTTCAGGAATTTCTGAATGTTAAGCCTCAGTCAAACTCTTGAAAGCCCTTGTTTTCCGAAATACCCTGGAAACATAGGAAAACTCCACCTAAATTAATTTAACATTATGAATAATTGTAGTTACTTGCTACATCAAGAATTTTATCAATCAATCAGCCAGTCAATATTATTTTATTTTAATATGATAGTTTATTTATCAATCAATTATCAGTCAATATTATTGGTTTGGGTGGGGGAAGCTAATCTAAGTTGAGCATTTATGTGAGCATGGCTGGTTTTTAAAATTAAATGGAAATCCTAGTATGGGAACAGTGAATTACCTTCTTTTTTTGCTCAAGCTTCTATCCTTTCCTCCATCACACAAGTAATCCAAAACCATCTGAATTGGTACCAGGGGTGTTACCCCCATGTCATTAAGAACCTGGGTGGGTAACCCTTGAAGATACCAGCACTAAGTGAACTAATGACCCTTCCATGGTTGAGCTCTCCTTGGAAAATGTTGCACTCCCAGCTTTTTGATAATTATGAATAGTTTTCTGAAACACTGTGGCAAGCACAAAGCCTTTTATATACTGGTTTAACTATGGTAAATTCTGAGAGATATTAGATTAGATTATCCTTGAAATGCCTTCCAGCCCCAAGAGGCTCCAGGGTCTCAAATGTGTCAGAAATGAAATAGTCAGATCTTTGGAGCTTTCTGTTTGAACTGCTCAAAATGGATGAACTCAATAATCAAAGGTATTACAAATATTAATAAAGACGTGAGACAATGTGAAGGGGAGTGTTGCTGCTGAATTACATAGTAGAGGAATCACTGCCTCACTGACCACATGCACAGAAACTAATTGTGAGGACCGAAAGAACTACATTTCTAAGAACTCAATGTTGAAGCCCTTAGTCAGGAAAAATTCCCATTAAACTTTAGTGAGAGAAAGATTTAGTTCCCTATCAGCAGCTACTGAGATTTGCTACATGAGCAGAATTGTTCCTCACTGGTAATTTTGGGGGAAGTTCTCTGCGAGTTGTCAGCCATTCACTGAATGCTGAAGTTCCCTTCAGCTGCATGACACCATTATTTCCACTGGTATTTCAAGCAGTTTCAAATCCGATGTCTGAAACTTGACACCCGTACCAAGCCTAAACACATCTGGTTGATTCGAGGCCACAAATAGCTCTGGAATGTCTTTGACACCTTCCATAACTGCCATACTTAAAAGCTTCATTCCAAAATAGAGTTGACCCCGCTCCAAAAAAAGCTTGTCAGCCTGATAGGACTGGGCAAAACCCAGAAATGTATGACACAATGTATGATGCAATAATAGCAAACCAGGCAAAGGAACACAGCATCTTTTACACAAACAGGGGTTTCTAAGTACACCATCTTTGAAGACAAAAAAGTTTTTTGTTTTTGTTTTTTAAAAAAACCACACTGAAGATGGCATAGCCCCATAAGAATATTTAAAATATAAGTTTCATAACTGCACCAGCTTATGCAGGCGAGCATGTCAGTTGTCACTGGTGATGTCACGAACACCAGTCAACTGATTCTAGGGAATGGCTCTGGGGTATGGTGTGAAGGCACACAGGGTGACCACTTTGTTGAAGCTAAGCAGGTCTGGGTCTGGTTAGTTTCTGGATGGGCAAGCACCTGGGAACTACCTTGGGGTCCTTGAGAGAAGAAAGGTGGAACAGAAATGCACAAAGCCAAACTAAAATTACACTAGGTGGTGCCTTAAAAAAAGGACACGCCTCTTTACCTTTATATTATCTGTTTTGTGATTGCTTTTTTTGCAATTGCTGGTTTTTATAACTGCTTTGAATGCTGTGCTTTAAATGGTTGTAACCTGCCTTCAGACTTTAAGGTGAAGAGCAGGTAATTAACTAAAATAATAGGTCTGCTTCTTCAGCATGCCTGATGTTTACACACTGGGCATTATGTAGTCACAGGGGCCGCCGTGCCTTATGTCGTAACACAAACCGCACAACATAAATATATTGTGGTTTTTGGTACATAGATCGCATCATTTCTGCCTGCACACATTGGGAGTCTACCTGTGCATGCTCTCCTATGCAGACAAGGGTGGACTTTCAGTGGGCAGGGAGAATGGCATTGGCAGGCATAATCACAACCCTTTCCAATGATTCTCCCATGCATGTCTCCATGGGGGTTCAAACTACTGGTAGGCCTAGAAAAATCCCAGCCTATGCTGTTTCCAGCAGCATAAATTCATGCCAAGGTGGTCACGACATCCCCTGGCATGCAGTTGGAATGTGCAGGCTTTGGCATTCCAACACAAACCACCCCTAAACGTGGACTCGTGGTGGAAGGCCAAAACCCAAGTCTGGGCTAAATCCAGTCTGTGCTGGCTGTTTCACATGCCTGGCTCACCCACTGCAGCAAGCCTGCTCAGGCATTGGCTTTCCCCCACAACTGCTATGAGCTGAGATTAATAATGAGAATAGATAGCACAGCATGGAACTAGGAGAAGGGAGATCATGAGAAGGAAAACACAAGCTGTATTGTAAACTGCAGGGCAAAGTCTACATCCAAATGGCTTTTTTTATTTTATTAAAAAACTGGTCTTAAAGTCACACTTCAATAGCTGGCAAAACTCAAAAGTGCCCACTTCTGAGCCATAGGTGGACAAAAGTCATTTCAGTAGGAAACAAAGAATGTGGCATTGCTTGCATAATTTAGCTGTGGTGTTTTGCAAATGTGCACGGCAGTTACCAGGATCACTCAGTGCTCCAGGACATACTTATGTGCAAGAGGGAGACTCAGTGTGCAAGTATACATGAAGGGAATTGGAATGCTATCATATCCCTGGAATATACTCTTTCTCCAGTATTTTGATAACAATAAGCATTCCAAACACTTCACAGGTATTCACAAGAATTACAATGCCCCTGTAAGGTTGGCACTTATGACCCCCCCCCCCAAGCTGCAGATGTTCGATTGAGAACTGAGATTTACTGTAGTGACTTGCCAGCAGTCAGCTGACGGGTTTGGGGCTAAGGTACAGTTTGAACTTGCCTTAGAACACATGCCCCCAGTCATTATGTAGTTTTATTATTGAGTTGCAGAACCCTAGCTGCACATGAGGTCCTTTTGGGGAAGAGCAAACAGATACTGTGCTCCTGCTGCTGTCAATGTAATGCAATGGTTTTGGGTTGTTTTTAGCTACATTCTTAAGGAAATCAGCCCTGAGTGCTCACTGGAAGGACAGATCCTGAAGCTGAGGCTCCAATACTCTGGCCATCTCATGAGAAGAGAAGACTCCCTGGAAAAGACCCTGATGTTGGGAAAGATTGAGGGCACAAGGAGAAGGGGACAACAGAGGATGAGATGGTTGGACAATGTTCTCGAAGCTACTAACATGAGTTTGACCAAACTGTGGGAGGCAGTGGAAGACAGGAGTGCCTGGCGTGCTCTGGTCCATGGGGTCACGAAGAGTCGGACATGACTAAATGACTAAACAACAGCAACAAATATTCAATGTTCGTGTTTGTTTTCTTTAAAAAATAAAATAAAATTTGTTTAAATATCTGTAAACTGCAATTTGGACCAAATCTGAGCCACTTAAAACAGGGACTTTTAAAACATTTTTGTTTCCTTTTTTATGTTGTTAGCCACCTTGGGCAGGGTGGGTATTGTGACTGAAACACAGGGTTAAGATTAACTTTAAATTTAATTAAATCAAAACTTGATTCCTTGCACTGTGGTCTACTTTCAAATGGCAAGTGTCCCAATTCACCTCAAATGTTTCAGTCAGGATCTGTTGCTTGGCAATGCAGTTAGAGTGATTCTTTGAAAGCCACTGATGCACTCAGATCAAAGTTGCAGGTAACTGGTTTGAATCCCTCTTCTTATTTTTGATTTGCTAAACAGCTAGGCTGAAGAAGAGCTCTAATGTTATTTCAGCTGCTCCTCATAAACTTTGTTAAAGGTATGGCACTACTATCACACGATCAGGGAGCTCACATGAAGCAGATAGTCCCAAATCTCTATTCCATGTGAACTTTATGCCAGCTGCACTCATCCTCTGGGAAAGCACAATGCACGATTATCTCAGTTTTGTTGAAAAGGCAGCTGAGAATCCCTGGGCATGTGATAAGAACAGTGACTTTTATCCACATAAAAGTCATAACATGAGCAGGAAAATCAGTCATGTTAACTGACCTCAGGTGGACTCCCTCAGATGAAAGAGAAAAAAGGGGGGCAAGGAACCATGTCACATTTTAGAAGAAAATAAGGGGATGTATTCAAGGGGTTGGGTTCCTCTGCTCATGAGAGACTTTCCCCCCTCCACTGAGGCTTCTGTTAACAGAATGGAGAAGGAAGATGGTTTTCATAAATTCCTCCCTTTATCCTGCAGCCCCCACCCCTTGTGCCACCTTCAGTGCTGCTGTGGTCCCCCAACATTCTTGAGCAGATGGGGGGATTAGTTAACAGCCACCTTCTTCCCCTTCTGCTTACAAAAAACCCAACTCCACAGGTTTAAAAATCCTTCCACAAGCAAAGGGACACCATTGGATACCACCCCCGCCCCTAATACTATAATAAACTATAGGAAAACACTCCTAATTACTTTGCGAGCATATGGTGGCAAATGCCAGATGACTAGATGCTAGAGAACAGGATCTGACAAGGCAAAGAATAAAGAATGCCTCCAATGGCAACTGTGTTCATAACAGAAAGGGAATCAGACAAGAACTGAATAATATCTCAGAAAGTATGGGATTCCTTTGCTCTCAAGACAATTATTCAGGCATAGTGTGATCAGGTCAATGATGTGATAATAGCCACAGAAAGATGGCATTGCAAAGGTCATCCATGCCACTCTCTCCTGTACCTGAAATACAGCTTCTTGTAAAGCTCTCCCTTGACATACCTATCCAGCCTTCACTTGAAAACAGATGAAACAGAGCAGGGTATTTTGCTTTGTTACTGAAACAACTTAAACATACAAAGCGATTGTGATATTATTTCAGTGTTTTCTTAAAAATGATTGAACCCCCTATGAAGGTAGATAGATGGGTTCTTCAAACGTTTAATGCCTGGTGCCTTTACTTTTCTTCGTGAACAAGCCACAAAGAGATTTAGAGCCCAGTCCTAACCCCCAGATCAGTGCTGCTGGGAGAGAATTCGGATTAGCTGGAGGTGTCCCTGCACTGGGCTCACTGCTGGGTGGAGGGGAAAGGGCTTTGCCACAGAGACCCCCACTGCGCCCGTCAGGACTGCAGGCGGCCAAGAAGCTTCTGCCAGCCATAGCCAGTGCAGGGCCTGACAGTGTGTTCTGGGGTGAGGGCAGAGAAGGGCTGGACAGGAATCTGCTGGAGCCTAAGTCAATCCATTTTCAGGAGACATGCCCAATGTGGGCTCCTGTGCTGTGCCAGTCTAGAGCTGGTGCAACAAATAATAATAATAATAATAATAATAATAATAATAATAATAATAATAATAATATCCCCCTCCACCTACTGATCTGGCTAGCTGGAGCTGGCAGGGCTGCGGATCGAGCAGAGGATTTTGGTGCTCTGCACCCGTCTGGAGCCTCTTCAGATTGCTCTGTTATTTGTTGTTTATTTGGGGTTTTTTCTTCTTATATTTCAAACCAGCATGTATTCTTTAAAGGCAAAAAAATGCATGCTTAGTTTTGGGTTCAATTTGCTGTTTAGCCCCTAAATTTGTCCCAACCTTATGAAGTGATTCTGTGCTTTTATCTCCCTGCATCTTCCCCTCCCCCTTTTTAGGCCACTGAATAGAATCCAGCTCTGATCTCATTGGCTGATTTGACAATTCCGTCTCATTGATGGAGAGATGCCTTTGAAATGACCCTGGGTGAGATTAACATGTGAAATTATTTATGAGTTATGTAAGACAACTTAAACGATGATTAAAATACATACATGGTTCTTCACTACAAGTATACAGCAACATCACATGGTCTACAACAGAGCAAAGCTTTAAATTGTCCTGATGTTTTCGTCAGGAGGCCTGGTATTGATTCTGTTAACAAATCTTCCCATTCTCCTTCTTTATCCCCTTGCTAAAACTCATTATTTGCTAGAGTAAAGGTTGTTTCATTGTTGTATTACGATCGGAAAAGCACCAATGGGGGTGATATATAAATACAATTAATTATTATTATATGTTTAAAGATATCTTGCACAAATATTTGTGTGTGTGTATTTGCACTGCACTTTTATCCCACATCCTGACTCTCTTAGGATTTGCAATGAAAAATAATTATATGTAATCATTTTATACACACCCACACACCCAAAGGCTTACAATTTCATTGCTATGTATATATAAAAAACATATAACAGCCCAAAGATACAGGCTTTTTGGGCTTAGATATGGGCAAACCATGTGTTCTGAAAAGCAATAAATTTCGTTATTCCAGTGATATAACGGTAAGTAGGTTTGGGGACTGAGGAGTGGGTTTGCAAAGAAATTCCAGACTTGGAAGGTACATAAGGAATCATCTGGCAGTGGTTTGATTTTTTAAAGGCAGCTGATTGAAGCCACTTAGGGGTTTGGATGTTAGAAGTAGTCCCGGTGGAGCTGGATTAATGGGCAGAGTGTAGTGAGGCGGTCAAAGGTGCGTTATAAATGCAATTTGGCGTAATTGCAAATACCACACTTGCTCTGTTGTTACAAAGAAGAAAGACTTCCATTTCTAGTGCAAATTTCATGAGCTTTGAATTTACTCCAAGAAACTGCATATTATTTAAGTATAAAAAGTAATCCTCGTATCTGAGTCGAGTGATAGAAAATTATCTATAGACAGCATGTAATTTTTTTTATGAATCAAGCTCTAAATAAGGAAAACTTGTGAGCTAGGAATTCAGAATAGCAGCAAAAGAGGGCTGAATTGCTGCTAAAGCTCGAGAACAATATTTAGTTTACCGAATCAATCTGGAAACAAAAGTAGTGCTTGTCTCAGCATAAAAGCTACAAAAATTATATATAAAACGAAGTCTTAATAAAACATGCAGTTGGAAAGAAAGGAAGAATTAAAGGGAGGACACAACCATGAAAGCTCTCATCGTTTCATGTGAATGATGAAACTGAGCATATCATTAACCAAGGTAACAAGGCCACAGGACTCCTAGGCATGCCTATGAAAATATTAATTTGTCCAATATGCAAAAATTCCTGCATATCTTTACTGCGGGGTGTGGGTGTGAATGTGTGCCAAAGGAATTTGCTATGAAAAACTAAAAATGAAACATCCATTGGGTGTTGGGAACTCCACACATAGGAACCTTTTGTCACCACTGGGTTTTTTTAAGTGGAGAATGAATGGGCACTCCATGCCATCAACTTGATGTCACCATGCTTCCTCCTCTTTCTCAACTCCTTCCTTAACCGTCTTCTGAGCACAGCTGCCTGGAAGCTCCCAGAGTTGATATAAGGACAACTGTTTAGAAAGGTGGTGGGAAGAAAGGGTTTGGGGGAAAGTTCGTAGCAGTCGGAGAACCAAGATTGCTATGAACTTTTCCCCAAACCCTTTCTCTCGCCATCTTTCTAAGCAGATTGTCCATATATCAACTCTGTGAGTTAAGCTAGGCTAAAAAAATAAAATAATAAATGACTGGCCCAAGCCACCCAGTGAACTTTATGGCAAAGCAGAGATTGGAACCCAGATCCATCACCAAATCCTACGGTCCAAACCCAATATCATATCCACATCACCACATTGGTTCATGCTATATGGTTTAGTCACTCCACGTTCTCATATGGCAACAAGGAATCAATTCAGGAAATCAAACAGGGAAGTCATTGTAAGCTGCTGGTTGCTTAAATTTCCAGTTTTAGGTTGCTGGCATCCAACGCATTACTAATCTGGGCAGCAGAGCTAATAAAAAATATTTTATTCTAGTAACATTCAAAGAATTATTTGAAAGACAGTGTTTTTATATCTAAGCACTTCTGTTTGGCCCCTATAGGGTTACTATTCAGAGATAGGCTGTAGGAGACTTAAGCAGTCTCCTGGTCACTACCAATGTCCCACTACCAATGGCACTTATCAAAGGGGACTCTTCAAGAATTAAAATCTCTTGCCCTGACAGAAATCATAATTAACTACCAAACCTAACTTCTGTTTCGTTTTCCCCAATGGTGCTCATCCAACAGGTAGCATAAGGACTTTGATATGCTGCTGGCCTTTCAATACTTTCTCCTAGCTCATTTGGCCACATGCTACTGGCATATAAGACTATGACAGGATGGGCTGCTTTGCAGGAAACATCTCAGATAGTTGGATACAGTACACAGGGCTTAGATTTTCTGTTATAGTATATCTATCATGTGAATTCCAAACTCCTTTTAAGAATGGCAAGAACAGCAGCAGCAGCAACAACAACAACATGGCTTCACTTTTTTAAAGTAGTGTAATCCAAGTCACAAAACTTGTGCCAAAAAAGTGGGCTTGAGACCTCAGTGTAGTCAAGAACCAAGGAGAGGTAAATCACTTTAAAACCACAGGGGGGTATGAAGAGCACAGATAAATAGAAGTGTATGGCATGAGCTAGTCAACTGGGCCACTGCATAAGTATTAGCTTCACTGCATTGTGTGAAAGCTGTATATGATATAACTGATTATAAGGCGACAGCATTAGACTATTCCAGAACAGCTGACCTACAAAGAAGAAGAAAAGTGTGGACTGCATCTTCAGACAGATCAACACTTTGGCTTATAAATCTATGCCCATTATTTGTGCTACTCTAGAAAGACAGGATAAGCACTAACTGTCCCCAAAAAGATGAGGAAGGGATAATGATTCAGGCACTGAAAGCAAAGGTTAATTGCAGTTCAGAGAGTCTTGCCCCGAACACAGAGTGAAATTTCTCATATATATTAATAGACGAGACAGCCATTCCATCGCTCTGGCTTTTTCCATAACTTTATCAGTTTAATTTGCAATTCACTTAACATTTACAAAAGAGGCCAAAGAAGAAGGAAAAGAAGGAAAAGGAAAAGGCGAATGGCCTTTACATTTTCTTGAAGTAAACTTTAGCTGCGTAAATATGCAAGACAGGTAGTAGAATAAGAAGGGCAGGCTCGTGTTAGTTTGCAAGTGTTCCCCCTTACCTTACCACTACTGTGCTGCTGTTCCACCAAATTAGATTAAGGTCACAATACTATAAACACTTGCCTAAGGGTAGGTCCCATTTAATTCAGTTGAACTGAGTAGACATGCATAGGATTGCATTCGTAATCTGATTAAATGGCCTTTTACTACTCGGACTAAAGTTAGGATAAAACTATATTCTGATGTTTCCTGCTATATGAAGACTGCTTTTGCTGAAGTTCACAAAAAAACGTGTCAGAGATTAAGGAAACTTAAATCCAAATCTCTTAACTCTAGGACTAGGCAGTTCTATTGTGGGAGTGATTCTTCTCTTCAAACACTTTTATTTGTGCTAAAACTTGAGGCAGAATCTCACAGAAAGGAGAGATATAAAATAGATAATGGTCAGGAGGAAAGGAGTATTACAGCATTGCGCATAAAGTCTTCCTTGCTTGTTTAAAATCAAAGCATATTATCTGCTTTTTTGCAAATCAAGGTGCCTGGCTTGTCAAATTTCCAGCCTTTCAATTGTCAGCCTATGACTGTGGAGCTTATGGAACACCAACTTTACGGGATTCAACCATATGCCCAGATCCCAATATATGAGAAGGCCAGCTCTAACATAAGAGGTTTACGGTAGTAGTGTAGCAAACCATAATATTTGCAGATGGCTGCAATAAAATCATTCAGGAGAGGAAAGGTGCAGGGATGTAAAGCCTGCAAAGCTTTCCCCCCTCTTCAACCAACCAAACAATTGCATCTGAGTAATGCAACGTAAGGAATATGCACACCAATGAACAAAACAAGCTGGTGGTCCAAAATGCTACTTTATTTCCCCGCACCCCTAATCCCACGAGTATTTTAACTTCCTCTTTATTTTCTGCATAGGATTTAGCTTAAAGAGGCAAGGAAAGAGTACTAATGTTGTGGAACACCTTTTATCCCTCAGTTTCAAAAGACTCAAGTGAAAGAATTTGTGTCTTTTAAAAGACACAGCAATCAAATGGGAGAAAACAGTGTTGTTTTGATACAAGATGTTTTGGATATTTCTTCATTATTCTTGTTTAGGCTTGGTTAGGATTTTGAACTAGATTACCACAGGCAATATTGAAAGATACAGTAAATCACGGGTACAGTTAGGCCAACTCCACAATTCATGTGGCAATCATTATTCTCCATCAGTTGGCTAGTGTTACAGTGCATGTCCCTCATACATGCTTTCTATGTTGGCAGACAATTTTATTATTATTATTATTTATTGAATTTATATACTGCCCTATACCCGGGGGTCTCAGTGTTGTTATTACATATAAACAAACAAAAAAACAAAATACAAGGGTAGAGCCACTCTTTGCCTCATTCCCCACACCACACCCCAAATGTTAGGACATTGTCAGTTCAGAACACAGGTGACCAGACTGTGACAAATTAGATGCCCTTTTCATGATTCTGTCCTGTTTGGTGACTGACTGCTAATCAGCCGTTTGTCATACACACTTGCCTCTGTTGGTAAAAGTGTGCATGGCAATTAGGGATGGAGGATTTAATCCATTGGGTAAGTGATGCAGGAAAGACCAGAAGCACCTGCCACTCATGAAGCAGGCTGCCCTGTATTCTGGAGTGTATTCACTATTACAAACTGAAGGACTATTTAGGGGAAGAGTTTTTAAAGGATTTGAAAAATTTATATATATACACACACACATACATGTGTATGTGTGTGTATAATATAATATACACACTTAAACTTTGTTTAAAAATTTAAAGTGAAAGCAAATTTTCCAGATTTTGTAATGAATGTGATTTATAAATGCATAAAAACCAAAGAGCATGCTGGAAGGCATAAAAGAAGATCTATTGAAATTTACTATTCATTTTGCTTCTTAAATAGAGGTGAATGATTCCCATTCCCACGATCTTTGTCACAGATCCAAGACTAGGAAAACAATTAAGAGATGAACTATTGTTAGGAACCATCTTACTGTTTGGGTTCATGCACATGTGTGTGTGAGCTAAACATGTGTATTGGAAGAGAAGACAACAAATACTTAAAAAGGGAAGGCAACAGTATTTGTGTTAAATTACCTATATAGAAAATGAGCTCGAGCTTGACTAGATCTGATTTTCCTAAAAGGAGATTCAAGTTTCAGTCTTTTTCAGATACTTTTTTTACCCTAAACTACTAATCACTGGATAATTCTCCATGTATAATATAAATAGCTTTTAATTTTTGTATAAAGTAAGATGGGGCTCACTGAACTGTTTCTTCTTCACAGGACCCTTACAGGCAGAAGTCCCCTGGACCAGTTCCCACATCATCAGACTCCACAGAGTCAGAGCTTTGATCTTCAGGGGTTCTTCCCTTCCGCTCAGTAAGTGAGTGCCTTTAGATCTACCTTGCCAGTCCAAGGAGAGAGGCCAGAAGCCAAAAAGATGCCCACCTGCGCACCAGTGTTGGATCTTTAAGGAGTGTAGCTTTCAAAGAAGAGGGTCGAGCCTAAACCTTGCTCCAGTGTTTGTTGCAAGATGTGAATGCCCTGTGGGCCCTTTGGAAGACTCCACCACCTAGGCACAATTTTGAAGGCAGATAACTTTTTATTCTAAGAGGTTAATAATGCCCTCTTCACTTTTTACAATGAGAAGAGCACTCTATACTAAATGCAGATTTTAAGGTCTGCTTGTCGCACTATAGCCATCACATAGATGCCATTTGAAACTGGCTTTGTGCAGCAACTACTCTGTTAAGGCAGTTTCAGGGAACCCTCCTTAATTGCAGCCATAGTACGAGGAACAGACCTGAAGAAGAACTGTAGAAAATAAGCAACCTCTCTTACAGTAAACTACCATCTGACTGATAAAAGGATAACTTGTTAAGCGTGTAAGGAAGATAAGTGTAGATAAGCTTCAGGCATTTCCAGACCAAAAATTCTGTGACGATGCTCCACTTCACTGTACAGATCATCAGTATGTATATACGCAAAGAACTGTACAAACTCAGGTTCCCTCTTGGTTCAACTGGTCTAGCACTTTCGTGTGTATTAATTCTCATATATACATATTTAGAGAGGCAGGCCAAAAGGTAAGCTTTAATATATTTTGATCAGGTCTTTAAACAGCAATATAGGTGATTAAGGTGCAAGATATTTAGCTATTGTTAGTCCCCCACCCCCTTACATAGATGTTTATGGGCAGACTGTCCAACACAGGGTTTCCCAATCTTGGTCTCCAGCTGTTTTTGGACTACAACTCCCATCAACCTTTGCTAGCAGGACCAGTGGTCAGGGATGGTGGGAATTGTACAAACAAAAGAGTATAAATTTAACATGTGAAGAAAGGGAGGGGGAGTCATACTGAACTAAACAAAGCACACAATTTCTTCCTTGTTGAATGCCTTAAGCATATGTTGCATCTTATGTTGCACAAGTGTACTCATTAAATATTATGAAAAGTACCACATGCAAGAAAGCTTGTCTCTACACGCCGTAGCCATTCGTACCTGTGTGCTCATATTTGTGTCGCAGAAGGGAACTGCTTTTCTGGAATGTCTTGTCACATAAGTCACATGCGTACATGCCACTTTCTGTCTTCTTGATCTTCTTTCGGGACAGGCAGGAGTCGGAGTCTGTCATGTCATCAAGACCTGACATGTAATCCGGAGTTCCATCAAGCAATTCTCCCTGTGATGCAACCAAATGGTTTATGTAAAACATGTTTCCTTCCCTTGTTCTGTGATGTTATACAATATTCTGCGTTCCTATAGTATGTTAGTTACTATATTGAGTTTCATCCGTAACCAGGTAAGCACCCTGAGTTACAATAAGCAGCCTCATTGGCTCACACTCAACTTTTATCCCATTGAGTCTTATGTGAGTAGTGCAAAACACCTATGTCCAGAGCTGCACCTGAGAGAGTATGTTTAGGATGCCACTTGGAGTCTGAAAAATCATCTGATGACACGGGGCTGCCACAAAAACATATTCTCTCAACATCTCCTATAACATCTGTAGTGTCTTAATGTTGTTTGTTTTCTGCTGTCCCTGCACATCCCTGGCTGATGGGCTTGGGGAAGTGCGCAACATGGCGCACAACATGGGGCTAAATAATCATTACAAGGAGACATGGTGTCTTCATTGTGACAGATGCATTTGCACTTGCTGCCCTGTATCACTAAAAATATAGTTACAGTCTCAGTTGGCATGGGCACCCAAAGCATAACAGAAAAGGCAGAAGCTGGCAAAATTGTGACTGTATAAGCAAACTGAACCCTTTTACAGGCTATCATGCACTCAGTCTCTCCCTATGCTGAGGGAAGGTATGAACTAATAGTGTGTAGTACTGATGGCTGCTCCTGAAATGCTGTTATGAAATGCTATATCTATGCAATGGAAGAGAACAGATGGCCAAATGGCCACTTATACCATTACCAAGTCAGGGAACATGACAACAACCAGAGTCAGCTCCACATAGTTCTCTGTGATTTCATCCCTGTGGAAAGCACTGGTGTGATCAGAATATGATGTAACCACTTTCCACAGGACCACAGATGCCAGCGTGTTTTGACGGAACTCCTGCTCACATTACTTAATTTGTTCAAGTCATATCCAAATATGTGCCAGCTTTCAGTTCCAGGAGGTCATAGTTGCCCTGCATGACCAAACCCATCACCCCAAAATTAAGGCTGCAATCCTATACATACTTACCTGGGAGTAAGTCTCATTGAACTCAATGGGACTTAATTCCTCAGCAGGCATGCACAAGATCGCACCACATAAGCACTCTTGGACATAACTGCGAAGGGCGCAGGAAATGCGAGTGCTGCATTCTTCCGTTTCATAATTCCCCCACCTTCACTTCTCAGAGATACACAAGCAAATTCAAGGATTCATGTTTTCTGAGGACAATGAGAGTGGAGGATATGGACAATCTGTTTTGAATGATACAGAGATGCAAGAAAACAGCACTTGTATTTCCTGCCGTCCCCACATCTATAGCTGCTCTAAAATGTATGAAAAAGACGTATCATTTAATAAACAAAAACATGCTATGGGTATGTGCACTCTGGCCTACAGCTTATCATGTAGACTCTGGCTAACAACATGGACAAGGTTGTACACAGAACTTGAAAGGAAGGCTTCGGTGACAAGATAGCAAGCTACTTTTGCTTTATAAATATTCTGAGGTTAAGTACTTCGACGTATAAACCTTTCGAGGTTAAAACAGCAGTATCTGAAGCTGCTCTAACATCTATTCAACTTTTAGGATAATTCTGCAAGGTAACTGGAAGTTACAGAATGTCATAGTGTGTCGCAAACCTAAAATAAATGTGCAAACACAGCTTTATCTTTGTGTAAAATCCTATATAGATAACTTATTAACAAATAGCTCCACATACTCTGTGGGGGTGAAACTTGTATTTCTTGAACAGGCTCCCTCCTCCAATAGCCCTTCACACCATAAGCCACTTGAGAACAAGAGCAATATGGAACTAGTATGTGTGTCTGCTGCTCAAGGAAAAGAAAGCAAGTTTATGGTAGTTTTTAGGGTTGTAGCCTTTGCAGAATTTGTAGCTTGCAGTGCACTTCTGCGCATGGTTTATTGGAAATAAGCCTTGCTGAGTTCAATAGGACTTACTTCTTGGTTGGTATGCTTAAAATTCCAAAGTGCATTGTGTTCATAATAATAGGAGGTTGTAAAACAAAAACAAAACCCAAAAATAACACACACAGAGACACAAACCACTAGGTACAAGCAATAATGACAGAGCTTTTCTTTCAAGATACCAGACTATAAGTGTTAGAAAGGTTTCAAAATGAAGTTTATATTTAGGCACAAAATATTATTATGCAATCCACTGAAATCTATGTCTCCCCTCTAAAGGCCTTGAGCTATATTTTTATATTTAATTTTGTAATTTGAAATAGGGAATATTAATAACACTTTTTATCAATGCTGTATCTATGTTAAAACAGCCTTCAGCATTAAGCAGTAATGAATGTGGATCAGTAAATTATTAAATTTCTTGATATTTATTTTGTCTTGATCCAAAGAGAGTGCAAACTTGCATGATAACGTACATTTCCATTTGCTATCAGACAGTTCAGTTTCTTAGACTAGGTTTTTACTAATTAATATTAGAGAAGATTAAATAGGCTTAAATACGTTTACAAAGAGGGCAGATGTACTGTAAATTGGAATAGTGGAACAGCTGTTATGGAGGTACCGTGCTATTTATGCTCCTATTGTGCAGAGAGGGATTACTGCCTGTAACATTAAACCATACCTGATTTTCACATTTGAAAATATAAAACATTTACTAGTTGGTAAAATTACTAATGGAACCTAATAGGTCATATGGGAATGTCCACAGATGTTTTAAAAAATCAACTATAATCAGTTAATCACTGTCTGACAAACTGTAGATGTATTATATATACACAATTCCTACACACTATGCATGTTTCCTGTGGATAAAATCCTTTGGTATATTTAAGTGGACAGATGTCAATTTTTATTTTTTTTTTATTTTTTTATTTTTGCAGTTGGGAGAGTTCCTAAAAGTTTGAACTCACCTACATTGGGCCATAGCTCAGAGCACATGCCTTTAATGCAGAAACTTCCAAGTTCAATCCCCGGCAACTCCAGTTTTTTAAAATAAGGATCTGGTAGCAGATGATGGGTAAAACCTCTGCCTAAAACCCTGGAAAGCCACCAACATTTAGAGTAAACTGTAATGGGCTCGGTGGGCCGATCGTTTGATTTGACAGTATAAGGCAGCTTCATAGGTCCACATCAGCCCAAAAGAGGACTGAGAGAACCTTTTATGAAGACAAAAAACCAACAGATACTATATTTTTAGAGTCTTCTCAACAATCGTCCATGGGATAGGGTGGGATGGGGGGGGGGAGAATGAATCGGTGAGGAAAATGGAACAGGTGAGATGAAAACAAGTCTGGCTTGGGGATCTTCATAATCCTTTTTATAGCTTTGCAAAGATTAGTTGGAACATATTATAAACAGCTTATGGCTGCATTATCATTTCCATGTGATTTCTGAGAATCTCTTAGGGTTACAGTGGCAAGGAAACTACCTAAACCACAGTGTGCCAGTACCAAAGCCACAGGCTGGGGGACTCTCCCAGCGCTTCATGTATCTCATCGGTACTTATACTAGGATGGTCTTGAATATGAATTGTATCAACAGCCTTTTCTTTAAGAGTACTAACCTTAACCTTTTTGCCCGCATGGGGACTGTAGCTGATCGAATTCGCTTAGAGGTGAATGGGTGGTGCTGACCCCTTGAAACTCATTTTATATTCTTATGGGCAGGTAATGTAATGGTAATGGGCATGAAATGTTCAACTGCAGTTGAACATTCCAAGTTTGTCCACCTTGGCCATGTTTACATAGTTTCATTTCCTCACGTCTCCTTTTAAAAATTCAAATGGAATGTTTGAGTTGATTTAGCCTTAGGATGTTTTAAGACATGAAACAGTACATGGGAATGATGTATACCTTCTGAAATAAGCAATATATTTACCTGAAAACCTTGCTTCCGCTGGTACTTTCGCCTTTGCTGCATGTCAGCAAACGTAGCTGCTCCAGTTGGATAAGTATAGGCCATATGTGGTAGGAAGCTCATTTGATCTAATCCTGGGTATGGTCGTAGCCCAGGAATACTGGTCTGAACTGGTGGCATAAAAGTGGCTGGGGGAAATGCGCTCTGTGGTGGAAGTGTGGTGTACAAAGGTTTGGCACTAAAAGGGCTCATACCAAATAATGGATTAGTGCTTTTATCCAAACTATTTGAATTAGAAAATTCTTTCTTGATAAAAGTCAAGTTCAGTGGCTCATCTGAAGTTTCAGATGACGAAGAAACACTGTTGTGGTCTACGTTTACACTATTGGATTTTGTTTTGTTCTTTGTGGCTATAATACTTTTGGGTTCCTTCATTTGTTTTGGTAATGACAAGTCCAAAGGCTCAGCCTGAAGCTCCTCAGAGGAGAAACTGTTTGGAGTGTAAGAACTACTATGGGAGTTTTTAGAAGATGTAGAAGAAAGATTTAATGGAGAAGGAGTATTGCTCCTGGAGTGGTCCAATTTATCAACTGGTTTAATATTGGTAAAGTGAGTAGGTTTCGTTAGCCTGAGAGGGGTATCACAGTTAGTAACGCTATTATGAAGTTCAGCTATAGACGGTGATGTTATAGAGTCCACAGGCTTTATAGGGGATCTGGCTGACAAAGAGTCTTTAGTGGGAGTGTGGTTGGTGGCAGCCAGCACCACCTTGGCACTGTTCCGTTCCAGCGATGGTGACCTGGAAGTTGAGTACTGGTAGACTTTTCTTTGTTCGAACCATTCCTTCACAAATTCCTGAGGAAGGCCAACGGCAATGGAAATTTTCAGTAGTTCATCAGAGGTGGGTTCCATATTCATAGCAAAATATGCTTTAAGTACAGACATATGGTCCTTGTATGGATTGATGGGGCTAGTCATTCCTTTCTCAGAAAGTACTGATGACAGGAGGAGAGCTTGCTTATCAACAAACACTCCTGGTTTGCTAGGAGCCATGTTTTCATGAGGTTGGAGGACTGCCTTGATTTCTTCGTTCATCTTACACAGGTAACGTTCATGCTGATGAAGGGGAATGGGACCAGGAAAGCTTTCTTTACAGAACTGGCATGAAAATGGAGTAGGTATATTATGGTTGTCTATCATTTTGTCTTCAGTTACCAGATCTATTAGGGTGCGTAGCTTTTCTTTCTTAATGTTATTGAGCTGCCTCCTCGAGTCTGTAGTTAAACTCTGGAGACAAGCTTTGGCTTCATTGACCTTTTCTAATGTGTAGTCAATAATACTTTTAGTGGCACCATTATGACTGACTACTGGAAGACCCACAGGTGGAATACCAGGAGAAGTAACGCCTTGTTCCTCAGGTTGAGAACATGGGTCCTTCATGTGGTAACCTTTCAGCTTGGAGATTTCTTCAGCGCTGATGTCCATTTTCTGCCTGGAAACAGTGTTGTCCACAATCTGTAGGACTTTCTGCACCTCACTTAAATTGCTGCCTATTGGGAATCCAAGTAAAGATGCATCCATCCCTACCCCTAAGTGCTGCATTGGACTTTGCGTGGAAGCATGAACTCCTATTGGGCTGGTTGCACCAAGTCTGCCATTCATGAAAGGATTAGCACCAGTAAACCCATGGGTTGCCATCAGAACTTTATATTCATTGAAATCTAGTGGTTCCGTTTTGATTTTCAGTAAGCCTGATTGCTCAGACATACTAGGTGGTTTTCCATTCTCCAGCTTGTTTCTCAGTTGTGTAATGGCTGAATTAGTAGGTGAAGAAGATACAGAATTAGGAGAAGAACCCGTCTTGATATTGTTCCTCATTCGACCATTTACAGAGATTAAGCCAATGCATTTCTTGCTGCTGATGTGTGAACTATACGAGCCAGAATGGGAGAAACGCTTCTTGCAGTTTGGACACTCATAGGGCTTTTCACCTGCAATTAATTTTTAAAAATGAATTTTTAATAACTCACAAATAGACCAGTTCTTTAGACCATTTACTGTGCCTGCACATTTCACTCCTTTCATCTTGCTGCATTTTCTCCTTCCTTCCAAGTTATGTTTAGGTTTTTGTGACTGGAAACAATTCAAACTAGACAATCTACAATTAGCTGCATGCAAGATTCCTTCTCATTCTGTGATGTTCCCTTTTACTGATGGCTTACATTTTGTTGAAAGCTATAGATGTCTTTACAAGGGACACAGGGAGTGTACTGTACTATGTAAAGGGAATACAGCTAAAAACTTATATGTAATGCACAGTGTCTGCAATATCTAAATTCAGATAGCAGAAGGATTTTGCCATGACTTTTAATAAGGACCCAGGCAACATGCAGTTACAACAGTAGCATAATTTTGTGTGAATCGGTTGGCATAGTAAATGGGGGATAAATATGACCCAGTTCACATTTTAATGCAAATTTAATGCAAATATACACTATCCAAAACAATATGTTGAACAGAAACACAGCAACTCATCAAAATTTGCACTTCTCTAAATTTTGCAATGCAGTTCTCCAGCAAAGCAATGTGTGTAAAAATGCATATATTGGTGGAAATAACAAATACATTGTTTATGAGGGAATTAATTTAAAAAATGTGTATATTGAGAGAAATTCACACTAAAATGGTGGTGAATTTTCATGAAACTTTTTTTAGAAATTAAGCTTTAGAATAAATTATGGAAGTTCACTCATACTTTTTTATTAGCTTTTAACGGTTTACTTCTAGAGGATCTATATGGATAATGGCCAGAGAATAGGAGGCATGTCTTTCTGGAAAGGGCATTGAAGCACTCTGGTCTTGCTTCAAGCTCCCCATAGGTATCTGGTTGGTCACTGTGAGAACAGGATCCTGGACTAGGTGGGCAATTGGTCTGATCCAGCAGGGCTATTCTTATGTTTTTTATTCCTCGTCTACTCTCATTTCCAGCCTAAAGCAGTGTTTCAACCACTTTCTGAACCTGTGTACATATATTTTGAGGTTTTACGCCAAGGCGGGGGCAGAGAATTTTAACACAGGTTTTGGCATCTGTGAATGAATTTTGGGCTCATGTGCTCCCTTTCACCCTGCTTCTGCTCTCTTGACTCCTGTAAGGCTCTGTTTCCCTACCTCTGTCCATAGCACAGTTAGCCTTGATTGTCCAAATCAGGCAGATTATGGTTTGTGCAAACCATACTTTGCCTCCAAAGCAGAATGGGAAACTATGGTTTGAACTGAGTTTCTGATTAGGTTTGGCGAGCTTTCCCCATTCAGGTGACATGACAAAATAATGTTTACAATTGAACCAGGGAAAGGGAAAATTTTTCTTGCTACTTTAGAATGAGTCTACTTGAGTTCAGTAGCCACTAGTCCTTGAAGGATGTGGACTCTCCCCTCTCCTGTGATGGATAACCCTTGAGTCATGATCTGGATTGGCTACACAAAATATAAAGGCAGTTTTCCCACTCTCTGTCTCATGCTTGAATCTCTCTCTCCCCCTCCCCCCAATTCCTGGGCCTGCATTAATCTAATTAACTTCTAAATGGAACAAGACTTCCCCCTCTCCTTCTTCCACATGTGCCCCCTGCCACCCCCAAATTTGCTCCAGGGGGCTGGGGGACCACACAGAACAGATTTAGTGGGTGAATGTGAAAGAGGAGGAGAGGAGAGGTGATGCACATAAGCCCAAAGTTCATCGCAGCTAGTTATCATAGTGGGAAACTGTGGTTTGCTATTACAGCTGAGTTGAGCATTAAACATATTAAACTTCAGTTGGAGCGTTAAACATAAGCTTAAATCCCTTCAGCTCAAATCAATGGAGTTTAAAAGTGCTTAACTTTGAGATTGTACCCAAGGTTTGCAAATGCTGATCTACTAAACAAAAAACAAAGTTCACTGCAAGATTTTACATGCCTGCAGATTAGATAGCTTAAACATTAGAATTATTATATATAAGCAGAATATACTTTTAAAAAACTTATGAAGAGTGTATAATTACAGAAACTTATTCAGACTTTTTAGCTTTAAAATACTGGCTTTTTAGTCTTCGGTATATTTGTCTTTGTTTCTGATTTGCCTTTTGAATTTATTTGAATAAATCAAAATCTTTTAATACTTGACCAGCATTAACAGCTTTACTCACAATGTCTGCATCAAAGGGTGAAGACTTTTAGTTGGAGGAGAACTCTAAATATTATTATTCAAATATTGACCAGTTCCAAATATAAGGCAAAGTGTTGCCCTATTTTCTCGCTGTCATGCGTAACTGAATGATGTAATGCACTCAGCAGAGGCTATTTATTTCAAAGAAGGGGACTGAATTATGAACACAAAATTATATTTTTAATTGATGCAGGCCAGAAAGGCAGGGTATAAATATTGTAAATGGATATATAAAGTGGCTAGTGTGTTCAGCTTGGATGTGGACAACACAACTTTGAGGTCAGACAGGCCACTTCACACATTACGTGTCAACAATCTCATGTTGGCAATTAAGTGCATCTTTATTGGGAAGCTGCAGCCAATCTCAGATCTCTGGCAAAGATACCTGAATGTTTGTTGCTTGTTGTGACATCCAACTGTGATGGTATAGATGTCTACTCACACAACTGGGGAGGCGGGGAGTTAGAGGAAGTCTTGTTGCACAAACTTAATTCTGCTCACCTGACACTGGATTTTGCGGAATGTTTTACAGGTACTTAAAGGCACAGTGTATGAGGAAGCTATGAAGCTCATCAAGTGTGATGCCATGTCACTATCTCTCAGCTCAACTTATCACGCAGGGTGCTTGGGAGGCTAAACAATTGCTATGAACTCCTTGGAGGAAGGATGAGATGCAAGTGTGATAAAATAATATGAATGAGGCAGCCATTCCAAGTAAGCGAGCTTAATTTGTTTATAGCTGCTAGACTGTGGGCGTTGGTCTTGTTCATTTTTAAGGTTCCTTGTTTTTTGTTTTTTTTAAGCAAGTGTATCACAAATAAGAAAATTAAAGAGCCAAATGGCTAGGAATTCCTAGAATTCCTCTGAGTAGAAATAGCTCCAGGAAGCAATTTAGAATTTAATTAATTAATCAGGTAATACATTCTGCTATTTGGAAAATCTTCTATGGAAACTTGTGTTGCTGGTTTCTTATTTGTTTCTGAATAGCATGAAAAATGAAGATGAGTCAGAAATCATTTACAAAGTATCTTGGCACCTCTAAATAAAATGGTGAAGATACTAAGCTTTTTTAAAAAAAAAACAGGAAAAAAAACACAACTCGGCTAATTAAACAAAATGCAAATGAGAACCCTGGCACCTCAGCTACTCACCACTGTGGATTCGCAGGTGTTCCTTCAGATGGTGCTTGTATTTGAAGGCCTTGCCACACTCTGTGCACTTGAACTTGCGATTGCCTGCTCCTTGGGTCAGCATTTGGTGCTGGGAGAGTAAAGACACCAGCATGAATTTTATGCAAATAGATATCTGTATATGTAGAGGTATGAATTTGTCTGAGTGTGTGTATTACCAGCATGAATTTTATATGCAAATATCTCTCTCTCTCTCTCTCTCTCTCTCTCTCTCTCTCTCTCTCTCTCTGTGTGTGTGTGTGTGTGTGTGTGTGTAGAAAGAGAGAGAGAAAGGTTTCCTTTTAAGAAAAAAATTAATTAAAGCAGTTTTGTATTTATCTGTCAGCCTAAAAGATCTGCATGCACATTTATTTGCCTCATCAGTGCTGCCATAAAAATCAAAATGTTGGCAGTAAACCTGAAGGAAATCTGAATTCACTTCGAGCATTTGCTTTGGAATTATTTCTTAAGTCTTTCATCGGCAGCACAATATATTGAGGCATGCAGTGCTGCAAGGAATGGATTTGTTAATTTTTAAAAGAAATTGAGGCCTTTAATATTTTTAGCTGATCATATTGTCAATTCGCAACTTGCA
Source organism: Darevskia mixta (assembly GCA_034641385.1). Lineage (NCBI taxonomy): Eukaryota > Metazoa > Chordata > Lepidosauria > Squamata > Lacertidae > Darevskia > Darevskia mixta. The sequence goes on from JAWWNH010000001.1 coordinate 17,858,970, forward strand.
GCATATTTTTTTTTTATATAAAGTATATATTTGCAGTGCCTCTGAACCCTTTAGCATTGTGATGATAAGCAAGCTTTGTTTTATCAAATGCAAGAGGCGGTCACTGCTGGGGGGGGGGAGTCCTGATCAGAGAATTAAACTGGTTCTTTTTTTCTCTCCCCCCTTCAGAGCAACGTTAAGGAGCAGGGGCAAAAACAAGAAGAAAAAAGTTGGCAGAAAGGGCGAGTTAAAAAGCAGCATAAAGATACGATCAAACACAGCTGACCTCTCTGAACAAGTGAGAAAAGTGCTGTGACTTTGAATTCTGATTTTCAAAGGGGGGGGGGGAGAGAAAAGCTGCAGTCATCTAGTCTGGATGTTCAAGGTAGGAGGTCAGCCTCCCTTCCCCACTCCCCCTTTTCTCCCAAGCAGCAGTGACACAAAAGCCTATTGCAGAAAAGACAGCACAGAAACGGTATGACAACTGCTAGGGTGTGCTGAATCTTCCCACATTCCTAGTGAGACAGATGGTGTTACATGGGACACAGGGAGGGTTGTTCAAACAGCAGCAACCTTCAAAGATCAAGCAGAGCCCAGCCCGCGGAGCGCCATTGAGGGACCAGTGCTCATATGTTGCTGAGTTGCATAAACAAACAGCAACAGCTGCTTTGTCTCCCCCCACAGCCCTCAGAGGACTACTATAAACTTTAGTTGTGCCACTGTTAATATGATACAATCATTTTAATTTACTAATTGTAAATGCCATGAGCAAATGAGGGGACTTTTCAACACCAAAGCTACCATTCGTAATGCGCCAACACAATCACACTCTTGCATGTGAAATTTAAGGCAGTTATTCTGGATAAATATCCAGCCACACGCCGCCCCCCCCTCCCCTCCCAGTAGTGTTTTGATAGTCAAAAGCAATAGGGAAGGAGAGGAAAAGCCACTCTTGTCTCCCATTTTGTCAGGAAGGGGGGAAAGTTACAGATTAACAAGTCGCTTTGCTCTTCAAAATGAAATGTTATGATAAATCCTGTCAGAATTGTATTTTATCGATTACAGAGATCAAGTGAGAGAGAGTGAACTAATTACCAAACTGCTTGATTAGAAGGTGAGCATGATACATGTTTGTTTAATTAAGCACGTCTTTTATTGAAAAAATGCCTGTCATGATAAATCTGAATCAGTATGACTTCTCATTCTTTAGAATAAAAACTATTGGTATAATTCTCATAGTAATGGGATGGAATGTAGTTTAAGATCTGCCATTTGGATTTCCATTGCAACACGTCATTATAGAAGTTTTAAGCAGGAATTCAAAAGACACATTCAATTTGATTAAATCTAATGCATCAAGGAATTATTTTGATTTACAGGAGATTTTCTGCTGGGATGTGTAGATTTCAGGAATAGTGTATTCCTAAAGTGATCGCATGTTATTAGAACAGCTATAAAGCACGCAGATACATGCAACAAGATTAACTAAAAAATATGAACCTATTCATATGAACTGCATGAAAAATATATACAGGGCTCCATAAAAAGTAATGAATGACAGAAAATAAGATTAGCAGATTCCTGAGATGTTTTTGAGATCCTATGTGGGGGGAAATGCAGTGCAAAACTAGGTGAAAAATGGAGATAAAATTGCTGAGATGTTTAATAATGTATAATTAAAATGCCACAATTTCATTCACATTTTGAGGAACATAAAAAAATGAAACTAAAGTCAAGTTAAAGTGCAAATAAAATTTCTAAATTAGAAATTAACACACTCATTCGATCGTGAACATAAGACTATTAAATCATATTAGAAGAGACCATCAAAAAATCATTTAGGCCTCAATTAAAGCTATTACCATTAAAAGATCTGCATCTTCAAAATGCCATGAAAAATTAATAATGATTGCCAATCAAAGCAATATCATTTCTCTAAGGGGTTATTATAGGAAGAAATCACTTAAAACAAACCCCCCCACCTGATCTGTCCCTGGCTTGTGCGTCACCATATGCCGCTCTAGCTGGGTGCGGTAAGCGAATGTGTAGTTGCAGAGAGGGCAAGGGAAGTTCTCTTCGTTCTTCTCATGGCGGTACTTGATGTGCTCCTTCAGTGATGTCAAGCGCTTGTAGCCCCGGTCACAGTAGGGGCAGGTCAGCAGTTGGGCAAAAGCATCTGGAGTTCCAGGTGGCAGGTCTGTAGCCCAAGAGACGTGAGAGAAAGAAGCAGGCCAAAAGGTCAGTAAATCAATGGCAGTTAATGGGCTTATTGCCCAGGATGGATTGACAAGAATCACTGCAATCTGCCTACAGTGGCATATCCGTGATATCTACCTTGCTTGCAAAACCACATCAATCACTTTTTACACGCTCAGGGCAAACTTGTATGAATCATAAGAAAATTAATTCAAAACTTTCGTCTGGCTTATTGTGAGACTACAATAGCTTGGGGGGGGCGGAAAATGTTGGGGGTTTTTTTGCTCTGATTTATTGATGCTGTGCACTTAATTACCAGTCTGTTGTCTCCAAACACAACACCATCTAGTTCCATCTTCATGGATGCGTTTTCAATTACTTATTAAGGACTTAACAGAATCAGTTAGTAATCCTCAATTTGTCCTGTAAAAAAATTCAATCATTCCAAAACTAAAATTAGAGCAAGAACACTGCTCCTTTAAAAACATAACCCTTAATTGTCCCTGCTATTTATTTCACCTACAGAACAGTCTCAATTTGCTGACTAAAAAAGCAATCACAATATGCTGAAATTACAGTCCCATCTTTGCTCATGAAATTCCATGCTTCTGCAGCTGTTCTTCAATTTTAAGGTAAACACCCAGGCATGTAGTGCATTTATAATTGCAACAGCTGCAAGAGGTCAGAAGAGTGGCTAAAAATGAATTCCATCCTTACCATTTTCTTCTTGCCCATTGGCCTCTGGAGTGCCAAGACGAGACAGTTCCTCGGGGGCTTCCGGGTAAATAATGGCTGTATCACTGCGTTGTAGGTACTCCGCTATACTGACTGAGTGTCCATCTCCTTCATCCACTTTCCTCTTAGCAAAATATTCCTCAAAGTCCGACGTGCAATTTGCATTCTTAACTATAATAGAAAAGGGATGGGAGGGGGAGAGAAATAGTTTTGTGGAGGATTTATATGTTTGTCTACACAGTGGTATTGAAGATGGTGTACATTTACTTTATGAGCCTAATCCTGTAGCTACCCATACTTCCACCTAGCTCATTTCTCCTGCCAATAAAATCACTGGCTGGTGATTTTGTAAGAGAATACATTTGGCAAAGTCACTGATGACACCATTCATTAATGAAAGATGGCAGAAGCCAATGCATGTGCCCTCCTCTTTTCCTCATAAAAAAGGGAGGGGGTGCAATATTGTATGCTGTCTGTGCACAGAATTTGAAAAAGCAACATTTTAGACTTCCGTGCATTTTGGAATTCTGGTGTAATTCAATGATACCTTACAAAAACGATTCCTGAATTAAATTGTAACCAGTGGGAGCAATTCTAATCTCTGTCCTTTGGTACTCTGAGACCACAGTCTTATATTGTTATCTCAACTTCATGATAGGTGGACTAAGGAGTTAGCCTGCTTTTGGGTCTCCTCAAACCCTATGGTTTGGATTTGGAGGTTATAAATCCTTATTATATATCAGGAGATTGCTATAGATCATCTGCCAAACCTTCTGTCCTTTGGTCTCTGAGACTACTGTCTGACACTATTTCATGGACACAGAAATACACATATTTTTCAGTGCTGGTTAGAGGGCATTGGGATAAGGAAGACCATAAGAATAAGCAAGCTTGCATATAGGCTAATGGACATCTTTCCAATCGGGAAACTAGAATTCTGGGCTGGTCGGGATTCTAGCCCAATGCAATTTCTCTGAAATACATAACATTCTTGGAGAAGAAACATCCTCTCCCCCAACCACCTCGAAAAGGAACCATTGTTACTCAAATAATGTGATGTTGGAATGATTTTACAAACATTACTATTTAGTTCTGGAACACAATTATGTGAGGTAGGCCCTAAAAACAGTGACGTTTTCCCTTTTTTCTCATTAAAACATTTTTTTTTAATTTTTTTTGCCTGCGCAATGTCCATGGGGGGAAAAATCCTCTGAACCACAAAGCATCCTCTTGCTAAAATTAATCATTTTCTTCCTTGCTTTCTGAACATTAGATACAGGAATAATTCAGTAAAGCCTATGATATTGTAGAAAAGTATTAATCCAACTGTATAGGAGACCTCACATTCAATCCATTGCTCAGTATGTTTGTTTAAGACCACCAATGTCAAAGGGACTTAAGCATGTAAACTCAGAGCAGAATTATAGCTAAAAGCAGCTTTTGAATTGTGTTTTCAATTACGTATTGAAAAGTACCTCTTCAGCACACATACAGTTTAAGACTTGTACTGACACTCACTTTTTACTGTCCATACATATTCGGGCTTTGATACATTTATTTGAGTAGGTCAGGTTACAAACTCAGCACCAAGATGATTAAAATATTTTCTCTCATAAAGCAACCAAAATAGAGATCAAGTTGATTCTGCTCCCTCTTACAACAGCATAAATCAGCAGTATCTACCCTAAAATCAATGGGGTTGGATTGATAATTATAGAGTAACAGAAGCACTAGATTTACATCATTGTAACTTAGACTGTGGGAGGAAACCAACACACAGGGTTACTGAAATATTTAGCATCTTTGCCTCAAGGCAACAGATAAAGGAGAAAATCCATTATGGTGCCATAGGTGGTCAATGGTGCTAGCATAAAATCAACTCACACCTCTGTTTGCTTCATAGTAAAATCTTACAGTATTTTATGTACAAAAATAGGTTATGGGAAAATCATTTTATAACAGAATCTAAAGGAAATACCTAATTCTGCAAGGGAGGGAAATGGTCCAGTAAAACATATAGTTTGAAACTACTAAATCCCAGGAGATGCCTTAATATCATTTACAGAAGGAAGCAATTCTGGCAATAGCCTCATAGATGTTGTTAATAAAAATGTTCCAGTTCCTGTCAATATGCAACATCTTTCTTCAATGCACAACCTGCTGAGCTCAAGTTAAACACACACACACACACACACACACACCCTCAGAAATAGGTCATGATAAAGATGAATGAAACAGATAGGCAAAAATAAGGATCAACAGAAGAAGGTTGTTTAGCAATTGCCCTGAAAACAGGCGCTCCCATATTTATAAAGAGTTCTGAAATGGCTCATGAAACTAGAGGTCAAACTTCAGAATACTACTGAGGGAGTGGGAGGGACGGAGTATTATTAGGAAGTGGCATGCCCTGACCAGCTAGCTACCTAGCTAAAAAGGTAAAGGTAAAGGACTCCTGACGGTTAAGTCCAGTCGCAGACAACTCTGGGGTTGCGGCACTGATCTCGCTTTACAGGCCGAGGGAGCTGGCGTTTGTCCGCAGACAGTTTTTCCGGGTCATGTGGCCAGCATGACTAAACCGCTTCTGGTGCAATGGATCACTGAAACCAGAGCAGCACACGGAAATGCCGTTTACCTTCCCATCAAAGTGGTACCTATTTATCTACTTGCACTTTTTTTGGGTGTGCTTTCAAACTGCTAGGTTGGCAGGAGCTGGGACCGAGCAACAGGAGCTCACCCCGTCGCGGGGATTCAAACCGCCGACCTTCTGATCGGCAAGCCCAAGAGGCTCAGTGGTTTAGACCACAGCGCCACCCGCGTCCCAATACCTAAATACCTTAGTTCTTTTATGATGCTATTCATACTTTGGGTCACTACCATATGCCCTTGGCAGTGAGTTTAAGAGAATTATATTAAAAACATGACAAAACAAAACATAAAACAGATCCTTAGATATTTACCGGTACCTCTTAACTATGTCATATGTTGTCCAGAATCCAAATATCCTCACACCTAGTTCTGCACATGCAAGGACATTTTTGACTTGTGTTTCAGTGGCACAGTTAGGTAATGTTAGTCTCTTTGACTTAATGGCATTACCCTTCCCTTATGGTAATGCAGCCCTGCTTCTTTTCGGTGTCCCTCTTGCACATTCTGCCTCATTCTTGATGTCTGTTCCCAAGTCCTGCTCTGACTGCACCACTGTGACCCTTGAACAGCCGCCGCTTCTCCTAATGCAGGTCAATGCACTTTTGAAGCAGAAAGAAGTTTTAAAAACAGCTTTCAATAGTTCAAAGGGGCTTGCGAAACAAAGCTGTAGTGTGTCTATGCAAGAGGAAGATTCCTGTCCAGGGGTCCAGCCAGCCTAGAACAGGAGCCTAAAGCTCTGCTCAGGCCTCTCAGGAGAAGCATAAAGGAAACCGTGTGTTGAAATCTTTTGTTATTCTCCTGGAAGAAGAGGTCATATTTTCTGCAAACTTCCATGCCAGCAAAACTGGCCCTGCCCATCAAGATGGTGACCAGTTTGTAGGAAGCCTACAGAGAGGATAAAGTTTGCTCTGAATTTTGCAGAAACCGCCTACCATTTTGCCATGTGCTTCGGAATATAGGACCAAATCAATTACACTACATTTATATTTTCATTAGAATGCCTTTCCAGTGGCCTTTTCCCATGCTCTCTTCTATCTGCTGGATTTCTGTCTTTCTTTGGGCCTGTTTGTGTGTGCTTTAACACCTACACAACTACCACTGTCTCCTCTAATTCACTGGGTATGTGACTGAAGTAACTCTTGGATCCCAGCCATATTCAGGTAGCCATCAGTCACACTGAGAGTGACTGTGGAATAGAGAGTGAATGATAAAGACCATTCAGCATGTTGAAATCTGTGAATATCAGGTTCTTGTATTGCCAAACACTGTCTTTTTTCAGTGTTGATATACATTTAATGGAAATAAACTCGGGTGTGCCTGGGCAAGTCAAATAGCTTTTTTTGTTGTGCTGGCTTTCTATCATTATATATTCCTGAAGTATATGCCTTCTTCTAATGTTTCAAAACATATTTTCTTAAGGAAAGAAAGATTCTGGTTAAATAGGAAGGGATAATGTTGAAAAAAATATGAATATATAGTTTGGATTGGAGACGGGTTGTGAATTACTGGGTAGGATATTGACAGCGATATGGAAGAAATATCCTGGAAAAAAAGTTCCTATAAATTATAATTGGTTTCTGCTGGAAAATAGGAAGCTATAGCAGCAAGACTGAAAACAGCAGACAGCGAATTGAACAGGCAAATACTGTGGTTGGTGTTCTTGTCAGAAGCCCATCTCTGGGCCAATTGTAAAACTACTTAAACCAGTTCAGACCATAGGAACATTACTCAGGCATTGCAAGCTTATAGCCGCACATAAATGTTTAGAATAACGGTTCCAGAAATTTTTACAGCATTAAAACACAAATTGGAACGAGGCTTATTAAAAGCTGCTGCTTTTGTCACTATTATCTCAAACATTCCATTATGGTCACTACCTAAAGTTAATTCTTCCTTTGCTCCTAGTAATATACTAGATCCTACAGACGGATGGTCGGCTTTCTCAAACAGGCCTACAAACAGTTTTGAATGCTAGATTTGTACAGGAGGCTATAATTGTCTCCTTTGATACTAAATCTTTCTGAGGTTCTAAAATGTGTGCATTATTCAGTTTCCCTGTGCATTAAAGGAATTCAGGAGCTAAGGCAAATGTTTATGTCTAAGTTATAAACCTTTAAAACAACGGGATTTACTGGGGAGCTGACAGATCCTTAACTGAAACAACGTTAACAGTGTGATTATGTATTAAAGATTAATATAAATATCAAATGCCATCTGAATGCAGTTCAGGCACTTCAAAGTTTCTCTTATGTTACTGACAAGAATTTGGCCATCATTAGAATAATTGATCAGCGTTACAAACAAACAAAAATGTGACTGCAAATGAATTTTATTTAAAACTTTATGCCTCACATTTTTTCCACTAAAAAAGGGAAAGAAATTCAAGTGGCTTACAAATTAAAACACCATGCAATATATAATGGGATGTGACTCCTCAAAACTGAACAATTCATATACCAACTATCATAGTGATAACATGGCAAATCAAGGGGGGGGAAGTCAATAGGGGAAAATAATTCATAAAATAAACACATCTCAGAAGGGCACACCACAAAATGAGTGCCACTGCAGAAAAGGCCCTGCTCCTGGAAGATGCCCAGGTCCTAGGCTGTTTAGGCCTTTGAAGATGAAAAGCAGCACCTTGAACCAAGCCCAGAAACAAACTGGCAATTCGTGCATATCACACAAAACAGGCGTTAATATGTTCTGACTGCTCTGCTCCATTCGGCATGAGCATTTTGCACCAGCTGAAGTTTCCAGACACTTTTCAAGGACAGCCCCGTGCAAAGCACATTATACTCTAATCTGGAGGTACCTACGTCATTATTAACTGTGGCAAGGTCTAACTTCATCAGAAAACATTGTGGTTGGAAAACCAGCCAAAGCTAGCACAAATTCTTGCAATCATCCCCTGCTCCACCCCCCCCCAACCATCCCCACAACTAATGTCTCTTGAAAGGACAGAGAATTTCCCCTTATATGCCCTCTGCATGATTTCTATGTCTATAGCCTCACACATTGATTCCTAGTGAATTTAAATTGCAAACAGAAATCACACTCCCATCTGTGAGTCAAGCTTTTTAGGAAGATGTAAAGTGAGTGACCTCACTAAGGAAGTCTTGTTTTAATTAAGGACTAGGGCAGGGACTCCTTAAAGCCTGAGGTAGCATAACATCATATGAGCATAAACCACACTAAGGAAAAGAGATATTTAAAGGAGACACTCGAGAGCATAGGAGGCCAGTTATTTCTTGTGGGAACTCTTGCTGTAAGATGGAGATAGCTGCTCCTAATCGGCAACAAAGCTAATAAAACCACAGCCTTCATTAAGCAGGAAGTGGCAGGTCCTCATTGGTACATGCAGATTAGAGTCTCAAAGCGATCAGTCCTTTCAACTTGCCAACTTTTACTTCTGTTTTTCTTTGCAGAGAACTCTTTTCCTACCTTTTTTTTTAAAATGCAGTCTCAGCAAAACGTATTTGTCTGCGGCTATTACAGGGTAAGGGTAAGCAGTTTTGTTTATCTACAGGGAATGCACTCATCCATTTCCTCAAAATACCTATAATGATGAAAAGTCTCAAAGCCATGCCTGGCTGAAGTGGTGCCAGTTTTACCTGTGTGAAAGTACATGAAATTAATTGTTCAAATTTGGTCTAACTGGCCATGATTATGAATCATCGCCACCATTTTGTGGTTGAATGCAAAATATTCTTGTAGTATCAGCGTAGTTTTTAAGTAGACAGATTCTCACACTGCAGAAGCCACTCTCTTACTGGTACCAATGCCAGCATTAAGAGTCTTGTGGAACACCTGGTGAGACAGAATTACAACTGGAATCTGATAGAAAACTTTTTTTTATTTCCAGTAGGCTGAAATACTGAAATCTGCTCTCTCTGCTGGATGTGCATTGGTAAACATTGTGGCCTAATTTACTAGGAATGCAGTTAGATGGGATTCAAACATTACAGTTCCCACATACAGTGGATGATGCTAATGGCAGCTGGTACTGGCATGGAGATTATCCATGCATCTGAACCACTGAAATGTGGCGCTGAGACCACATGGAAGTGTCGGAAGCATGGTGTGAAACTGTTAAGATAAGACTCTTAAGAAGTCTTTACCATGAACCATAATATAAATAGCCAACTTTACTTCTGAATGTAAACCCTTTAAAATATAATATTACTAATGCTACATTACCACATGTTTTTTGCTTTAAAAAAAAGAACAATAATGAATGAGAAACAAAATATTTTAGGGGTTGCCTAATCTGCTGCCACTGTCCTTTTCAGAAGTTGAGTTAAATGGACCATGTTAGGTGAATGGCAAAGGCAGTCGCAGGTGGATTCTACAGGTAGGAAGGTATTCTACAGGTGGGAAGGTATTCTCCAGATGTACATCATTGGAAGATTTTTCTATTTTTTACACTGAAAGGGTGACAGAGACAAGTTGCACTGTTCCGAATTTTGACTAGGCATTAAGCTCTACATTTTTGCAGGGCTATGAGGATTGACTCTGGGTGTTGTGAGGTTTTCTCCTTACTAGGTTTTCTCCTTACTAGGAGAAAAATGGTTGATCATGCTATATGAGATTGTGGTATATGAAAGACAGACAGCCTGCCCTCCATAGCTTTAGTGATTTGGTTCTTACAAATTTGCCTATTGGGGGGCTGCCCTCCGGGACAAGAATCTCTGGGGCTCAGTGTTGGAGAATTTACGGCGCTTTGTGACATCTACAAGGCTCTTTGAAAGGTTGTGAGTGGAGTGGGATCATACTGTTGCCAGTACATGGTGTTAACAGGGCCTGTCCTTGGCCTTGCTACACACCATTAAATCCCGGGAAGAATAAAAAATAATTTTTCAGTATAGATGTTTTGACGTTCCTCTTTGTAACACATAACTAATGAAAATGTGACCTCATTTTACTTTACAGATTACCCACCAGTATATAAGACTAATATACAAAAGACAGAAACACATGCACTCACACACCAACATGGATTTATTTTTCCATTATTTTCCCCAGTAAGAATTAGGCAAGTCAGTTTGTTGCAATGTCTAATAAGAACATGTGGGTGTGTACCAGCATTAGAGATGTGTGAGTAATAAAATCCTTGTAGCATTTGGGTGCCACCCTACTTAACAGCATTGCTAGTGGGCACTAAGAATCAAATATCATAATGGAACATGAAAACAGCTTGTTTAGGATGGAAACTACAGTAAGGAGAATATAGAATAATGGTCTTGTTTCACTGGAAAAAGTTCCTTTGCTTCCATTTTCACAAAGTTAAGGTGCTCTGTCTTTCCTCACTGGCCAGGCATGTTTGCGAAATCTTTATAGCTTTATAGCTATAAGTGTATCAGGTTCTTAATGCTAGGATCATGGACAGAACTTTGCCAAATACAGGTATCCCTCACAAAGAGGAATGGTTGAGACACAGTCCTACAACTGTAGGCTACCTGTATAGAGAGCAGTCCCATTAATCAAATGGAAAGCAGCTTTAACACACTTAACTATCACAATTGGAGAAAAACCCATTTTATTCTGGAGGTTTCAGCAAAGCATTAAGGAGATGGTTTAGAAACAATACATCTTCTGCATTGGTGTTACTTTCTTTTCATCTACACACGGTAGATTTCCGAGAAGAGGAGTGAAGAACGAGTTGAGGAAAGTGAAAAAAAGCTTCAGTGGTCTGAAGTATGCACCCAATAAAACATGTGGGTTTGGTATTGATACAAAAAGTGCACCCATTATGATTATAAAGATATTTGTACAGATCCTGTCACAAGAAAGTTCCAGCTACATTAAACTCCAGCATAATCACTTGTATGGGGGGGGGGGCAGAATACCACTCTTCACAGTGCTGGAATCTATTAACTCCCAAGGATGCTGTCACATTAAATGAGGGAGAGACGGAGGCAGGAAAATATACTTTTCATCAAACACAAGAGAAACTATCCTAGTCACACAGATCTCTGCAGAAATGTTCCCGGAAACTGCAGTGGGATCAAGGCTGCACCAATGGTTTGTATCAAAGTGAAACAATCAGGGAAATGTACATGTAATTAGGAATATCTCAAACTTCCATCTAGAAAAGTGAACTAGTGTACCTGGCTTATTCTTTCAGTTTGCAAAACAACAAAAATAATCAAAGGCAATAGGAAACTAGAGAAGTTTGTATAGGTCTGCCCTTACCTGTTCCATTGTTTCCAGTGGTCTGAATTGCAGCTTCAGGCCCCATGGTGTCATACTCTTCCTTCATTTCTTCTGTAATACAGGAATGGACATTTTCAGTGGACAGAATAGCCTTACTAAAACAGCAAGCAAATGGCAGCAACAAGGATGATTCTTTCGACAAAAGCACAGAACACCCCGCTTGTAAATCTCAGCACAATGGCTTTGTTCGGGCAGTTTCATGAATTTGATCATGTAATCTGAATTCTAAGGACTGGTCTGGACAATGTGGGCTTCCTCCATGTGAGCAGCCCCTGTTGTTACTGGGTATACATTTATGCAGACAAACACAAGAATTAGCTGGATTGTTAAGAGATGCGACAGCCCTTCTTGTGGCCTGAGTGTTTGACAAAAGGTATCCTAAGAAGTGTTATTCCCGCAGTTCAGTTTCTCCAGGCAATCACATGCCAAAGGAAGAACCAAAGCTCAGTTGTTGAGCAAATGTGTTGCATGAAGAAAGTCCCAGGTTTAATCCCCAGCATCACCAGGTTAAGGCTGGGGAAGGCCCTGTCTGAAAACCTCGAGAGCAGCTGCCAGGCAGTGTCAACAGTCTGTGAGGCAGTTTCCTATAAGAGACCTGGCCCTGAGTTAATTACTTAAAATCCTATAAATAACAAGGAATACCTGAGGCTTTAGACACCAATGAAGGACTTATGTGCTGATCCCTGGGACAGTGGTCTCTACCTGAACTATTCACTTAAAGGAGGCACAGGGACGTTACCTGAAATGGCAGCAAATACGAGAAAATTCTTAATGGGTAATTTGTACAGCTGGTGTGGTAATGTGGCTAGAATGTAACTGGGGGCACCTAGGTTCAAATTCCCTCTCGGCCATGAAGGTCACTTGATGACTTTGGGTCAGCCTCTCAGTCTAACCTACCTCACAGATGTCACATGTGGGGAGGGGGGGGGAAGAAGAGGCAAGTGTATTGCTCTGAACTCTTTGGAAGGGTGGGATAAAAACAAATATATTTTCAGCCTACATTTTCAAAAGATTGTTTTGAACTTATTTTGCTCTTGCCTGTTGTTAACTTGGGATAACTCGGCTTCTTGGTCTACTTCAATCACTCTCAGGAATCACAATATGATGTGTAAACTGATAGCTCCTGGGTTTTAGCTGCAACGGTTTCATGAACTTTTCCCCATTCTACAATTTTTTTTGCAGCTGATGGTTGCATTGATCATGTGAAGTAATTATTCCCAAGGATGAAAAAGGTGACACCAAAAGTTACAATATTAAATGGTTCTTGGACCAATGGCTTCAGCAATTTGTCAGTGAACAAGACGAAAGAAATGGTTATTTTACTACATCATCAACCACTACTTTCAGGGAAGATGTAGAATGTGTTGAGTTTCACAATGGGAGGGTAACTACAACTTTGCCACTAGCATTACGAGAGACCCTCTTGAAATCATTCTGATGTGGTGATATCTGCATCAAAATATGTATCTCTAATACAAGCACAGTAATAGCACAGCAGGTCTTCAGGTTATGTTATCAGCTGTGTATAATGTGTCTCCAGCTGGCAGGTAAATTCCAGGATGGTATTATTCTAAAATAATCATTGCAAAACAGAATGCATAAAACTAACTCTCCTAGTATGTCTTGACTCAATTATCTTCCACATCTGAATTCTGCATCCATATGTCTGCTGGTAAGGAGAACAGCAATATGGGACTAGAATGCTATGTGTGAACAGGGAATAAATGAGGTCTAAAACATTTTTTCCAAGTAATATGACAAAGAAGTGGAACTTGTAAATAGGTAAATCCAAAAACGGACCTAAGCAGACATTATCTGGTTAGGGATAATGACTGAATTCCTGGCACATAGAACTTTAAAATGCTCAGTGCTTTTTTCCAGGGAGTACTCAAGGGTACGCAGTACCAGCACCTCTTTTTTTAGTTGTTAAAAAGTGTGGCACTAACTGTAGCAACTTCATGGTGAGTACCAGCACCTATTTTTCTAGAAAAAAAGCACTGAAAATGCTTATTGTTGGGATTGTTAGTTTGGGTTTTTTCCCTCCAATAAAGAGTTTGATGTGGATATAAAATGGTACAACATCAATCAATTTCCGCAACAACTGTTGCAAGGAAGAAGGCGAGGAGTATAAACTTCATTCTGAGATTTGCAATCCTACAGTATTATTTATGTGTTGCATTTTGTGAGTAATTAGCTGATCGAATAACAGGATCTAATTGTGTCGTTTTAATCAAAACTAAAGCTGAGCTGACTTAATTCAAAGATTTGCAACCAGAATATGAGATGGAGCTATAAATATACATTTTATTATTTTGTAGCTTAAAATAAAAACATCCCAAGTTAAAATATTCCTGCAAAAACCGCCGATAATTTCTTCAAACTATATGGTTTACAGTGATTTGGCACTTTGTCTCCTCCATAGAACATTTTTACAGGACATCTTGATTCCAAAAACCTTTAGGAAAATCCATATACATTGATAAAAAGTTGTCAGCTGTGATACACAGTATTTCTTGTGGCAGCTTACTAGGAAGCTGAATGGTACAGCACTTGTGAGAGGTTTAGTGCTGGATATAAATATAGCTTGTGTGGATTTTTTTCCCCCCTTCCTTGATCAGCTCATGTGATTTCTGGTAGAAAGGAGTCACAAGTTTGTTTCCATCTGAGGGCACATCTACCCAGTCACTAAGGGGGGGGGGGGAACGCTAACAGCATTTTCTTATTTTTTTGCATAATAGTGGTGATGCTAAGATTTCGGCTGCATTTCCTTCCTCATTGTAATGTTCTGCTGTAGTACAGAGAAGTTACATTATGATCGAGCTGCTTCCCAAAACCCAATAAATAGGCAAATACAGAGAATGCTCTTCTTGTTTTAGTGCAGGTCACAAAAGTACATCATGTATTTCGGGGTGAAGGTGCCTTTCAAAATGCATATTATTATTTTTTTGCTGATCATCTCCAAATTCTGTATCAGTAAAAAAAAAAGCCTTAATTTCTATGTGCTTTTATCTAGGCATGCTTTTTGTAGAAAGCAAATCTTACTTCACACCCCTTCAAGTCGCAAACTCTTCCTGAACAGAACTGTGCGTCCTCTTTCTGAGGCAACAATATTTTTCAAAGATCAAATATGTCAGCTTGTTTTTGATTTCACCAATACTCAAGTATACAGGAAACATCACAAAACAATTATTAAAAAATCAGCAGCAAAGGGACCAAAAACCCAGCTAGCTGTGTTCGGATGTATCAAATAAATCTAAGAGTATGAGAGCTTACATTTATTTAACTTGTACTGATAGCAACAAAAGTTTGAGCAGATTTACCTTTTTGCACAGCACCTAAGTTTTGCAGACTACATCTGACTGCGAGCAACGCGCCTTCCTAAGAACCCCAGAGTATATTTATTTTGAAAACACTTGTAAAAGTTTGCATTTTCCAGCCACCCCTGGGATAAAGGTTTGTAAAAATAAAGAGCACTTTCTTCCTCGAGATGAAGAATCCTTGAATAAGCAGAAAGAGGCCAAGATGCAGGTGATTTATTTAAGTCTGTGTCAGTGATAATGATGTCATGGCTCCCAGCACACTGTGTCCACCCCATTGTGGGACGAAAGAATGTCAAGGACAATTCTAAACACAAAACTTTGATTGTGCTGAAACCGGAAAGGCACAGTTAGAACTCCACTGCGCTCTTCAGTTCAAAACCTGCATCCTGCAGGCAAACTACAGAAAGCATGGGAGAAAGAGCAAGGCAGAAGGGGCTTATCTCAGAGTAAAGCTATGTGCTGAGGTACTGCAGTAGACAGTCAGGCACCAGGGATAAAACACAACTGAATAAGGCAGCCCCCAAATTAGAGTTATTGTCTATATTGTGCGTTTTGAACAATAAATAAGAAAAATATTTTATCACGAGAAAAAGTGTGTTATCTAAGAGTCAGGGTAAACAATGAGTTGCTTTTTAAGACCAATCTCTTTTCATTAGACATCAAGGCACCACATCAGGGCACTTTTAGAACAATAAAAAAGACACAATAAATCATTACCAATCATTAGAACTAGACAGGTAATAGCAGAGTAACTTTCCTGGCCTGTGTAATGAGGATGGCTAAATAGGATTAGGGATTTACAATTTATTTAATTATTAGAATGCTGTTTTATTTACCATAAAGGTAAAGGGCAAAACACAGTCTGTTCATTTCTACTGCAAGCGCCAGTAATTCCAGGTGATCAAAGTCTGCAAGGCACTCCTATCATTTATTACAAAG
>JAWWNH010000001.1:17882500-17890000 GCA_034641385.1 Darevskia mixta
ACTTTGAGCCAAGAAGCCAGGTCTTTTACTGGCTGGAGAAGTATCCTTGTCCCTTTTATCTTTTGGTTTGCAGTGCGCAAATCTGTATCAAATGACAAAGATGGAACTTGATTTTCTGGTCATTGTAATACTGATAAATTGTTCCCATACCACTCCTCCCTACCTACCAACATTACAGACAAGGCCTGTGATAATCATATAGTCCTGTTATAACAGTATCACCTTGAAGTTGCTCTGCTCAACATTTGCTAACCCAAACATCTTCATATCCACATGCTTTTCATCTCTTTTTCTTTTAGTTTCCCATTAAAGTAAGGTGTATGCTGCTAACTTACTTGCAAATAAATAAAATAAAATAAAACTTAAGCTAAACCTATGCTATTTAACCCATGATGTAACTTTTCACTGGTGTCAAGTATTGCTGTTAAGGTTGTGACATGATCAGAAACACGAGGAAAGCGGAGGTGTGTGTATTTTTTTTCACTGATCTGCAGGGAATTTGTTTGAAAAACTCCCTTGAGTGCAGGAGATGGCCTAGGGAATAAGTCATTGAGGTTTGAACAAACATGGATGAATCCTCTAGGTTTTAATTTGTGTTCCAACACATGCCACCAGGCTGGCCTTGGGCAAGTCATTCAGGCAAAAGAATTGCAGTTCTCTCTCAAAATTCTGAGGAGCCTCAGATTCAGAGCACTGCAAAGCCATATATTTGTCACTCCTGAAAATTGTGGGTTTCCATGTCTCTCTTGAACAAATGTAGAATTGCTGACTGCAAAGAGGACAGTTGTAGAAATTGATTCAGGTATCTGAAAAGAAAGCATACGACTAGCACTTGTATGGGTCAGAACTACTGGACAAACACTGAACACTTCCTTGCTGCATACTCTGATTGCTCAGAAACTATTTTACCTTTTCTCATACCGCATTCACTGAAGTTTCTGAGTCTTCCCATATGTTAAAAACTTCTGACCACAAACTGTTTAGCATTTGAGTGGCCCACAGACTAAGACTGGGTTGGGAGAGAGACCAAAAGCTAGTGCTTCAGGTAAAGAGCATCTTACAGGTGCTTTTGATCTGGCCATCCCACTTTTCTTTCTCTAGCTTTGACCATTTAGCAACACCCCAGCATACCTTCTGAGCCCAGGCATCACTTTTAAATAAATAGACATGAACTTATGTTATATAAGAAAAAGTGTTCTGAGCATGTACAATGTAAAATTCCCTGCTGTTAGAAACTACAGTTGGTTTTTTGGAGGGTGGGGGTGGGGAAGAGTAGTTCTTCAAACCTCCTTCCAACAGCTGCTTGGATGCACTGGATATAGCTAACCAAAACGAAGAATTTGGCTTAAATTCACCAACCACATCTGTACAATATGGGCATAACAGCTTCAAAAAGACAGCAGTTTCTCTGAAATGCTTGCACTATGGGAACAGGACAGTCAATGCAATATTTATTGCAATAAAATCCAGATACTAGTATACACAGATACCAAAAGGAACACTTATAAACTAGTACTTTCCCCTCCAATTAATGTTCCTTTCATTATTTCATTTCGTTTCATCAAACTTCAAATTGATACCTGAATTGCAAACCATACCAACTCAGCCTAATCCACCTCACAAGGCTAATGCGACAATAAAATACAACAAACTCACGTAAGCCACCCTGAACTCTTTGGAGGAAAGGAGGAGAAAAATATGAGTAACGCACAATAATATTTTTCCTGGCTAAAAAGGGAAAAAATGGATTTATTTCCTTTGAATTAATTGGTTTCATACTTTCAAAATGAGGGGGGGGGGCTGTCACTTGCAGTGCCTGAATTTATGCTCCAGAAAAGTGTGGAAATACACTAAATTCATTATGTTCTATTGCGTTCTGATGTTTTATAATATGGGGCATCTCTCTGAACAGGGGATGTCTGGCAAGCTTGCCTCACCAGAGGCAGTTGTAATAGAATGGGCAGAGTGTGAATGTCTGGAAAAGGTGCTAGTAAGAACAGTATTTACTTTGATTACTTAGGGAGGTTTCCAGGCCTTGGCTTAGCAACAAAGGAGTGACAAGAGATGTTCTAAACTATGAACTTAAAATGATACCAAGTGACGAGGCTTCGTTATTTAGAGCCATGGTGATCATTAAAAGGACAAACACAAATAGGGAGATCACTTTTAGTCCTTCCTCTGTACACCATTGGATAAAAGTGTGACCAATGACCACATCTGGGTCTGTCGTAGTGTATGTTTTTGCAATTTGTTAAGTCATGTTCTTAAATGCTCCTACAACACCCATAACACTGGGTGTGTGCTTTAATAAAAGCTAAACATTTCCACCCCTAAACAGCCTCTCCTGTGGGCAGGGTATGGAAAGCTTTTCAAATTACTATTAAAAAACCCAAATCCTGAAGACAAATGAGTGCAAACAGAGTTGCTTTTGAATATATCTGTAACTGACCAAGGTATTATTAAAAAAATATTGTCTAAATTAAGACAGGAAGTTGGTGAAGCCAGGATGCTATTTTCATCATTCAGAAGAAGAGTACAAAAAAAACCCCACGCATTGATTAATAACATATCTCTTAAAATAATTGGGTCACTCTTGATACTTAAGCCCCATTTTTATTTTGACAAAACATGAAACAATCTACAAGAACTTATTTGAGACAATATGGCCATTTTGTCTTAGCATAATCTAAGTTCTGGTTTGTGACAGGAAACTACCAGCAGATATAAAGGTGTAGCAGGTCTACATGATGCTTTTGAATTATGGTGTTGGAGGAGACTCTTGAGAGTCCCATGGACTGCAAGAAGATCAAATCTATCCATTCTGAAGGAAATCAGCCCTGAGTGCTCACTGGAAGGACAGATCCTGAAGCTGAGGCTCCAATACTTTGGCCACCTCATGAGAAAAGAAGACTCGCTGGAAAAGACCCTGATGTTGGGAAAGATGGAGGGCATAAGGAGAAGGGGACGACAGAGGACGAGATGGTTGGACAGTGTTCTCGAAGCTACCAACATGAGTCTGACCAAACTGCAGGAGGCAGTGCAAGACAGGAGTGCCTGGCGTGCTCTGGTCCATGGGGTCACGAAGAGTCGGACACGACTGAATGACTAAACAACAACAGCAGGTCTACATCCAGTAGGCTATGAGGCTGCCAAAGGCCCTGTTCCATTGCTGTCTCAGAGCAGGTCATAACAGAGGCCTACTCTACCTTGACCTGCCCCTGCCTCCTATTGGCTTCCCCCAGCAAACTGCTCCAGGCTTTCCCATCAGTTTGTATAGCCTGAAGTCCTCCATGGTAATCCACAAAGTAACAGAAGGTTTCAGTGTCCCAGAAGACTAACCCTCCTGCCTTTGCAATCCTAGAGCTGCCCCTAACTAGCATTCACTAATTTATTCCTTTAACTTCTACTTCTCAACAAATAGCCACATAGCTCTGCAGGAAATCTCATTCCCCTTCCGGTCTCCACAAATCTCAAGGCCTCCCTTGCCTGCAGCCTTCCTACTGTACTCCACAAGACTTGAATTACTGCCAAATGTCCTCTGAGGAATATAACCTATTTGCTTCTTCTGGAACACAAATTGAGGGGGCTAAAAGGAATGTTCATCCCCGTCTATGTATTTTATAACCAATTAAATTATTAGTACAGTGACATATATCCTTTGGATATCCATATTAATCCATAGTTTTAAGCAGAATAATTGCAGATATATGCATTGACAGAATATAGTGAGCTCTCTCTAGCCTACGTGAAATGTTAGACTCTGGAGAATTTGAGAGAACGGGCGTTTGGCAGAAGGTTTGGCTGCAGAACTGAATACCATAATTCTGATTCATAAATGCATCCTTGCTGTCCACTGTAATCTCCATTTGCACAATACTGTACATTCTAAGGTAGTCCTAACTCATGACACATGCAAAATACTTCGCAAAGTACATTTTCTCAATTATTTTTTCACTGCGATGTACTGAGACACAGCTGTGAAAGAGGCATTAGGAAGAAAAATCTGGGCTGGGTTCAATAATAGGTTAGATTTATTTTTTACTATTTCATTAGATCGTTTAGTGAAGGAGCTTTTTCTTCAGAAATAAATTATTTAGGTATAGAAGCCTTTCTATGTAACACCTCCAAATCACTAGCAGAAACTACCTGAAAAGGGTTCTGTGTGACTGATAAACCTTTATGGTGAGCCGTTTGTCTGAAGCAATCTACCATGCCAGGAACTTTGTTTACTGTCATGAAAAGAATTCATTTGGGTTCCACCATGTTGTTGCCTCAGATGAATGGTTTACCAAGTGGGGGCACCCATATCATGGACTAGGTTAAAATGACTACCACATGACAGCTATTTATTAATTCTAGAAATGCAGACCTCTCCGACATTTACTGTTTGTTTGATTGGTCTGATTGAGATTCTGCGAGTTTCCTTTGCAAATTAACTAAGAGCTGGAGCTAGACATTTCATCAGATTTGCTTTCAAGCATTCTTGCAGGTATTCCCCAGATATATAAAGAAAATGAGGTGAAAGTGCTGATATATGTGGGGAGAATTAAAATATTTGCCTTTTAAGCTTGGAAGCCTTAAATGGATTTTTTCAGGTGTGACTAAAGCCTTTGTTTCTTTAGTCCTTAGGGAAGAAACAAGGAGCAATTTTGAAGAAAAAGTGTGAGCCTTGTTCTATTGCTTCGGGTGAAGAAAAATGGACACATCATTCTTTGTACAGCAAGGATGGTTCCCATTTAATTATATGGATAGAACAGCCTCTGGGAGAAGGTGGACCCTTGGTATAGCCAGCCAGGTGAGTCTGATAGAAACTTGCTCTATCCCTAGGGAGAGTTAGCGTTCATCTTCAAAATGAACAGTCCTAGTCCTTGCTGGAGTTAAGGCCTCACATTGCTGCAGGTGAACTTAGCTGCTTCTCATCAGTCAGACATTGAGCCCTTTTCCCTGACAAGGTGTGGATTTATGGGATGAGAGCAAAATAATTTTCTCTTAGCTGCTGACTATGATGTGGTTCATTGCTTCTTGGGCTTCTTTGCTAACCCAAGAGCAGCAAGAAATCGTACAAAAGAACCTTCCAGTTAACCAGCAGTGGGAGGGGGGGCACAGGTTTTTTTAAAATGTATTTTTTAAAAAAAAAAAAATAGAAGTTTAGATGTACAAATTATTAACACCTAGTGCTCATTAGCCCAGGATGAGACAACTGCGGTGTCTAGAGAAAGACCACAGTTTGACAAATGGTATCCTTTAGTGGTATAATGACTGAAACATTCATTACTGTATTTAAAGGTGAGGACAGATAGGTAGATAGATTTAACTAAAGCAGCTTTACTAAAACTAAACAAAATAACAGAATAGTTTAACAGAACTACATGAATCTTGACAGCATGAACTTGACAGACAGAACAGCCTGGTCCGCCAGAGCTATTATGGCCTATTATGTAAATCCATATTTGCTGAGAGTGTTCAAACTGTAGATTATTGAGTCTGGAGACTATAATGGATTCTTTGGAGTGGTTGTGATCTATCACATAACATACTTGCCGTGCAAAGGTTTTTTTTTTTAATTTTTAAAAACATGCTAATCATGCTAATATGCAGTTCGGCTATTTTTATACAGTGAATAGGTTAATTTTATACTGTGAATAGGTGCTATCAAAATAACAGACATTTTGAGCCATTTGGGGTCTCTCACATCTATCAGTAGTTGAGAGTAATTCATGCTACAGTCAATGAGGTTTTTTATCATCTAACTGGGCCGTCCGTAAGTAAGCTGATTTCTAGTACTCAAGACTATTTTTATACCTCAAAAGGGCCTTGGATTTAAAACAGGATGGAGAGGTGTGAATGCACCTAGTAGGATCTGCACAGTGTACTAGAAAAACAGCTATCAGACTGCCACTCTGTGTCTCTTTTTAAATAGAAATGTATGTTCGAGAGCCTCAGTATCAGACATGCTTGTTCCCATACTATTGGGCCACCCACATTTAGGACCATGTTTGACATTTGGTTTTCTTTATGCATGTGAATGCAGCTTCCCTCCTCCCCCACAAAAAAAAAATGCATGAGGGGTGCATGCTGGCAAATACTCTGTGGCATGTATTATCACATAAGTGGATGTCAGCAACTATGCAGAGAGGGAAAGATTTCCAAGAAAACTATGCCTGGAAATAATGTAAGCTCTGGGACTGTCCACATTTCCACTTGTCTCATGCCTAAAATGCATGGGTCCAAGTTGTTTTGCCTGAGATGGCTGTTAAGTCTTTTTCTCTGAAGCCACAGGTAGGGTGAAAGAGATGGAAGGGCCATACAGCTTTCTTTCACAAGTGCCTGTTTCAGAGAAGCCATTATTGTTGGCCGGGAAAGCACACTTTCTCTGTGTATTATTTGCACCTCGTTTCTCGTCATTATTGCATTAAGAGTCAGCCAAACTGTTCCATGCCCAAAATCAAATTATCAGACTGTTGCCTTCCTGCACACCTGAAAATTTCAATCTAGGTATGAGTCTAAGGAGTTGTGCTAATTAATGACGGGTTTTAATGGGAATTGCAAGGTTGACACTCTGTTGTTCCTTTCAAATATTACATTTACCTTGTGGCATTAGCAACACGAATGGTGTCAGTTTGAGAACTACGTACCGTAGGCCAACACTGGCAAGTTATGCAGCAGTTTTAAAATGTTACATATAGTAATGGTGGATCATTGATTAAGCTTGGGCGGTCTAATATATAGAGATAGGTTTGACTCAGCAGTACAGTATCCAGATCCCAGTTCCCTGTGAACTTAGAAACTAGGAGCATAGCCTCTGGTAAGTCACTGCCTCAAACTTACCACTCAGGTTTTGAGTGAGGATAAAGTTATGATTAAACGAGACATGCTTTGTCTGAGGATAAAACAAAGGCAGGGATATTTTGAAATCTGCTCTGAACTTTTAGGACAAGGTGAGAAAGAAAACCAAATCAATACATTTGGCACATTTCACATTTCTGGTCTTCAGTTGAAAATCACCATATTCCCAGCAGCTTTAAAAAAGTATCCAAAGTGTTATCTTGCATTCATGTATGACTTTGTGCAAGGGAATGATTTACCTCAGCTTTGCTGTGAGGTAAATGGGACATGTGCAACAGCCTCTGTTTATTCACGCAATGTTATGCAAAAGTGCTTTTAAAAAATTAGGCTTAGCCTGATTTGCCTCCAGTGCAACTGAAATGATTTTTATTACATTGCTTAACTGGTTACTTTGTTTATTTGTTTGTTTAAAAAAGAGTTGCAGTATGTGAAAGATTCTGTGCTCATGCTTAAAGAACAAGAAAAACCTTCATTATCTGAATCATTTGAGTTTCAGAGACTTATGCAGCCTCCCTTGTTTGTTTGTTTGTTTGTTTGCTATGTCTCTAGCACTCTTGCAAACAATGCTTTGATAGCCGGTATTTCAGATCTTAAGTCATAAATGTCGGTGATGACTTGAAGGGAGGAAAACTTAGGAAAAATGTTTTCATAAAA
>JAWWNH010000001.1:17900000-17972500 GCA_034641385.1 Darevskia mixta
GCCTTTCTGAAAGGATAACATGTGTAAAATGGCCTCGGTCCTGTATACCTGAAGGAGCGTCTCCACCCCCACCGTTCAGCCCGGACACTGAGATCCAGCGCCAAGGGCCTTCTGGCGGTTCCCTCACTGCGAGAAGCAAAGCTACAGGGAACCAGGCAGAGGGCCTTCTCGGTAGTGGCGCCCGCCCTGTGGAACGCCCTCCCAGCAGAGGTTAAGGAGATGAACAACTATCTGACATTCAGAAGATACCTCAAGGCAGCCCTATTTAGGGAAGTTTTTAACCTGTGATTTTAATGTATTTTTATATCTGTTGGAGGTCACCCAGAGTGGCTGGGGAGACCCGGCCAGATGGGCGGGGTACAAATAAAAGAATTATTATTATTATTATTAAAACGGCTTTCCCCCACAACTGCTTCTGATGTGGCAGTTGCATCAACTTCTAGTCACCCATGCTATGCAAGAAGGTGGACATATGCAGGGCGGCAATACACACAGAACTTCCACGCTGACTTTTTCCACACTACTGCAAATGCTTGAACATCCTGGCCAGAACAGTGCACAAGAGCTAATGCAACACAGAGTTGCGCAAATGTTCATGACCATCCCCACTAGCAGTTAGAAGTCAGCACTAGCAGTACATGCACCATGCAGGGGAAAGGTTTGTGAGAATTGGCCTTTGGTTGGTTTTTTTTTTAGGATTAGATTCTTATCCGCTGTTAAACTAGATTATAGCAAAAATTCTTTTTTCCAAAAATAAAAACAATTGGAGAAGTCCAAAGCCATTTGCTCATGTTGTGTGTGTGTGTGTTTGTTGTTGTGTTTGTTTTTAAAAAGTAGGCTAGGAGAAAACAGCAATTATGTTCTAGTTTGAATATTAACTTCCAACAATGTGCAGGTTGTTCTCTTATTTAAAAGGTATGCGAAAGAAGGGTTTGGAAATGTTACTCACTTGGGGAATGTAGATGAGGAGATATATTTTTAACCTTAATATGATGTGCTGGGAGTGGGCACATTCAATTCCATTCCCGCACTGAGTTCCATGAAGTCATGTGGCAGGGGAAGGATACAACTGGGATATCTGCTCAGCGTCCAGTCCTGATGTCGTTACTCAGGCAAAACTCCCAGTATCAATCTGCCCTCTTTCTGGGGGCAGATTTAAACCTAATGATACTTAATAGCAATGACTGCTGCCTAATAGGGATAGAATTCCACTTAATGGGAATGCCTTTGGGGATTTAGTAGTGCTTA
This sequence comes from Darevskia mixta, assembly GCA_034641385.1. NCBI lineage: Eukaryota > Metazoa > Chordata > Lepidosauria > Squamata > Lacertidae > Darevskia > Darevskia mixta. Next base: position 17,901,249 of record JAWWNH010000001.1, read on the forward strand.
GGTGATTTATGTGTCAGCCTTACGCTGTTTCTGTGTGTGTGTCTGCTCCTCTAACAACAGCTTTTAGACCCCATCCTGTACATCAATCTTGCCCCTTAGCTCTGCCACAAGAAACAAGGAAAATGGATTTATTTTCTTTCCCTCTTTCCCCCACCCCCCTGCACCTTCTCCTCTCCAAATATGGTCATTTCTGGAGGGGAGGGGGTGTAGCGTTGCTCCTTCCAAACTGCCCACATACATCAGGCTGCCATACGCCAAGGGTCTCACAGCTGGTCCTGTTGTTGTCATGTGGTGACTAGAATGCTTTAAGCAAGGCCCTATTTTAGAGCAGATATACAAGCCCCAGAGCAGCTCCTTCAGTCAGGGAGCAGCCTCACCACAGCTGGGCAAATGCTTCAAATAACCTCGTCAGTTTGTTCTGCCCTCTGACTGGAACAACAACGTGTGAACACCACAGCCCGTTTGGGCAGAGGGTAGAATCCTTGCGATAGAGTTTCTCTTGCTAACTTCTGTCACAAACAGGCAACAGAGAAGCCGTGAACTTATTTGCAGTGGTAGTTAAGTCATGTGGGGCAAGAGATACCACGTCCATAACTCAGGGCTTGCACATAGAAACGCAACTGGCAATAAGCACCCATGATGCTTTCTGTGTAGGGGACATGTTTGACCTTTCTCTACCACGTGAGCACCATAGCAGTTATGAAAAACAGGAGCGCATGCTAGAAATGCACTGGGGAACCATATAAAGCAATTGGCTGCAGTTCCCCAGAGTGTATCTGCTGCATCTTGTTTACTGGCAGTGGTTGCCCCCTTCAAAGGTTACAACTGGGCGATGCAGAATAGGCAGGCAAAGTTCTTGCCACATGAATACCTTTGCTCTAAGGCTGTGCCTTACCTTTAAAAGCTCTAAGAATCAATGAGGAAGACTTTACTGCTTTGACTTTCTCAGCTCGCATGAGACAAAGCTCAGATTTTACTGGGTTTGCTCCCCATGGGCTGACATCTCCTCAAGCCCTATTAATGAAGGAGCCTAAATGATGTCAAACATACATTTATCGTAAAGAAATTTACCTTGAAGTATATACCTTTCCTAGTAAATGGCAAACCATTAAACATGTATGGGTATTGTGTTAACAGGAGGAGGGAAACAAACTAAGCAGAACATCACAAAGGTAATCAGCTCATTCTCTGTTTGCATATATTGCAGCCCTGGGCTACTACACAGTTGGCAGGTGAGTTTGAGAGTCATTGAGCACCGCGGAATTCTCCCAATGTATTGTAATTACAGGAAAAACTTGTGTTAAATATCTTAATCACTAGGAAAATTCAGCGTGTAACAACCTTGGTTCTTGCCTTGACAGCAGCAGGACTGGTGGCTCAAGTAAAAGACCTGAGATTCTGAAAAACAGGATCCTGTTCCCACCATGCAAACTGATGTACTCAAACAAATACGGGTACTCTAAATACTCTAAGCCGGGTAATGTTACGATAACCATTCGAGTACCATTTAATTCACATGAAGCGGCTTTAATTTACATGTAGCAGCATCCATGGCAAGTCCTTACAGAAATGAGGCTATCTGGACATTGAAAACAATGGGTTAAGAGAGTGTCACACTAAATTCCATTCTCCTAATTCCAAGCATCTTGGATATGATGAAGTGATTCTCCCCACAGTGCTGTTAATGGTATTCGCTGTATATCTTTTTTACTTTTATGTACAAGTGTGTTACTGGAGTTAAAAAAATAAGCCTTTGTTACTGGGTTGATAACCTCTGGATGGTTCTTGTGGATTTCTGATGCTTTTTTCATCCACTACAGATTTATTTCAATGTAAGTGTATTCAGCCCAATGATACACTTTGGGTGGGATTCAGCTAACAAACCCTGTCAGTGGAGGCACCGTGTAACGGCTTCTGGTTGTGCAATAGGAACTTCTCTCCTCTTCTCCCCTAATGCTCCTCCTCCAAATTGGCTTAGCAGGGCTCAGGAAAACCACCAGAGCAGCACTCAGGAAAATGGGAGAGAGGATAGATCTGTCTGGCAAACGGATATGCTTGCACAAATAAGACGTGTGCAATAGTACACTGGGTTCCACCCTGTGTCACTTAAGTAATCTGAACCTAGCTGCTGTAATTAAATGTCTTTGTTTTTGTTGTTTTTAAAGATGAATTTTGGCCATTTTTATTAAAAGTTACCTCATACAAGAGACCAGTTATCCCAGGTTCTCTGGCACAAAGTGGAAGCAACTTCGGGATAAAAGAGAAGCATAGGTGGGGGGAAATATATGAAAAGAAAACATATGTAAAAGAAAACACATTTGAATTTGTTTCTACGTATGAGATCATATTTCTGGCACATTGTAGAAGCCCTATGGAAGCTGTTTTTTCCAATACTGGAATTCTACAGTGACTAAATTGGTGTTAAAATTAAATCTGTTCAGGAAGTAATAGTCGATCTGCATTCCACATAAAGACTCTCACAGGCAAAATCATTTATACAAGGTAAAGTTGGCAAAAGGAAGTCCAGTGAAAGAAAGAAAAATACACACATTAAATTAACCCATACTGTACTTTTCAGATCAGAAACACTACTGCTTAATGTAACTTCTTTGGGAAGTGATTGTTTAGTTAGACCACAAATAATACTACGAATACATTTGTGTAATGTCAAGTCACAAAACTGTTATTTCAAATGCATTATATAACACAATATAAATTAATGTGTTTTATGGAATAAGTGTCGCTATTATCCACTGCATAAAGTGTAAAGAGCTTTAACAAACTCATAACCGTGTTATTTAAGGGTACTTTATTATAGTTTCAGTATTACATTTCGGCACTCTGTTGGCATATACACTAAAACCTTTATAACAAATGCTGGGGGCTAAAATCAGTCTCTATCTGGATGTTCGCAGTTTCTCTTTGGGCTAATTTACCACCCAGTCACCCTCTCTATCCTGCACACCCTAGTTTAGCCCTTGACTCCACAAATACCACTCACTTACCCCCATTCCACCCCCTCCTAGCATCAGCCCTCAGTGACTGTGGAGTCTAGAAGATAGAAGGAAGGAAGGAAGGAAGGAAGGAAGGAAGGAAGGAAGGAAGGAAGGGGGACAAAAGAAAAGCTTCTTGGACCCTTGCATAGGAAGCATGGGATAGACAGAGGTGTAAACGAGTCCAACTCTCCAAATCAAAGAGCCCAGCTCTTTCTAAGTCTCCAGATATGTGGTGTACAATCCACCGAGTGGCTCTGTTGGCTGTAGAGTCTGCACACGAGTGTTCCCAAAATCCCATCGGCAATTAGAGCTTTCTGCACAATGTGGCCAATAGAATAAGCTGAACCTCCAGCTAACAGGCCCACAGACAAACAAACAGCAGAAGACAGCCCAAGATGTGAGGGCAGAAGTGTGCTTGCATCCCTAAAAGCAGGGTGTTTACAAGATAATCTGCCAAGTGAGCACACAGTACTGTCAGCCGGCCTATTGAGATCCTCTCTATGTAGCCTTATTATAATAACTTCAAATATGTCATTTGTGCCACTATGTCATCAAGTTAATTGTCCTGGGATGGGCCTATGGACACTGCCAATAAATCTGAGGCACTCAGCTATTGTGGCGCGCTGATGAGCATGGCAGAAAAGCCTGCTAATAGTGTTTCCCTCTACTGCCCCTCTGCTCTTGGTCCCTGTAAAACACTCGGTCATGAGGATCTTTTCTTAACTGTTCTAGTTCCACCTTCCTCCATCTCTATAGAGCTCATAGTGCTATGCTAGCCTTTCAAGAACCCCGTAAGATGGCTTTTGACTGTGAGATAATGATGATACCCTTCCATTGCTTCAAAGTAACATCTTTGTTACTTCATATGGCCTGGTTTTCTTTAATAAGAAATAGGAAATACAGTAGGGCACAGAATGATCTCAATAACACTTAAGCACACATAACTCTGCAGAAAGTAGTGGTCTATGTCAGGGGTAGGACCTGTGGCCCTCCAGGTGTTGTTGGAGTAGAACTCCTATAATCTCTGACCATAGATCATGTTGGCTGGAGCTGATGGGAGGTGGAGTCCAGCAACATGTGGAGTGCCACACATCCCTCATCCCTGATCTATGTACCACTTGGGTGATGATTTTGCCCACTGTATGCAATTTCCTGATTTGCATTTGGGGTTCATACTCTTTCTCAGTTGTCACTGAAACAAGCTAACCTCATGATGTGGCTGAAACAAGCTAGCATTGAGAACATCAGAAGATGTTAAAGGCCCATCTTGTCCAGCATCTTGTTCTCACCGTGACCAACCAAATATGTTTATCCAAAGCCCACAAGCGGGACCTGAATGCAACAGCCCTCTCCCATTGTGTAATTCCCAGCAACTAGCATTCGGAAGCATACCACCTCCAACAGTGAAGGTAGAACATCGCCGCCCCAGCCAGTAGCCTTACGCTCCCTGAATCTGTCTAATCCTCTTTTAAAGCCATTAGAAATGGTGCCCAACACCGCATCTTCTAGTCATCAATACACTAAAATCCATAGTGCCCTCTTTCCGTGTCTAGTTCTAACTCTGCTTCCTTTGAATGACCATAAACATTTTCTGAATGATTTGCTCTGAACAAAATGCTCCTCAGCTCCTCTTACCTGCCTCCCCACCTGCCCACAATCACTTTAAAAGCTACTCTGCCAGATTTTTTAAATTATTATTGTAAGTGCCAACAGTCTGATTCCTTCTTGATTCAAGTGGAACCATCCCCTTTGTACAGGCCTTGCGTGTACCAAAATGTTCCCCAGTGGCTAACAAATCGAAACCCTTCCTTCCAACACTACCATTTCCTCCTCAAGCATTGAGACTGCACAACTTTGCCTGCCTATCTGACAAGTCACCATGCCCATCACATCCCCAGTTATCTATGTCCCCGTGATCAAATCTCCTGTTGCTAGGATTCCCCCAATGAATGGGTCCTTTCTAATGTGTAATTTCCCCTTCTCAGAGCAACACCCCCCTTTCCCAAGACGCTCCTTCATGACAGCAGGGGAGCCGCCACGTGATCGCAACATATACAGTGGTACCTCTGGTTATGAACCTAATTCGTTCCGGAGGTCCGTTCTTAACCTGAAACCGTTTTTAACCTGAGGTACCACTTTAGCTAATGAGGCCTCCCGCTGCTGCTGCGACGCCGGCACACGATTTCTGTTCTCATCCTGAAGTAAAGTTCTTAACCCGAGGTACTACTTCCAGGTTAGTGGAGTCTGTAACCCGAAGTGTTTGTAACCCAAGGTACCACTGTACCTATCCTATCCCTGAAGGCCTCATATTTGTTTATCTCCATTTCTCCAGGTGAGCTACTGTGCTCTAAAGGCGGAAGAGTCCCTGATGAGAAGCTCTTTTCACCAGGCACACACCCACGACTTCTGTCTACCAGGCAGATAGTCACATTCTGTACAATACTCTTTTTTTGCAAGGATAAAACCTGCTTGTGAAGCCCGTAGCTGCACACCAGACATTTTTCACGATATCTCTGGGTCTTATTGGATGCAATCACATCAGTGCTTGCTTGTGCTTTTTTGTAAAGAAGGTTCAAACCCTTCAGTAACAATTGAAAGACTGTGGCCCATTAAGATACATGCTATGTTTTCCTTTTCAGATGGTCTACGATCCCATCTTCACTATGTCTGGAATTTTAAGGTCGTGCTACAAGCTGCTTGCACTCCCAAGAGAACTTGTGATCTGAAAGGTAGAACTGTGGGCACTTCCATGAAATCTCATGGCTTTTTGTTCGGCATTCTTTGCCTTACAGTCAGCAATCATGATTGAGTATAGTAGCATACACTGACGGGTATGACAACTGTTGAAATGTGCATCCCACTCTCACACACTCTCTTCCTTCCTCTGTGCAGACAAATGTCTTCAGCTATGGGCGTAGCCAAGGGGGAAACAGGGAGGGGCAGCTGCCCCCCTCCAATCAATAAAAATACATAGCAAACTGAGGTTCTGTGTACCCCCCACCCCCCAAAAATCCTGGCTATGCCCATGTCTTCAGCTCTTATTTTTTATTGCAGACATGTAAGATGCAGAAAGAAAATTAAGGTGTTTGTATCTCAGTTTTGATCATCGTGGCATTGGCCAAATCAACTCCAATCTAGTCAGATGCAAATACTTGTGTAAATAACTACCACTCACTGTGAAATGCAGTTGGAATTCCTCTGTACTGCTTTCCAACCTATTGCCAGCATAGTTTTAGGACAGGGGTCAGCAACCTTTTTCAGCCGTGGGCCGGTCCACCGTCCCTCAGACCATGTGGTGGGCCGGACTATATTTTGAAAAAAATAATAATGAACGAATTCCTATGCCCCACAGATAACCCAGAGATACATTTTAAATAAAAGCACACATTCTACTCATGTAAAAACACCAGGCAGGTCCCACAAATAACCCAGAGATGCATTTTAAATAAAAGGACACATTCTACTCATGTAAAAACACGCTGATTCCCGGACTGTCCGCGGGCCATGCTTAAGATTTGATTTGTCATAAGGCAGTTCTGGACATGCTCCCCCCCCCTGTGGTTTGGCTTATTTCCTTGAGCTAGCTAATTTTCCCTTACCTTTGGGCATCTTTCATATATCATGTTTTGTCCATTTCTGTTCTCTGACTATGACACCCTGTGATCCAAAAATACCCACAAAGCAGGAGGGTGCTTGTTGCACAATAGGCACCTGTTGAGATTCAATATATATTTATATAGCTGGTTCATGGGGGCTTTCTTTTGCCCTCTTAATCTACCAGGGAGTGCCAAGTAGTGGCCTACTGGCCACATCTGGCCCCCAGTCTTATTTTCTCTGGTCCTGCTGTTCCCATACCACTTTCCAAGTGGCACAAAGGATGTATCTTGTGATGTTTTTGGTCTGAGTTGTGTTGGTTTAGGGGTGACTCCTGGGCTCTAGATTAGGGATGGGGAACCTGCGGCCCTCTAGATGTTGTGGGACTGCAGGTCCCATCAGACTAGCCAGCATGGCCAAATCTCAGCGGTGGTAGGAGTTGTAGTCCAGCAAAATCTGGAGGGCTGCAGATTATGTAGATTATGTAAAGAAATCGATGGAAGATTAATGGAAGGCATAGTGGTGTAGTAGACCAGAAGCCAAAGGCAGATGGTTCCTGAATTCATTTCAGACCTACAAGTTGCCCATTTGCACAGAGTCATATTCATTCAAATAAATAACTACGCACCACCTTTTGGGAAACTTGCTTGGTGACAGTTAGTTCTAATGCCTTATTTATTTTGGAAAACCTAATGCATAAAACAGAAGGAGACCAAGGGTATGATTCTGAACTCAGTGGCTTCTATTTGCTTTAAGAATACAAACTTGACTTGCAATTAAAAAACAAAACAAAACAGAAGCACTCTAAAATGTTGTGTCTCACATAACTTATTATTATTATTATTATTGGAACAAGAATATTTCTGCAGGTGATTTCCATAACACTACATTTCAGTTGAAAAAAGTAACTGAGAAAGACACAGGTTCCAGAAACCTGCTTCTTAACCCTCAGCATAGTTGCACGTTTTGAGGAATAGCAGTTGAGGGACAATTCACACAAAACCACTCTCTGTGCAGCGTGGTCCCCTTTTTTTTTTTAGCCTTGTGTATGATGCAATTGGATTATCTGGATATTTTGTCACAAACGTGGCTAAAACAAAGCACGGATTTTATTGGCAGTTGCCTGAGCACAATTTCTCGCCATGTCAAGTTGATTAAAAATGAGCTGGTCAACACACGTATTGTATCAATCTGGGGTTCCCAAGCTGTGGCTCATGGACCACTTTCTGGCTCACAACTTTCATCAGGTAAATCTGTGGATTTGTGGCTGAAGAGAGGAGATGGCACATCCGTCACATTAAATATTCATAATGATTTCAAATTGTATTTTAATTGCCTCTTTTATTTCTTATATTGTATTTTTTCTGTATAACTGTAATACCATAAAATACAATACATAATAAATAAAAGAAGCAATAAAAATACGTTTAAAAAATCATACAGCCCCTTGCACGGCGCATTATAATTGCTACAAACAAGCAGAAAAAGCATTAAGTGGTCTGCCAAGATACTTAGCAATTTTCAAGTGGTCTGTGGGGGGGGGGAGTTGAGTTGGGGGGTGGGGGCTCACTGGCGTAAATCAAGGTTGAAGAAAAGCAGTAAGCCAGCTATGTGCACAGTAGATGAATGAACAGGCCCTTAGTATGGTGTGCTGGTTTTGGAGAGTAGAATAGACACCCCCAGTTTCATGCAATGTCATGAAAGCTAACCTAAAGTTATGCCAGCTGTGGGTGTACATAGTTGTAAAAAGGCAGAGAAAGGCCAAAACGTAAACGCAACCTATGCAGCAGGATTAAAAACTGGAACCTACACCATGTACTGTACTACAGAAGCCTTTTCTGACATTACAGATCTGCAGATGTGCCTTTTAGGAAATTAGAGGCATTTTTGTACTAATCACTATTTAGAGTGAAGAGAATGTAGCAAAACAGGTACACCAAAGAGGTGATACAGCCTGAGTGGTACTATGGCGATTTTGCAAAGTTAACAAAACCTCACTCCTATAAAAACCCGAACAGTTGATGAACTCTCTGGGTTTTAGAACATTTCAGCCACACAACATTATTCAACTACTCATCACTGTGAGAACAAGCAATCAGGAAAGCTAATTTCTTAATTAGCTCTGCTCCGGCGGTAATGATTGTAGATCGTGTCAACTAAAATCTGTTTGGATTTCTGTAAATTGGAGTCCGACAAGCCTGCAGTTCCGTCGCCAACCTGATAACTCTCACCCCCCTGTCTTTTGTTTTTCCTCCCAGCCTTTTTCCTGTCGCCATCTCGGTATTTAATCTGACACCGCCAGGCAGCGAGGAGAGTTTACTCTTCCCCTTCAAGAGAAAGAGAAAGCAGGAGGAGTAAGGGGGGGAGGAGAGAGAGCCAAACATTTACGTGGGGACAAGAGGACTGACTACACAGGAAACCTGGACCAAGCCTGAACGCCTGACGAAAGCCTTTAATATTTTCTACATTCCTGAAGGCATTCTGTAGCAGGACATATTCCTTTCAAGTATACCCTGATAAGGGAATTGGTTTAAAAAAAACAAAAACCCCAAACAGGAAATGTATAGCCTTGTAAGTCTATCACTTTATTTACTTTGTACGTTATAGATTTAAACTAATTCACATCCTTCCTGTTAACATCTGGCATGCTAATTCCATTGCCTTCGGAACTAACTCAAAAGCTGATAGTAAAACAAAACAAAATTAATCACCCAAACGAAGAAGTTTTAATGACTCCGGGTTGGTCTTACCTGTATACTGATCAGAGAAATGTGATGTGCTCAGTGTACCGAGTGGCACTAGGGAGCTCTAGCCCTCTGAACTAGTAAGCCAGGATATATAAGGCAGAAAGAATTTCTCTTGATTTGGCCAAGCCCTGGGTTGGACTAGGCCACGATTAGACCTGAGTCAGGTCAAATGCATCATATCAGATTTCCTGTCCTCCTCACCCCATCTTCTATTTCAGTGCTTTGCTTCATGTAAAAATGTAGGCTACAACTCCTCCAGGGTCCCTATAATGCAAAACGGTGGTATGTTTGTGTTTTGAAATAATGGTGTAGAGCAAGCAGTCATTTGTGAGATGCTTTAATTCGAGACTGCGTTTATTCTTGTTTATAATAAACCATAACCAATCCAGCAAGACCAAATCCACTGGGAAGTTCTATACAAGCCTCGGCGAAGGGAATGGGAGCTCTGCAACGTCACATTTCCACAGCCATTTCAACAGGACTCGCTTAGGACAATTTGCCAAGAGGTTGAACAACTCTGTTACGTCTTTCTGGACGCACTTAGGTGGCAACCCAGCTGAGAGGTGCTTAACCAGAGGTTAGCAGGAGGGCTACGCTTCTGTTTCACAGCTGGCACTCACGATAGGCACCTTGTGAGCTTTACATTACTCAATAAATGGCAGGATCAGTTGAGAAAACGAGGAGCACCCACCGCCAGCAGCCAGTTCGAGCAGGAATTTTAAGGGCATATGACCAAAATGGGGAGGGAAGGTTAGGAGAGGGAAGAGGGGCTATCCAAAATACAACAAAAAGGATTATGAGCCATAATCATGACGACAACACTGGTACTTAGGCAAACAAAAGTCTGATTGAAACCAAGCCCCAGGCTCAAACTAGGCACCAAGGACTACTGTGCCAAAAGTCAAACAGGAAAAAGAAATCTCATAGAATTCACTTATTAAGATCGTTCTTGTTTCATGAGCTGCACAATGAATCAGGAATTCAGCTAGATCAAGAAACTTTTCCCTCCCTATGGTGCCTTTCATGCTCTAGAATTCCTCATGCCCTCTACCAAGAAATAAACTTGTGAGCTTGCCAGTACAGTGGCTCAAGGATGAGACATATAATCATGATAAGGAACAGTAAAACAGTTAGGCTTTGCCAAAGTTTGCAGTAACTGGAGGTTGCTCGAATGTATCCACAATTCCTAACTGGAAAGAGCTCCCATTTGGGATTATCTCACAATCCACGCATATGCCATAATGTGAGATAACTGCAAATACATGTGTCTTTTACTGCCTGTAGATGCACTGGGAAGCTGTGACTGGCTGTGATTTCCAAACATGTATATAGCAAAAAATTATGCACGAACACACATGACAGGGGCATATGACGGTCTCATGTGAATACTGACACAGAAGTAGTTTCAGGGTTGGAATTTTGGAATGCTTTACAACTTCAGTCTTGTTCTATATCCTATATCCAGTATGTTGGTGGCCCTAACAGATCTTTTTGGACCCAGTGCTCACCTTTAGTCCAAATGTATATCTGGAAACTTATTAGCTGGTTTTAAATTATACACGTTTACGGTGACAATGCTGCTATTGTGACCCACCTTATATTAGGCTGCAACCCAGCAGTGCATTCCCTTAAAGACAAATATATGACTTCCTTTTCTTATCTCTCAGAGTATGTGTTGGTCACATGGAACCATGCCTGTATATCCCTCCATAAATAGCACTCCTGTTCATCTGAATTCCGAATTATTTTTGATAGCCCCTGAGCCACTTGGGAAAACATGGTTGTCCTCTAGGCACGTGCTAGAATTGATACCATGATATCATAACTGGGCTTTCCATCATCGTCCTGTGAAGGGTGAAAGAAGTGAGCCCAGCAAGAGTGACTTGAGACCAAGATTTGGATGGGGGGAAATCAGCCCACAAAACAGTACACACCAGTTCTACCACCATCACCATCAAAAGTGTCAAGGCACGGTTAAATCTTTAATGTGAGGTGAAGTGATGCAGAAAACCTCCCAGTGGACTCTCTGCACTAGGGTGAGTTGCATTCTTAATGAGTCTAATCAGATTAACATTACAATTCAGTCCCTTGTGTGGAAACAATGCAAAACCAAATTTAGTAACCCAGTTTATACCACCTCACTCTGAGTAGTTTTGTTTATGGCTTGCAAGCTGCACTGAAAGCTCCGGCTTTCTCCCACAGTGCCTTGCTAAAGGAATTCCCCTGTAACGTTGCTGAATGTAGATGTTAACATCCATCAAGTTCCTCCCCGAATCTATCCATCCATCCATCCATCCAATCAGTCACAAGTTGAGATAAACTGGTAAATCTGCCTCTGGTTAACACTCTCCCCACATACTATAAAAGAAAAAGAAAAAGAAAAAAGACAGTTGTTTTTCACTGTTCCCAACAGGAAAGATTTGATTTGGGCTACATAGGACTGGGGGAGGGGGGAGGTGTTTGAGAGCCGATTTCATTTACTGTAAAAAAACACACACACGAAACGAAACAGCTCTCAAATGCTGCAAAGTTACCTGACTCAGCTGCTTGTAGAAATCAAATTCAGTCAGAGATAACAGCTAATCATTTGTCACAGTAAGAAGCAATTCCCTGAAATCGGAAGGGAAAACCTGCCGCTTCAATCCTCAGGTCTGTCAGATTGCTAGAAATTACATTCTGCTCTGACTAACCTCTGCACTTGGATTGCTAACAACAAGCAGTCTGGGTCTATCAAAAGAGAATATCATACAACCAGGAACAGCTTTTGATTTGTTCTATTCCAATAACCTGAGAAAAGTTTATGGACATGCTTTGCTGCCTAGACCTCAATTTTCACCAACCTGCATACGGTTTTGAATTTACGGCTTCACATACGTGGAGAGTAAGCAACATGGCTGAAATTTACAGGCTGATTATCTGTGGCTTCACAGTAAGAAAATTAGAGCTGATTTTATAACTACGTGACAGATATTTGCTCTTTAAGGAAGGGCATGCAGTTTGGAAATGTCAATTAACACACACATACACACATATAATCAAAATGAACTTTTATATGGTGGGAAGCTTTCAAAATGCAATTTATGTTCTTTCACAGAGTTCCCTGGGAATAAATTACATGTATATCCTTCTCTATTTGCACACCATTTGTGCAGCAGTCGTGTTATAAGTTTAATAAAAAAAAAAGATTTATCACCCCTGTTTTAAGATTTATCATTCACATGGCAGTAGAGAGACCGGGAACTGAGCCACAATGCATTTTCTATACTTAACTCTGTTATCTATGGTACAAGGATGCTTATAGCTCTGGGTGTGGGAGGAAGCAGAAATAAGGCCCCCCTATATGAGTCTGTGTTGGAATGGGGTGAGGTGGGGAGGGAGCTCCGTTTCTTATCATTAGACAAGTTAATTTTAAAAAAGGGGGAGGAGAAAAGCACAGCGGCTGTTATAATTTAGTGTGTGCATCTCTGAAGGTTTGCCTTACCCAGGAGGCTAACACTATTAGCAAAACAAGTTTAGGCAAATCTATTCATTCTAGTTTTATTAGCAGGTAATGAAAAGGTGTAAGTTAAAGTGTGAAATGACTCTGTGTATTTTGAAAACAATATTTCAGCAAACAGTTTTATTCAGCCAGGTCTCTTTATATTATGGTTACATGCAGTACATTTCTTTCTAATAATGCAAAACGGTAGTTTTCAGTTGGCAATACAGGCTAAGCAAGGGAATTAGATTCATGATTATGGGAAACTGCCTGTCAGCATTGTGCTTTATTTCCCCTCTGCTGCCACGGAGCCATTCACAAGACCCCGGACTGAGCTTGTTTTGCAGTTGGTGCAGACGTTTTGGTCTATTTGGTCTGAGTGGCATGTGTGGAAGTGGGGAAGCCAGTTCTCCATGAGCACAAACCTCCACTATTCCTAGGCCAAACTTTGTGATGAAAATCTGCGCAACTCATTTAAGAAGGCTGGCAATCGTGGCGAATTGAGCCATACAGCAAACCTTACCATGCACAAGTTCTATCCAGGCGAACAAAAGCGAATATTCATGGTGGGGTGTTAGACTAACATGCTGCCAGGTGAATTGGCCTTGAGTTAAGCGTCATCCCCATAGGTTGTTGATGGTTTGTCTTTCAGACTCAATCTTATCTTACCAAATATTTTGCCTGATGATGCATTTGTCTTCTGTAACTTGATAAACATTACAGGACCCAACATGTTTAAGTTTGCAGCACAAAAATTGAAGTGACTGATAATGAATCAATGCCAATGTCATCCCCTCTCTCTCTCTCTCTCTCTCTCTCTCTCTCTTAAAAAAGAAGAAGCTAATAACTAACACTCCTTCCAGGACTCCTGCTTTTCTCTCTCCAGTTCAGAAAAAATGGGCTACTTTCTTTGGCATACACAAGAGGTACATAAAAACGTAATCGTAACAAGCTTGGAGGGACGGGTTGAATAAAAGTATTGAGAACTCTAAAAATGTTGCAATTATCAGATGCCAATCCTGACAATATTTACTTGTTGCCTTCAGGGAGGTCCTGAGCCTGTAAGCAATACTTAAATGGTAAGGATGTAGATGAACAAGGGTTCGCCTTGAAGAGTAGAGGAGCTCTGAAAGGAAAGTATGGAGATTCCTGTGTCACAGGTACTACCTAAGCATTTCTATTTCCTCAAGGTTTTCCTGTTCACAGAGAGACAGTCTACAGGACCAAGGCCTAGCTCAAATATAGCCCATCTGCATAGCTTGATTCAAAACAGGAAGGGGCAGATTAATGGCATAGCATACACTATGATTCCTTAAATCTTCCTTTAAAAAAATGCAGGAACTTCACAAGTGGGTACATTACAATGCACCTCTTGACAGAAGATGCTGTCCTCCTCTGATCCAGCATAATATATGTAGGCCCAGGTATGCTGAGTGACGCGGTTGGGAGCCAATGACGCCTAAGGGGCTTCCTGTGTGTCCCCCTTGGGAGTCACCATAAGTCTCTATAGGCCTCCACTCTCTCTCTCTTCCTTGGGAGTTAGCTGGCTTGTCATCTGTCAGTTTTCTGTTTTGTTCTATGGAGCAATTGTTTGGTGTGGTGGTCCAGCTCCAATGCTATGAACTGGGCTTAAGTCTGGAGGGATTGCTGTGTTGTTCACAGTATGGCGCAACTGAATCATACCAAGGTCCTGCATCATAGTAGTAAAAGGGGGAAGGATGTTAGGCTTAGTTGATGGAGTCAGGTTTATTTCATGGTGATAGAACTACTTGGTTATGCATTCTTGCCAGGTACCATAGTGTCACTGATCCAGTGGTCTGATGGCATCAGTTGGTTACCATTTGATTATTTCCTTCTTGACTGAGGTAGGCATGGCCTGGTCTACATGTGCAGAAGAATGAGGTGGTAGAATGGACTGTTCCACATCAGGCTGCTGGTGACAGACACCGTTTTGTTGTTGTTTACCCCATGGTGCTGGTGTTTTTTTTAAAAAAAATCCTTGCGGGTATGAAGCTGAAATGTAGGGTGTGGGGAATGTGCTACTTTCCTACATGCATGGGAGCATTTAAGACTCTTGAGCCTCAACTTTGTGTTGCAAAGATCCTTCTGAAACCACATTCTACTTCATATATAGAGCAGACCTTACTTGCTTTGCCACAGTTGAAGAACTACCAAGATATACCAGTGATTACTAAATAC
The DNA here is from genome assembly GCA_034641385.1 of Darevskia mixta. NCBI lineage: Eukaryota > Metazoa > Chordata > Lepidosauria > Squamata > Lacertidae > Darevskia > Darevskia mixta. The sequence continues at coordinate 17,916,263 of JAWWNH010000001.1, forward strand.
AATAGTCAGCACATACATCTTCTTGCCAAGAGTTTCACTGCTGAAAGATGTGCAGGGTTCAACAGCATTCTGTCCTGCTCTGCAATGCCCTCTAAATTTGGAATTAATTGACTTGGCAGAGATCACGTGTATCCCTTCAAAGGTATGACACACTGAAAAGTGGTACAGCCACAGCACATTTCTCTTTGTTTCTCCACTACTGTACTAAAGTCCTAATTGCATGGGCGTAGCCAAGGAGGGGCCGGGGGGCAGCTGCCCTCCCAAATCAATTAAAATCAATTAAAATATATAGCAAACTGAGGTCTCTCCCCCAACAAAAATCGTGACTATGCCCATGCCTAATTCACTATGGTGATGAAAAGGAGGAGTGCAAAAGAGAAGCAGGAAATGAACTAGTGAAAGAACCAACAGGAGGCACAGCTGATGTAAGTTATCTTGTTGCTTTGAAGCTGTTAAAGGGACAGGCATGATCTCAGAGTTTATATAAGATGTCGCAGCAGATGGACCCTTTGTTTAAGCTAGTAAAACTGTTCTCATGTTCTAAATATTATGTTGTCGAGGTAAATAGTATGTTCATGACGTGTTCAAATGATACAAAATCATAAGGAATTGGTGACAATTTGGAAGATAGGATTAAAACTCAAACCAATCATGATAAATTAACAAACACAGTTGGAAAGCAATAAAATGTTCTACATGTGCTATATATGTTGGGTCATTCCTGAAAGTACAGCTTGAAAATAAGCATGAATGGAGACTCTTGATGATAAGCCATTGACTGATGCACTTTTATGAAAGTGACAAGCAATTCAAATTTAAGTCAATGTGCTGTTGCAGTCTTATAATTTACAATCATTCAGGAATTCATATAGATCTATCTTCCTTCCTTCTTGTTTTTTTTAAACAACACTGCAGTTTCATTTGAAGTCATCATGTGATTGATCCCTGCATAGCTAGGTTGCCTTAAAAGTGGTGCTATTTACAATTAACTCTGAAGCTTTCATGTTTTCAGCACATTTATATATATAGTGGCTTCATCACTGTGTGATAGTCTTAGCCTCCATCCCAAGGTGAGTCTTTTCAGTCAGAGGCAATAGTGGGAGTAGGGGGATGAAGTGATTGTCTGAATCCACGACAAGTTCAAGCTTAGTCAAAGATGTTTTCAAGTTTTTGGCACAGAGAACAAAAGTTAAAGGATTCCCGCCATACCCCTATTCCTAAGTCATTTGGTGAACTCTCATGAGCTTTGCTGGATGCACAGTCTAATCTGTGGGCTAATTGTTTTTCAAATGTCATTTTTTTGGAGTCCAAACTGTAAAACTTAAGGCCATGCATGCTTATTGCAAATGCAGCCATTTGCACAGATCAACCTCTCTCAATGGCTTATGTTAGGAACAAATCTAACTATCTTCCTTAATTATACTTGTCCCATTCGTTCTGCATTCACAATTAGGAATGGGATCAGACCTCTTCATTTCCACTTTGCCCTTGAAAATTCTTTAACATGTTTTCAAAACCTAGTTTTCCCTATATGCTCACTAATACTTTGCACATTAAGTATGATTTGTATATTATGTTGCAAAGGCCATGATGGACACGGCAGAACTGTTTCACATATTAAAGGTAAAGGGACCCCTGACCATTAGGTCCAGTCGCGGATGACTCTGGGGTTGCGGCGCACATCTCACTTTACTGGCCGAGGGAGCTGGCGTACAGCTTCTGGGTCATGTGGCGAGCATGACTAAGCTGCTTCTGGTGAACCATAGCAGCACACGGAAATGCCGTTTACCTTCCCGCCGGAGCAGTACCTATTTATCTACTTAGGAGCTGGGACCGAGCAATGGGAGCTCACCCCATCGTAGGGATTCGAACCGCCGACCTTCTGATCGGCAAGTCCTAGACTCTGTGGTTTAGACCACAGCGCCATCCCTGTTTCACATATTACCTGGTAGCAAAATCGAATGTGCCACTGAACCAGTTTAGATTATCACATCTCAGTTTAATAAGATGAAATATTAATTTGTTTTTTGCTGTTGCATGCAGAGCTTTTCCTTCTCTCTTCACACAACCTACAATTAAACTAGGAAGCCTCTAATTAACCATGGTTTTCCATTTCACCCAAACTGGTATCATATGGTTACTAATTTTGGAACAAGTTAATATATTAAACCAACTTCAAACCATAGTTTAATACCTTGGTTCGTTCTGAAGCTAGTAACTATAGTTTTCCTGACTGGGATGAAACAGAAAACGATGGTTAATTGAAAACCTCCTGGACTGATTTGTCATGCTGAAAAGGGGATGCATGAATGATTGTCCAAACATGTCTACTGCATATATATTTAACTGCAAGCTAGTTCATTGACAAATATTTCTGATATCTGTCTAACATCCAAGTTTAGTGCTTACATAAAAGATGTGAGTGTGGCCTGTCATCGTGACATGGAAATATCATGTGTGACTTTTAGCAATTCTAAGATAAGAAGCAGAGGGTGTACCATTTCCTTAATCCCGTTTCCCCATTCCCAAATTTGGAAGCAACTGTTTCTCCATAATAATTTAGAAGTAAGCAAATAATTTTCCCTGAACCCATTACATCAACCTAGAGCACACATGCAGAAATGCAGTTCTGCTATACTAGGAGTCAAAGACTTTCTTTACAGCGGACAACAGGCCGCATCCAGCTCGTGTATCAAATACTATCTATCCAAAGACTCTGCATTATAAGGAAACATTTCTGTCGCTCTTGATGGAACAGTGTGTATGCCTGTGTTTGAATCACAGTCCTTTACTAAAATAATACTTAAGCATAGCCTAACTTACAAAAAGCAAGATTTTTTCCCCAAAATAAGCATTGATCGATAGTGAGGCTGGCTAACTAACAAACTTAGTGAAGAGGGTAAGGTACTATTCAGTGAGAGTGAGAGTATGACTCTCTGGCCCAGCGTTAATAAAAAATGTCAGCTGGAAGTAGGTTTTAAAAAATTGCTCCTTCTGTATTTTTACAGTTGAACTATAAATTCCTCATAAACAGAGATGATAATGAAAGTGCTGACACAACCTTTGCTATGGCATTGGGAACATTCACTACAGTATGTTACCTGTTCTTTGTAGAGGAAAAATTTGTATAGTCCCCCCCCCCCCACAACCCACCATGAAATATTAGTGCTTACATATTCTACTATATCATCTCATTCAGTTTCATTTACTTTTGTTTAAATACAGGACAGTCCAGATAAATCTACAGATTTCGCTAGTTATCTTACAAAATGGAATAGATAAAACTCACAATATTACTTCAGAGAAGGAAGAAAAACCCCATCAATTATTCTGAAATGTAAGTAGCTAGCCATAAGAAGATCACTAGAAAAAGTCTGTATTTTCCTCAGGTTTAACTAAATAATGTATGCATACTTTTGTTTTGGCATGATGAAGCAATTTTAGCCTTTAAAACACACAACTACTCAGGAGGGAAAAGGTCTGGTTCCTGCAACTTAAATAATTCAAACATCCAGGTGGAAATGCTTTTAGCAATTTCCTTTTTGGAGACAAAGGAAGAAGAGTTCAAAATTCTGAGACAACGAGGAGGAGGAGGCAACGACAACAACAACAAGTAATAAAAGAGCAAACTGTGGATACTTCCCAGTAGAAGACAAAATTCGCAAGAATTAAAGCTGACCACACAGACAGTCAATAGAAAACTGACAATAAATAAAAATAAAAAATGCTTTGAGAAAAATGATTGGCCTGGTATTATAACAAACTTGTTTTCCTAAAAACACAGTAAAAATAGCACTCTACTCTTTCGCCCGGGTCCTAGCTGGTTTGTATATGCTATGGGGTTAGGCAGATGTTAGGGGTCACTGAAGAAGCTGTGTGAAAATGTGAGCTGCCAGCAGTCGCCTTCTGAGTTTACAGAAACATATATGTCATATAAGGCGTAACTTAGGGCTTGAAAACAAATGAGAAGTGAAAGGAGCTACCCAAGTTTGGAAGGTTGTTTTAGAATACAGGACATCAGCTGTAGTCAAGACAAAACTCTTTCGGCAGCACGGGGGAATTTTGCAGGCTTAGAATGTAGGTAAAAATGGTCCTCTGAGTCAGTGTCCTATTGGCCTTATGTCAGGTTTCGATACATGCCGTAGGGAGAATTTGCCTTCTCACTTGCAGATCTGTAATGACATGCTTGTAAAAGAGCGTGGGACTGCAGCCGAAGCCCCTGCAGTGGCCTTAGAGCAAAGCTTACAGCCCTGAAATTCTTTTTTGTGTGTGTGAAAATAAAACACATACAAATAAATTCCCTGAGAACTGTGGAAAGTGTAAGGAGGAGGAAGGGGACGAGAGAAGAAAAACAGAGGGAAGCAAAAGGACAGGCTAGCACAGTGGAGGCAGCAAAATGTAATATGAATTGCCTATTGAGAAGAAACAGCCCAAGATATCTGTAACCTGAACATCAAATTCAATCACTCAAAAATGAATAGTCTCCCCCGTTCCCAATAACCAACTTCTGAAATTTGGATATTTAGCTGAGGAGGAATAGGGAAGAGACGACTGAGAATAAGAACTAGGCTGTGTCTTTCCTGCACTCACATGGTGTGTAACTATTCGCCTCCTTCCTTCCTTCTCCTCACCCATGCTTGACCTTCACCCAGCATCTCTTCACAAGTTCAGCGGGGGAGCTAGAGGGGGAATCCTACAGCCTCTCCTGTCTGTGGGGGAAATCCCTCTCAGGAACCACACTGAGAAATAGGCCTTGGAAATCCTCTCTGCTTCCCCCGTCCCTCAACCCACATATGCTACTTTAATAAAGTGGCTTTTCTGCTGGCAGTTGCAAGATGACTGCCTACCTGGCTGTCAGCACACTTGTTAACCCACCCTTTAGAAGTGTGTGATGTTCCATTTGCCTAAAAAGAGGGAGGCCGTGTACTCTGGCCTTTGTAGGATGCCATATGGTGCTTGTTGGAACCAAATCTCAGGGCCTGGAGCCAGCGGCGTAGCTAGCCGCTTGGGTGCCCGGTGTGGCGTGCGCATCCTGCAGCTGGGGCAGAGCGAGCCGCCCATGGAGGCGGGGCGAGCCAAGGCAGGGCGCGCTGCGTAGAGCCTCTCTGCAGTCTCCCCCTCAGCTGTAGGGCGGCTGAGGCGTTGGGCAGACACAAGCCCCGCCTAAGCCACTAGGTCACTCCTAGGAGAGACGCGTGGCTTGGGCGTGCTGCAGGCCCCATGGTAAGTGCTGGCCCCCGCGTTGTGGTGCCCAGGGCCAGCTGTGTTTTGTTGCATTTGCTGACTGAACTAAAAAGTTTCATGAGCCCTTTTTTTAAAAAAAATTAAAAAAATTAAACTCATATTTTTGTCATTTTGTCACCCCCCTATGTGATGACACCTGGGTTGGACCGCACCCACCGCACCCCCCTTCCTACGCCACTGCCTGGAGCCAGATCAAATCACTTACTGATATTGTGTCACTGGTATCATTCAATAATAACACTCTTATGCCTGCATACATGTTATACATTGAATGCACATCTGAAGCACATGACTTCCCCTCACAGAACTGCAATTCCCAGTGCCCCTCACAAACTACAGTTCCCCAGATTCTTTGGGGTAGGTGTCATGTGCTTTAAATATATGGTATATACACAGTTGTGAGATATTTTGTCACTGAGACATACCCAGCTTGCACATCTATTCCTCATAGTTCACATGCATTAAAGGATTTCACTTCTGCTGTTCTCTATCAGCACAGTGGATGCAGATGACCAGTTGCCATTACATGTTGCACATTCTGTCCAGCTGATTTACTGCTACTACTACTACTACTACTAATAATAATAACAACAATTTTATTGTTAGTACCCTGCCCATCTGACTGGACTGCTCCAGCCACTCTGGGCGGCTTCCAGTAGATTAAAAATTTAATTTAAAAAATCAAACATTAAAAACTTCCCTATATAGGGAAAAACCTCCCTAAAACCTCCCCTATGCTAGTTTTGAGTGTCCATCTTAGTGGCCTATGTTGTCTCTGACTGTCCTTTTTCGAGAAGAGAGGCAGTTGCCTCAACAGCGTTCCCTGTGAGCTAAGGTTCAGGCTATATCCAAAGCCCTGAAGGCTTTTCTAATATGTACAGCCCCCTGCAGCCATAGAAATCAGCTTGCTGAAAGGTTTTATTTCTTCTCCATATAAAAAGGACAGTTTAATGCTTTATCCAGAAACAAGAAATGCAGAAGTAAAAGTGAGCTATGGTTTCAGACTCTAAACAGTGTGTGTGTGTGTGTGTGTGTGTGTGTGTGTGTGTGTGTGTATCCACCAGAAGGTGTCCCTGGGTCTAAACGTTGAATATACAAACATAAGAAGAGCCCTGCTGGATCAGAATAAAGCCCACCTAGTCTAGCGTTCTGTTCCCACAGTGGGCCACCACTTTCTGGAAGCCCTCTGGAAGCAGGACATGAGCACAACAACAGCCTCTTGTTCACAATCCCCAAGAATTCGGAATCATACTGCCCAGGGCTTTTTTCAGGAGGAACTCAAAGCACCTCAGTTCCAGGCCTTCTCAGGTGGGTGCCATTGCCATTCTAAGAGAACGAGGGAGTTCTGGCACCTCTTTTTCTAGAAAAATAGCACTGATACTGCTGCCTCTAAACAACATAGCTATGTTGACTACCAGCCATTGATAGCACGATCCATCATGAACTTGTCTACAAATTGCCTCTAACCCACAAAACAGTACAGTAAACCCATACCTGTCAATGACAGTGCTTTCCCCAACTTTCATTTCAAACTATCTGTATAGCAATACCTTTGAGGTCTGCCTACATTATATATTGCTTTGGGGCTTCTCAAGTGCATCGAGAACCCACACAGAATCAGAGTCTAGTCCCTTTCAAAGGGGATCACACACTGTCACAGGAGAAACCAAGGGGTCCTCTCTGTATGATCTGGGGGTAATTTGTCACAGGGGACTCTGGACAGGGTATCCAGAGAAAGGTCGGAACATAGCAACACTAGCTCCTGGCTAAAACTGTGTTTTTCTTAACAGTGCTCTGGAAAAACATTAAATGCTCCATTTCCAGACCAGGTCACTTCCTTCTTCCATGATCAAACAATGAACAGATCTTTCTGGCCTTACAAAGGAGCAGCTGAAGGTTCAGTAAGTTATTTGTTAATGAGGACTGGGGAACGACAGGAAGACAGAAAAGTCAGCCGCTATCTAACTTGATTTGTCTAACTCCCAGTACCATATTTCCTCTTCATCCTACCACTGCACTTATTTTGTGCACTGTTTTTAAACTGCCTATATAGCACCTGCTGGGGTGGGGCTGAGAATTATCAGATTGCAGTCGGTGAGGACGGCGAATTGTAAGCCATCCGACCATGCTGCAATCCTGAGGACAGTCCCTCCTCTGAGGCTGCTATTTGTATCAGGAGAAAATCCCCCACTGGTGCCAATGAGGGTTTTCCTCCCAGTTGCAAGTACCTTCAGAGGAATGGTTTTAATCAAGACCACAGTAAGGGCAAGAAAGAGTTAAAATGCCTTCTCTAGCCCCTACTGAAATTCCCCAATAATGTTCAGCCCCTGCCCCAGTCAGCTGCTATATGCATTTTTTTAAAAAAAGCCATGAACATTAAATAGTTTGTGGATCCCGGCTCAGATCAGGTCCCTCAGGGGTTCTGTTTAGATGATGATTTACTGCATTTGGGGTGATTTTATTCCCCACCCAGGATTATACAGTTTTAGCCTGTGTTCTCGTCTGAATCATACAGCTGCACACCTGACAGAAAACTTTCTCTCTCTCATATATATATATATATATATATATATATATATATATATATATGAGAGTCTGGAGTGTATTAATAGGAAGCGCTGATTAAAAAAGAATTAGCTCCATAATCCTACTAGTTATACTTCTAACAATATTATTTTAAGACAATTAATTCATATTTTTAAATAATGAAATTACCAGCATAAGACGCTAAACTTCTTTAGTATATTAAATCAGGCAGATTGCTTCTCTCCTTCTAATTATGAATGTAGCAGTTACAAAAGAAACTGTCATTTTGATGGAGTAAAAGACAATCTGTCTGCCAAAAATGTCCAACCATAATTCTTAAAAAAAAAAAAAAGTCATCTGCATCAAGAACATGCTACTTTCTTTGATGTACTGTCTTATTGGAAACCTAATTTGCTTTCAACCTCGGAGACAACACATAGCATAAGTTTGTGTGACTAATTTTCTTGGAAATGTGAGTAATTAGAAATAAGGGACCATCTCCCTAAGCCAGGGAATGGACAGTGTGTTTCGAATTCAGAATAAATGTTTGCACTGCGAGTTATTTCCTCTCCTCCTTTGAGCTGTGTGCTACAAAAGAGAACTAGAGAAAGAGAGAGACGCACGCAAAGCTCTGTGCAGGGAAGGAGAAGAAAGAACGCCGGCCTCCGTGTAAACGGCGAACGACTACAGCGAAGTACAGAAAGGTTTAGTACCTGAGGTGAGCACTCCCGGGGCTCCTGGAGTATAAAAGCATTAGGCGTATGTTCTGAGCGAGTAATAAAAATCAATAAACAGGAACCCCCCACCTGTGCTATGGCCCCAGTGTTAGGTTTTATACATGTAGTAATAGTGCATATCGGTTTTCACCCACCCTTCTCGTGCTAGCCTATTCCAAGACCTACGGCCACCGGAGGGATTGCTGGAGCAACACCATTCATTCCTCGGAGTTGTCTAGATGCCAGCTCCATTGCATCATTGTCAGTTTTATTCTATCTACAACTGGACAAGGCGGCAGCCCCGGCTCCTATCCACCCACTCAGCACTGCAACAATTGGAAACTGTGTTCTGCTGCTTAAAGAGTTTACAAGCCCTCTGAAAGAAAACAGAACAGTTGCATATTAATGCGTGCGACAAGCCCCCTGAAAGATCACATAATAGAGAGCTGGGGGGGGGGACAGGCTGGGGGGGTGGGGTGGGGGTTGCGGGAGTTGAAGGGGGGTGGGAGTGCAATGAATATGTGATGCTGCCCAGCTGCTACGAAGTGCATCTCAGCCCGTTATGTTTTAAAATAAATTCACGATAAACATCGATATTCCAAATGTATCGAGTTTCTGCAGCAACTGGGCTCTCTAATTGCTATGAAGTATAGCTAGCACAGGTCACCGGTTGTTACACTGGTGTAGTGGTATTTGCTAAAATCAAAGTCTGCAGAGGCAGTATCTCTGCCAGGTTACAAAAATAACTACTAAATCACACTTACGTTATAATTAAAGAGAATGCCCCCAATAAGGCAGGAAAGAGTGTGAGCGTAAACCTTTGCCATATATCTTTTTGCTGTTCATTAATCTATGGAAATAAGGGTGGCAGGTTTATTTAAATACCACGGGAACCATGGAAATTAGTTACTTTTCATTTTTTTATTTTAAAAAAATCAGGAAACGATGTGTGATGTTTCATCTTACGGCCTTCTGTGTGTGTGTTGACGCTTTTTTTTTAAAAAAAGAGTAAGGCTTCTAATTATGATCCAAAGATGACCATTGCTCATTTTGGCCAGTAATGAGAAACATTTGAGTGTGGGAGCTTTGATGGTGAAATAAGCATGTTCTGAGTGTAGTTTCCTTTCATGAAAGGGAAGGGGAGAGAGAGAGAGAGAGAAGCCCCAGAATGGCTATAGCTTTAATAGAGCAGAGAAAAGGAAGCCCCTTGACTGTGACCCCATTCCCCCCTCTCCAGCAAAAAAAAAGAGAGAAAGAGAGAGCTTTATCTATCAGAGGTGCCCTCTGATAGGGCTCACACCACGGAAGTATCAATTGTGAGTACTTAAAGCCCCATCACTCAGGAGCATAAAAATAGAATAAAGTTGTGCAGCAAATGGGAAATTATGATATAACTCAAGTGCAGCAACAGGCAGCATGAATAACCTGAACATTCTCCAGACTTTAGTCCTCCCCCCCCCTCGCCACACAGACACCCTGCTGTCACCACCGCCTCGCTCAGCCACCACAGGCCAGGACAAATGCAAAGTGCACTTGCAGTGGGTTACTTCCACCGAGGTGTTACTATCCACAAACTTTTTCAGTGACATCTTCCGAGACAAACGTTGCGCGAAAGCTGGAGACATTTTAAGCAAGGGAAACCGAGCGAGGCAGCTGAAGTTGCGAACAGCTGGCATTCAATAGATAATTTAAGGAAAAGTGACCCTTCTGTATGATTTTTAACTAAGGAACTGTCAGGCCCCATTACTTTCAATAGGGATGGCCACCGTGGAAATAACTTTATACAGGGGTATTCCATTAGTGTAGTTTTCCAAAGTGTGGCTTTTTGAAAGCTGGCGAAGTTAGTGTAGCTTTTTCAGAGGGGCCGCATCCGGAAATCGCAACAGGGGAACAGGTGCTGATTTGAAATCAGTCAAGGTGCATTATTGGGGAATACAAATCCAAAGCTGGAGATAAACTATGAATGCATAACCAATACTGCCCTTTCTCAGAAGTGTGGCATTTCAAATATATCGGCATATTTATTATTATTTTTTTAAGTTATTCCTGGTAAATAGCCTAGCCTGCGACACCTGAGAGATATATATTTTAGGACTCACCCCGTTCCCTTGACTTTAATTTTTTTTAAATTGTTTTGATATTGTATTTTTAAATTATTGTAAGCCACCCTTGGTGGGAAATAAATCTAAATAATAAAAAAGATAACAGCTATGTTATTCTGTGTGAAAATGCAAAGCCTTCTTGTTAGGATATTTAACCAAAGGGAAAGTGGGAAAGGATGAGAATAAAATGAGAGAGGGAGAGAGGGAGAGAGGGAGAGAGAGAGAGAGAGAGAGAGAGAGAGAGAGATGACCAAGTTCAGCCACATTATGCTACACATAGTTCAGGTTCCAATCCGGTGTTCTAACAGCCACCCTAAAGCCTAGTGTTGCTAGATGTCATGTTATCATCATAAGGTTGACATCATGACCACTGTTTCATTAATTGGCAACTTCCGTTACTCTCAGCTCTGCCCTTTTCTTACATTGATGCAGACACGTTGCACAGGCTTAAAGTAAATACTTTTTAAAATTATTTAGCAGCTTTGGAGTAGAACCCAGACACACTTAAGCCACATGCTGATAGAGCTACATTTGATTTATGTCAGATAAGTTACTGAGATGGGCTTTACATTGTCCCTCGAAGGGAACCCTTTGGGCGTGCTGTTTCATCTGTGTGGGGCTGGACAGGGGACATGATGTGAGATCTAGACTACTTGACCTTTTCCTTCTAATAAGTCCTGACCAGGCTGAAATGGAATCCTGAATAAGAATAGCAAGACAGCCTAATACCTGCTCAAACAAGAGATCCCTGCAGCGCGACTTGACACGTTAGCGCTAAAACAAATGTGTAAGTAGCACCCACAAAAAAGGGTGCCGTGTGCTGGGTTTCATACTTCAATAGATCCTGTTTCATGAATTAAATTTTGCTAATTCCTCCTCTGTTGTTGGGACTAGGGAGGGAGTTAGCATGGGGTTAGCAGAAATAAGCATTTTTTTATTTTTTTTATTTTTCTTAACAAATTGTATACCTCAGCTGTGTGTGTGTGTGTGTGTGTGTGTGTGCGTGTGCGTGTGTGACGATAAATACAAGATGCAACAATAATAAAACAACCATTACAGTCAAAATGGGCTAAACCAAAATGACTCAAAAAGACAGCCACAGCATAAAACGAAAAGGAATAACTTCAAATGAACGTGGAATAACTTTAGCCCTGTTCAGAGGTTCAATCACCTCAAAACCCTTTTAAATCACACAGACAGTCCGCACAAGTAGAATCAGCTCTAGACTTTTGTCCTTAAACTCGTGGAGGGTTCTAAGCTGGGTATAGATGATATACTAGAAAGGGCACGATTCTGCACCATGCCCTCATTTCTCCTCATATGTTTGCTTATACATAAGGAGACCAAATGCCCAATAGGGCTATTGTCTTTGCTACTGGCTAAAAGTGGGCCAGGAAGACATCTCTTGGAAGGCTTTGAAATTTTGGGCGTCACAGATGGCGGGTGGGGGGGGGAGAGCACCCCTGTGTCAGCTATTTGTACACAATATTTTTGGCGGTGGAGAAAAGAATAGTTGTGGCCTCAGAAGGGCAACGAAAGCTTTGCACATGCAGGCCTTGGGATATTTTTGTTTCATGCCATTTAGGACTTTGAAAGTAAAAACCATGATCTTGAAATGATCCTGGAACCAAACTGGCAACCAATATACCTGTTGCAAGATCAATGTGTCATGATATGAAAGACTGGCTTTAGTCAGAACCCTGGCAGCTACATTCTGAATTGAATAAAGGCTCTGGACTGTCTTCAAGGACAGCCCAAAATAAAGTCCATGACAGTAGACTAATCTGGAGTTACTGGAGCATTAAAGACTTTAAGCATAGAAGTTGCAAGGTCTTACCAAAACAAACGTATGCAGAAGGCTTACTGAATTCAAGGGTCTTTACTTCCTAGCCAGGATACTCAGAAATACACATTTACATACACCAGATCAAATTCCCTTCACATATAAGTTGCCACAGAGATACTACTGCAGTCTCTTTACAGACGATAATGTGGGGCATTTTAGAGAAGTCATCTCCTCATGTTAACATGAGAGAAGTCAGGGTTAACCCTTGACTTCCAATCTGTCATGATGGCTAGGTCACATTTTGATGTATTTGCTGTATATACCTAAAGGCCTGAATCTGGCAGCCTTAGAACACAACCACAATACTTTCCATGTGAAACAATCCTATTGAATCAACAGGCATACTGGCACTGATTTACCTTATTCAATGTGACTGAAAATAGGTAACTCCTGCCCCAAGACAGGATATCATTTAAAGAAATAAAGATTTATACTAATAGTGACAACCCTGTAAATCAAAGTCAACTAATTTGACAACAAAGCTGAGACTTATAGAATGGCCTTTACTAGACACTATATTACAAGCAATCATTAGCCCAGCTATAAAAAGCTTTAAATACTAATGTATTTTTTTAAATTTTCTTTTATATCCTAAACAAGTAATCAATGCACATTAATAAACATAATTGTTTTTTTGGCATTTGTCCATTCAGTTGGTTTACTTTGTCAGCTCCAGCAAGCACATCGGTAAAATTCAGTAACCACAACACACAAGGAGGGAACACCATCAATGCCTTCTGCAATATTGCATAATGTATTGAATTACTCAGCTGATCCCACTGTTGGCAGATGGAAACCTCTGAGGTTTGCCATATTGTTTTCTCATGCCATGCGTGTTTGGAGCAATGCTTGCGATGCCTCGTGGCTGATTCACACAACCAAAATCAGCTGGCTTCAAAATTCTAAGCATACCAAGATCCCCGAATTTTCGAGTGCATTTTCCTGCATCTCCCAGATAGCCAATGGCTGTGTGAAGAGGCTTCTAATCTGCAAATGTTATTCTAGTCTCAAGTACCCATGGGGAGGGGGAGATGAATGAAGTTGCCTTTGATAAGGTGAGTTGACAAGATAAGCCAGAGAGTTGCTTTTTAAAAGCAAATATGTACAGAGTCAATGAATACTGCTGTTATACCAAGTCCTACGAAGTAATCATCCGTGCCTGGTCACTTGTAAACACATCCTTTAGTTTTTTTGTTATCTTTTGCCAAAGGATTATAATTAGCAGGATTTTTTGGTGCTTCATCTTCTAGTCATTACACCAGTTCCATCTTATTCTAGGCCATGTTCACACTAGTTGGTAAATCCTGTATCAGGACTGCACTACATCACCACATACCAACCTGGCATCTTCTAAGGCACCCATCTCTCTGACATGCTAGTTGTCAATGTAGTGGAATATTCTTTTAATGAGTTAGCAATCCACCGTGTGAATCCCCACTGGAGTGATACACGGAAGACAGAGTAGGGGCGATGAGGCCTGAGTGGCTAAGTCCCAAGCAAGACCGTGTAATAGTGGTCTTTATGTCACTGCCTTGCTGTTTGCTAAGGGTTTCCTAGCATTCACTCATAAGGTAGGCTGTAGGATTTACCTCAGGAATTGCAGTGCAGTGAGGTCACATCCACACCTTACTTTTAAGGCCCATGGCTTCCACCAAAGAATGCCGGGAACGGTAGTTTGAAATCTGACCATCTAAAAATATACTTTTGACTGAAGAGGAGATGCATCAGAGAAGACCCTTAAAAGAACAGCTTACTGGTGGCTCTCATACCGTCAGCTTCTGTACTAGTGACCTGAGAAACCCCCAAAATGAAAGCAAGCTACTCAAGAGAAACTAGGCAGATCAGTAATTCCTCCTGACACTACTCTTTGTTGAATCTCAAGGTAACTGTGAAAAAATTACTTCTAACTGGTCAGTTGACTGTACCTAAGGAAACAAAAGGAAGAAAGGTCCAGTGACAGAAATGGAAACTTCCTATGCAAAACGCTTTGTCACATGAAGGAAATATATTGCAATTACTGAAATATGAGTAGCATAGGGAGGCCAAAATGGTATCTTCCTTTGATGTGCCAAAAAATACGTGAAAATGTGAATAAAAGGTAACTTATTCAGTGTCAGTCTTACATATTTATAGTTTAAAAATTAGTCAAAGTTTATGTCCTGAGGTTGCACCTACAGGAAGCCAGATGTGTGCCTTCTGCATGTGACCTAAGACAGGCCTGAAGCAAAAACTAGATAATTTCTCGCTCATACTCTACACCGTCGATTGCGGCGGCTTTCTGAGGTGAGAGAAACTGACAGCACTAACTCTCCAGGGCAGAACTTTCCAGTCAAGTGGATCAACGGACTGAAAATCTCTTATGAATAGTCATTAGGCCTTCATTACAAACCCCTCACAACCCAGTTCTCTTTTCGCAACCAAATGCCTTTTGTCATCTTCACAAGGTGCATCATTTAATTACCAATTGATTTCTTTATATATGACAACATGTCAGATAGCAAAATACAGTGTATCTCCCTTAGGGGAAGAAGTCTGTTAACTATCAGCATGCCAGCTTACTGAATTTAGCTGTAAGACAGTTATTCCCTCTACTGTGCTACTGTGCTTCCCTCCCTTTTTTCCAAGAAAAAGAAACCCTAGCGTTCCAAACCTCCCAAGTTTTAAAATTAAAGGTAAAAAAAGGAGGGGAAGAGGTGGAGCAAAACTGGAAAGTTTCATGAGATGGTGGTGCACAGAACCTTTCAAACTGCAGCAAAACAAAAGCAAAACAAAAAACCCTCAAAAAAGTCCCTATGTTTTAGGTCTGTTGCGACACAAATGTGTCTGTACTCTCTCTCTCTCTCTCTCTCTCTCTCTCTCTCTCTCTCTCTCTCTCTTCTCTCTCTCTCTCTCCCCTCTCTCTGAATACACACTTGTTGGCATCTGCACACTTCTATACACTCAGAATGCCCTGAACACAATTATTCTTATTTAGCATTCGTCCAGCTTTTGACTTCGCTCGCACGCTGAATCTTCCCCTTCACAACTGTCGTCTGATAATCAAGCCAGTGCTGTATTAATAAGCTGTATAAATAAGGGAATTTCAGAAATGTACAGGACTATTATACCGTAACAATAAAACCTCAAACTGAGTAAACCAGAGCGGCGTTGAAGGTAGGCGTTTGGAAAAGAATGAAACCAGTGTTACAGTAATGCCCTCCATTGTATGCCAGTGTAAATGCCTGCTTCTTTCATACACAGAAGCCACATTACATGAGTCCGAAATGTTCTCAGAGCATCACTGTGACTGGTTGTGATAGAACCTGGCACGGGCAAGCACTGAAAGCTGACATTATACTGTAGGATGTGCTGCAGGTGTGCGGGCCTGCGAACGTGCTCTAATTACATATTTTCCTGCAGAGCAACAATTAAGGTCGCCAAAATAATTGCCAGTTTCTTAATCCCTCTCTAACAAGACTGACATAAGGAACGGTTTATTTTTCTCTGGTTATTTGGAAAGCATTCCTCAAGATTTTGGTTCTTCCATCACGCTTCATCAAAACCTAATTCTTAGGTTCCAGTGTGTGATTATACCCATTGTTGTTGTTTTTCCTCCCTCTTAAAGCCTCTGTGAATTCGATTGTAACTAAAATTGTGCAGAAAAATGGGCAGTGCTTCACACAGTACACTGTTCTAACATTTCATCTGGTTTAAAAAAAGGGGGGGGTGCATATTTGCCTCTTGTAGGTTAGAGAATCTGATCCACACTTCCAACAACCTTATTACAACTTAAAAATATACATATTTTTTTATCTGGCATTTAGCACATTGAATATTCAAGAATGCCCAGGACCTGGCCTGAACCTCTCTGTTTCAAACAAATTTTGTCAAGACTGTTAGCCATATTCCTTGCAACTATTAAGTTTTCTCTGTGCGGTGGCTGTTTATTTCTTTAAGTTCCTGATGACAAAAAGAAGAAGAAAAACATCTGAGGCAAAAAAAAAAGCATGTGCTCAGTTGCTTATAGTTCCAAACTGCATTGGGTTATTATGTATTACAGGGTTGGATTTAAGGTTTTGAAACTAGTATTTAAAGCACACAAAGGCTCAGGATCGAAATACGTGAAAAAGTGCTTTTTTCCAATATGTACTGGCCTGTGCCTTGTTGGGGGTCCTACCTTTGGCTAGATGTATGTTTTGCAATTACATAGGACAGGGCTTTCTCCGCAGTGGCTCCCTGACTGTGGAACTGCCTCCCTTTGGCAGTTCAATCATCCCCTTCATTGGCAATCTTTCAGCATCAGCTGGAGGCATTTTTAGTCAGTCAGTCTGAGTATTTATGGGGGCCATGTCAGACATCAGAATGCTACAGAATTATTAAGCTGTTTATTGTACATAATGTTTTTACTCTGATTTTTCAATTTTTTTTCCTGTAGCTTATGGATTCATTATTGTGATCTGTTTGGACAAAGGATAGCATAGAAATAAAGCTAATAATAAAAATGTTTGTGGTATACAAACAAAAAGAGTGCTCTATAGCAGTGGTCCCTGAACTTCACACCCTGCCACAGATCACTTGAAAATGGCTGGTGGTCTTGATGGACCACTTATTGTTTCTTTCTGCCTGTTGTAATGTGGTGTGCTAGATTCTGTATTATTTTTAATTGGTTTTTATTGCTTCTTTTATTTCTTACATTGCATTTTATAGCGCTACCATTTGAATTCCAACATAAAATGCAACAATAAATAATAAGGCGCAATATGAGAAATGAAAGAAGCAATAAAAACTCAATTAAAAATCAATACGAATATTTAACACGCTGCATCCACCGTTCCCAGCCTCTGCTCCCTCTGCTCTTTACAGACACCCCTCAGGCCACCTGAATGAAGCTCACAGACCACTGGTGGTCCACAGACCACAGTTTGGTAACCCCTACTCTATAAGGTTGCTGTGGCATCTGTTAAATTTGAAGTAAGTGGTAACTCAAACACAGATTCACTACTGATACTAGTGGATACAGTTACATACACCAACTGAGCCCAAGGACTTGTCCACCCTCCCATTTGTGCCATGCCTAGCAAGCATGGTTAGAGCCATGTTGTGCTGGACCCACACTTTCTAAGCATGGGCCTGAGTGGTTTTCCCCTTGCCCCACTCCTTTATAAGGCAAGACCTACTCTTCAGCAATAGATCGGAACAAATGTCAATCTGGGGGGAACCCCGAGTTGCTGTTTGCTCCGATTGAGCACTAAAGAGCATTTTCCCCAGGGGAAAGCAGTGTGACAAGAGGGAGTGTGGATAAGCCCTAAAACAGGCTCTTGGTTCTGGCACTGACTCTCATATTGTCATTTAGTAAAGCAGTCAGAAAAGGTTATATGAATCAGGCCAACTTCTCCCACATCAAATTGCCTCTCGGAAAAGGTAAGAGTACTGACTCCTGAAGATGAGATTGTGTGACTCCAAAGCCCATTGAAAGCTAGAAACAGTCTTTGCATTGGGTCTTTGACAACATAGCTCAAGATCTGGAACATCATTGCGTTTCTTTATGTCAGGTCTTATTGGGCTACTTCCCAAACTAATTACTTTCCCTCAAATATGCTTAAAGTGTGCAACTGAAAATGTAGAGTGTGAATGTGGCAAACGCATGTGTGTCCCTTTTGAGTTATGCTCTGTGGGACATGTGAGGTTGCCTTTATCAGAATGAACTGCATCTGTTTCAAGCATACAACCAGGTGATGGAGGTGAAGCTAAGCAGAGGTGATCTGTGTCAACTTCTGCCCAGCAATTCAGGTTCACAGCACCGTCACTTCCTCTTCAGGTCAAATCAGCCAACCCTTTTTTTAAAGTTATATTTTCAAATCTACTTGACTCCCCCCCCCTTTTTTTTTGACCCTCGATTGAATTTGCACATGTTGACTGAACACACGCACAGAGATTTGCAGAGCAAATTAAATCTCTTGTTCGGATTCCTGATCAGAGAAGCTCTCATTAGAATTTCTTCAAATTAAACAGTGTACAAGTAAGAATGCGATGCGTTCTAAACAAAGGCCCTTCTGAGGAACTGGAGGAAACAAGTACACGACTGAAATGGAGCCATTATTTGCCATGAATCTCACCACCCCACCCATTAACCCATAATGACAAAAAAAAAAAAGGCCCTAAAGGGATAATTTGAGCTAGCTTTTAGATGAAGGGCAAGGAAGATGACGAAGGACTGTGGATGGGGGTGGGGAGAGAATGTCACATTTATAGCGCAATCTCAGATGTCCATAACACTGAGTTCAATGAGGCTTATGCCCAAGTAAGTCTGGTTGCCGATGTGGTTCCCTCCAGATGTTGGACTCCCATCAGCTCAAGAGATGATACTGGAATGGTAGTCACTGATGTATATGATTGTAGGCCTATTTCCTTAATCTAGTACAGTGGTACCTCGGGTTACAGACGCTTCAGGTTACAGACTCCGCTAACCCAGAAATAATACCTCGGGTTAAGAACTTTGCTTCAGGATGAGAACAGAAATTCCACGGCGGCGGCGGGAGACCCCATTAGCTAAAGTGGTACCTCAGGTTAAAAACAGTTTCAGGTTAAGAACGGACCTCCAGAACAAATTAAGTTCTTAACCCGAGGTACCACTGTACTAGAACAATTGACAAGCTCCCAGATAGGTTGCTGTGTCACCAGTAGGAGGAATACTTCTGTGAGTATCTAAAATAATTGGAGGACTTCCTAGGTGTTGCATTCTATGGGCCAAAATCTTTAACCTGAGTTGGCATGCAATTTTGATTGCCCATGGAAAGGAGATCTCTCTTAACCAAATTGTAAAGCTTTTCTTTTCCAAAGAGAACCTGGTTCCGAACATAACAATTGAGCAAGTACGGTACGAAGGCATGGGGACAGTTGACATGACTGAGGCAAAGCACAGCAAATTATTGCTTTATGCCAGAAGTAGATTTGCTTGATGTGCAAAATAATATTCAAATATCAGAACATATGAGCATTAAGCGAAAGAAGTCAAACTTGCTTTGGTAATTGTTGGCAACTGGAAAACTTTGCTCTGAGCACATTGAAAATGAACTGTTACAGTCCAATTGCCAGTTTTAATCCCAGTGATTTAGACAGGCACTGCCCGTCAGCATTACATATTTAACAAGAGGTCGTGAATATAAACCTCTGCTTAGTAGTGCAGGTAAAAGTCTGCTTTTGGAATACATGCTTCACCCACAAAGCCATCAAATGAGCTCCTTTGACTCATAGCACATATTGACAATTTTTCTACTCTATTTACTCTTCCTCGCCTATATGCCACCCTTCATTTTCACCTGTATGTTCACCCTTTTCCCAGAGCTACGCAAAGCTGCTAGTCATCTGCTTTCTTCCTTTAGCTTTCTGCTTCACGTGAAGAATCAACAGAGATGAACATTTTCTAGCCATTCCAGAAAATATATATATCTATCTCAAAAAGTTCTTTGATTTTTGCCATTCCACCCCTGGCATCTGACAACATTAATAGAAATCTTGGGGGTTAGAAACAAAAAGAACATAGCACATTGTTTGCCTTTCTAAAATAAAATAAGATCGTTTGGTTGGGTAATATTTAAAAGTGCAAGGAAAGAAACTAATGAAGCCGTCTGGTAGCTGAAAGCAAGGATCTGGTTTAGTGTGTCCCCATCAGATCTCCTCCCTTTCCCCTGCCCAAAGTTGGGTGTTTCAAATCAAGTTCCTAAAATTATGTAACCTAGCTTGACAAAAACTACTGAATCTTCTGAAGTGCTGAGCCCTCCAGTCTCATAGAAGTTAATAGGGAATTTGGCTTCTAAAGAGTTCAGACGTTCTGCCATTTTTATTAGCATGCCCCTAGGCATCAGTAAATTATGGGGGCGAAACTAAGCCCAAATATAGAAGTCTTCTTATATTTGTGTGGGGTATGGAACTATAATGCAATATTATGATGCACATATTTTTTTAATAGTGGAGGGTTAAAAATTGTGTTGGATAAGTGCTTTCATTAAAGCTAATAAGCAGCATTTATCTCTCTGCATTAAAAAGGTGGATTAAAAACCATTCATCTATCAGATCCTCCCATGAAATACACAGAAAGTTTTAAAGGAATTTTAAAAAAACAGATATTGATTAAAACCCATGCTCAGAGATGAAAAATATTAAGAAAAGTAGTGACTGAAAATCCAATACAGAAAATATGGAGGATTTTTGGAGTTGGGGGTTGGGGAATCACATGAGAATGATCCAGCCAGCATAACTCTGCAGATGATCAAAGCCAATCTTGAGTACAATTATTTTTTTTATCAGTTCACCTTCTAAACAGTATTTCAGTAGATTTCCTTTCACACAGTGATATTTGTAATAAATGTTCTGCCTTTGTTTTAAAGTCAGTCTGTAGAAAGATGACATCAGCTTAGCAAACAATAAAGTGCCTGTAATATTGTCTCTAGAGGGCTGTTACATTTACTTTGTAGCAGTAAAATTCAATTTTCAAAAAAACACTACATGAATGATGTTAGGTTATTAACCCTATCACCACCATAAAACATCATCTTTGTATGCCGAATGTAGGTCACTATCTGGAAGCCATAAGTTGCTTTTTGTTAAATAATCCATTTAAGCTGCTTTCCTTGCCTACAGCCTGGGTTGTGTCTCTTCAGTGGGTTTTGGGGGGGGTGGGGGTGGGGTGGAGATATTCTAGCCTTGATTCACAAAGCTCCTACGAAGCAAACACATTGGTATTTTTTATTTTAAGATGCTCCTCTTTCTTACTTTCGGATTTTTACACTTAGTTCTGAAAAGTAACTCCCCTTGTTGCTGGAGTCCCCCTTTCCACTGCAAGGAAACTGCTGCAGATCAGCTTGCGCTCCTGAGAATTCCTTCATGTCTTAATGGAAGGTACGCTTAGGAAACATGCCAGCAGGCACAATATCAATGATCAATGTGCTTTAGGATAGCCAATTTCTAACATGCAGGTTTCGGCACTTGCATTGGATTTCTAAATTATCTCAGCGTAAGGTCACTGGGATGTGGGAACAAACCTTTTTTACAAGAGCACAGTTGAAACCTAAAGTCCAGGGGTATGCAAGGCACATGACTTTGCAGGAAAGAGGATTTGCATACCTGGCAAAGCTACGAAAATAGCTTTCCACATAGTGGAATATTTTGTTTTGTTTTGTGGTGCGTCTGAAACCTATTAGTAAGCAAAGGGTTAACTAGTTAAACTTCTACAGCCCCCCCCCCAACACACAGTAACTCTCCAATAGCAGACAATAAGTAAAAGAAGTGCTGGTTATCCATTTTTAAAGGGATGGGATTGGGGTTTTTTTTTTAAAAGAAGAAGAAAAGGAAAAGAGGATCAAACACCTCAGGCCAACAAAAGGTTGTGTCAGAGGGCCTTCAATCACAAACCTCCTTCAACAAGAGATCTCCCAACCTTCCAGAACAGTTACCCGGGCAGCACAGCTAAAAAGTTTTCTGACATAAAAAATAAGAACAAAAGCCCCAGAACAGAGGTATTTATTGTTATGCACACTCCTCTTTTTTATTTATTTTTTATTCAGGCTTCTTCCCCCACCCTGCCCCAGAAACACACACACACACACACACACACACCACTTTCTTTGCATAAGCTATTGGTGTGGGAAGTACCGGTAATAGTGTTGAAAAGAAAAGCTTCCTTCTCACATTGCGAACCTCCTAGGTTGCGCGGATCGTGTGCAAGGAACACCTGATGAACTGTGAGGCGAAGTTCAAAAAAGAAGTTCGCATCCATTTCAGAAAGAAAAACAGCAAAGGCAGAAGGATGAAAACAGTAAATGTATCTTGAACACACATTTTTATCCCCACTCTACTCTTCCCCCCCCTTTTTCTTTTGAAAATGAGCCGAGTTGTCTGTGCACAAAGAATGTAAATTATTTGCATTTACAGTGTCAGGTCTTGGAGGTATCTTAACAGCATGGAAGAATTTTCCACTTAAATGTAAATTATTAACAAGTTGGAATTTTCATTTGTTTTATCTCCTGATGTGCAATCTAAATAAATAAATGGCACAGTTTACAGGATTCGCCACCCACTTTCCCTGCACTTGGAGGGACATATTTTATAAACAAGCTTCCTTGGCTTAAATAGGGGTGGCACATCAGATCATTCATTCCTGCACCACTTATCTTTGTCTCCGCACGTCTGAGGGTCCCCTCCCTTCCCCTTTTGCTCAAACAAATTTACCTCCGGTACTTCATCAAGTTTTGCTATGTAATATCGCTAAATAAACATCACAGTGGTTTATTCATAAAATATTCATCTTTCAAAATGTTCCATCCCATCTTCCCCTCCTGGGTTTACCTATGTTTACAAATATGTAAGCCTTGTTAATGTGCCTTGGCTGGGGAATCATGAGAAGTGACCCTCCTTGAGGCAGGAGCCTGCGATGGAAGGAGTGTATTATTTCAGCTGGGGAGAACAGCAAAGCTCCGGGATGATACTGATTGATTAAGACCAGATGGATAGCCACACATAGGTGTGACGAAAATAGAAACATATTGCAAGCATCCCAAGTATTGAGGTTGGGGAGGTGTGCGGATCCTGCCCTACCTTATCTGCCTCCTGACAGGTTCTAGAATTTAAGAATGTTAATGGCCACACTAACTCGCGTTCGCCTTTAGTTTGGTGACACTAACCGCAATGAATCAGGCACGAAGTTATGTTTCAAAAATAAATCCCGGTCCCCTCCCCAATCCACACACACTCCTCATCAAAAAATGACAGCTGGTGTGCTACTGGGGGTGGGGGGGAGAAGGAAGCATACTCTTATTTGTCCTCAAATTAATTCACTGGGGCTGATTCCACCTATTTAAATTTGTAAGTGCTTAACCTCCCCCCCCCCCCCCGATTGCCAGAGAAAACTTCTTACCAACAGCCAGAGCCCACATCCTCACCCTGAAATTAAACTTTCTGAAACCACAGAATGGAATAAGTGGAGAATTAGTGACCTCTGGTTTAGAGAAGAATGTTTCATTGATACCGTCTCGGCTTTTATGTTTATTGGCCATAAATTGACTGACTCTCTCTCTCTGTAAGAGAGGCTTTGGTTGCTCTTCACAGAAAATAAAAGCTAATGGGCTGAATCCTGCTCACCTTACTCAGAAACACAGTGAATGGAACATGGCCGGGGGACGGGGCGGGAGGAAGCTGCTCGCTATCTCCGCCAATTCATTGATGAAAATGCTACTACAGTATGTTTGATGAGGATGTTGACCTATTAGTATCCAGTGTTGCTCCATGGCCTGGGTTACATCTTGCCACAATATTACGTGTGGGGGTTGGGAGTGGGGAGTTGGAATCTCACATGAACCAAAGGTACCAAAACAAAACTCAAATTATTTGAATTGGGGTTTAAATTTGAAGTAACTGAAATGGATCCTGTGGAACTACTGTACATTCGTGCCAAGCAATAGTACAAATTGGCTACTGGACCCAGTTTCAATTATTTACTCCTTCTTTCACAAATTTATTTTGATAGGGTGTGATGCAGTGCTTTGAAATTGTTGCCCCGGGCAAGGTATGGTGCCGCTGGTAATAACAATTTACAAATGTTCCTGTTGCACTGTTTAGAAAAATTAAAGGATAATTTTAAAGTACACAAAACACAGCCCTGCATATTTATTACTCTTCTCAAGTCCTACAGAATTATTGGGCATTAGCTGGTGACAACTGGCTTTAGGAAGGGAGGGGTAGGAGGAAATCTTTGGAAGAAACAAGACTCCTAGTTTTTCTCTTTCCCCCCTAAAACTTATGTTCTTCTCAGCAGGAAGCCTTAGTTCATGGTCTCCCTCACAGAGGCCTGAACCTATTACGTACATGCTATAAACATCCTCAGGTTTCACAGACAAACATTTGTCCATAAAATCTTGACTGGCATTTTCTGGAAGTAAAACACACACACACACACACACACACACACACACACACACACACACACACACACGTGTGTGCATTAGCTCTGAAGCAACTCCTGATAGGTTTCTTTATGTTACAGATAGTTAACATGCTTTCTTCTTGTGTCTGCATGAAATCTAATCCTTCTAGCTGAGAATTTGCTTAATCACAAAGGCTACAAATCACTGACTCCAAAATTATTCCGCTGAAGTTCCACTGAGGCTTTTTGAATTAATTCGGAACTATTGAGAATGTGGGCTGAAACTCAGCAACCTGATTTAACAGTTCGGGTAAACTGAGTTTGGCTTCAGCTGATGTGCAGCTTGATCCTATGCCTACGGTTCTCAGATGTAGATCTCCCTGGGTTCCTACTGGGTTCAAAGGTGCCTACCCTCCTCTGCATGCGCCTGGGATGGCAGTCATACAACTTAATCTTGTGCAAGTTTACTCAGCAGTGAAATTTACTTTTTTCGGTGAGATTTTACTCCCATGTAAGCATTTGTAGGACTGCAGGCTTTCCTGTAAATTGTTTAAACTGAAATATTGAGTCAACTTCAGGAGAGGAGAAAGTGGTGGTACTGTAATGTTCAAAGACATTTATTCTAAAATACATTTACAACCGAACTGGCAAGTATGCCAACAAGAAAAACATGCTTTTTTAAAAAAAAGCAGGAGGAATGCTTGGCATAACGATATAAAAATATTTGTCCAGTTTCCAAGCTGAAGATGACTTTATTTTCTTTATTTTACAACCCAGGTGACCACAGTTGTAAAGGCTTTCCTTTCTCTCTCCCCCAGCTGAGAAATAAAACCGGCTCGTTTAAGGAGGGATCATTATTGTCAGAAGGATCTTTTGGCTTCGAGACTGTTTTCCACAAAGCTGGATTTCACCTCCCCATAGAATCTTGGAAGTTAAATTGGGAGAATGTTGCTCAAGACAAAGAAGAAGGAAAAGACTTGTTTGGGATAAAGAAAACTGAAGCATCGTTACTTACACAATGGCACTAAAATACACAGGGCATTACTTCTTGACTTTTCTCTACAGGATCTACTTATTTATCTCCTGTACATGTTAGGTACAAGAAATGTGTTGTTGTATTTTTAATTTATCAGTTGAAACATGCAAGTGAGATAGCAGCTTCGTCTCATTTTATCTGTACTTTAAGGCCTCAGTATCAAGTTTTAAAAGAAGCCTGCACATTTTCGTGTGTGTGTGTGTGTGTGTGTGTGTGTGTGTGTGTGCTGCTTTCTCAATCACATAACCACATGATAAGGGTATTATACACATAACCTGAACCTAAGCATGTGCTCTCAGCATTGAGTTCCACCAGTTTCAATGTGATGTGTTGCCAAGCAAGTCTGCACAGAATTGCAGCCCGTGGATTCTCCCCCAACCTCCGTTCCCTCTGTCCATGGTGACCAACATTCAAATGGATGCAAACGCCCAGGGCAAGGAGCTTATGTTGGCCCGGGGAATTATTTATTTATTATTTTTTTAAAAAGACCTATGTTTATCTTACAAACAGATGATCGCAAAAAAGGAATCACAAAATACATGACATGAGCAACCATCTGTTGTAAGTAAAATACTGATTGAGGATCAACCTGGATAAATGGTGGCAGGTGAGGTTGGGAGTAGCTCCACTAGCACTGTGGTCTGCCAACACTCTTGACAGCACAGCTTGTGAATGGCCAGAAATGTTCTGCCCGGCCTTCTAGTAAAGACAATGGGACTTCTTCCAACCTTGACGGCCACTCAGTGGTGGTGTGAGTCAAATGCTTTCTCCCACCTTGCCTTGCACCCAACTCTCTGTTCAGTTTCAAAAGTGGTTTGCCATCAGCCATGGGACAAGGGTGGGGAGAAAAACGCAAATCTATTGGTGCTGCTTACTCCTGCCCATTATTATATAGAGAGTGGTAATACCAATCTGTTTTGATGTTGATTCTTGTATTAATAACTCAAGCTCTCATGGATAGTAATGGGCAGGTGCAAAAGCAGATGAACAGACGATGACCAGAAGTAAAAGTCCATCTCATGTGGACTTTTTACTTTAAAAACAAAATATAAACCTATGACCAGGCATGGGTGGTACTAACCCCAGGGATAAAATGAACTCTTTCTACTTCAAAACTGTAATTGTGAAGAGACTGGATTATTGGAAACAAAAACTGTTTCTGATGTTATTTTCCTAAATATGTCTTAGTGCGCATGTGTCCTAACATCCATATCTCAAGTTAAAGGATTATGCATGCAACTTTGCCCAGCTAAGAGCTTTGAAGCATGCCTCTTTTCTGAAAGACAGACCAATATAGCCCTTCCTGTATTCTAGTCTGTGTACACCTGAAAAAAGGAATATAAGAAGCAACCCTAAATCTCACTGATTTCGATATCACTTCCCTACATGTCAGATTTGCATTTTAGGGTACAAATAGTTCTGTCTCCCTTCACCCCAAACTCTTTGCTCTACATTGTATATGCTAAGTCATTCCTTCCTTTTGAAAGACAAAGAGTCTAATAATGAAGGAGGGATATTAGGACAGTATTCGGGAGAAGGGACATTGTGAGGTTTCTGTACAAACCAATTGTGGGAAGGTTTGCCCCTCTTCAGTGTGGTCCAAGCTTTCGTGTAGGGAATAAAAACAGGAAGTAGAGCCCCAAATAGTTGGCAGTGCCCATTCATGTAACTATCAGTAGCAAATCATATGAAAGGACTGACTTTCTGGATGCTCCCACCTTATAATATTTGTAGATACAAGGTAACAAGCAAATTCAGCAGCAAGGCAAGGAGGCCAGACAGACTATGCTCCTCCCACTTTTTAAAACCAACCAATCCCAAGCTTCAAAGCAATTAACTCAATAAACAACAATAACAGGGAATACAGGTAGGCTTTGAGGTGTTATCCACTATATTGTGTAAAACTATCTGCCTGCATGACTATCTCTGGATGCAAACTTCTTAAGGTGGACAGGGAAGGGTGTAACTGCAAGCCAGTTAGGTTAACATCTGTTCTGGAAAACTTGTGGATAACATGATCAAGGATAGAATTGCCAAGCGTATAGAAGAAGAACAGGTCTTGCTGAAGAAGAACCAGCATGGTTTCTAAAGGGTAAGACCTGACTAACTGACCATTTAGCATTCTTTGAGAGTGTTAATAACCATATGGGTAGGAGTCACTTAGTAGACACTGTCTACTTAGACTTTCAAATAGTCTTTGGTAAAGTCCCTCACTAAAGATTCCTTAGTAAGCATAGCAGTCATGGGATAAGAAGCCAGGTCGTCTTATGAATCAGTAACTTATTAAAGAACAGGAAACTTGGAGTCAGAAGAAATGAGCAGTTCTCACAATGGAAGGGTGTAGGAAGTCAGATCTCTCAAGCATCAATACTAGGACTGTTGCTTTTTTATCTTGGTCATACGTGGCATGGAATTAGGGACGAGGAGTCTATGTTTGCTGATAATACTAAATTGTTCAGGGCGGGTAAGAACAAAAAGGGAAAGGAGCTCCCCAAACTGTGTGGATAAATGGCATCTGAAATAGCAGAGAAATCTCAATGTGAATGTGAACACAGTGTGTGGCAATTGCGAAAAATGTGAATTTCATATTTGGGGCTATTAAGAAAGGGTTTGAAAAGAAAACTGCCAGTGTCATTATGAATTTATACAAATCTATGGTGCTACTGTGCTTGGAATACTGTGTTCAATTCTGGTCACTGCACCTCAGAATGGGCATTTTAGAGCAGAAAATGTTTCGGGAAAGGGTAATAAAAAGAAACAACTCTGTTATGAAGAAAGGTTACAACATTTGCATTTTTTGTAGCTTAAAAATAAAGGATTATGTATGGTGGATAAAGAGATGTCTTTCTCCTGCTCTTATAATAGTAGAACCCGAAACCATCCCATGAAGCTGAATGTTGAAATATTCAGGTCAGACAAAGGAAGTACTTCGTCACTTAGTCATAATTAAACTATGGAATTCATTACCACATGACAGAGGTGGATTTAGGGGAGAACAACCAGTTCAGTCGCAATGGGGACAGAGCCTCGGGGGCACAGCAACTATGATGTAGAACGGAAGGCGATGGGGGGAAGAGACAATTTTTTTGCGTCGCACAGGGTGCCACTGAAATTGGAGACCCCAAGGTCCACCACTGCACATGATGTAGCAATGGTCACAAACTTGGTTTTAAAATAGATTTAGATGCTTTTGAAATTAATTTATGGGAGTTGAGGCTATTGAAGACTACCACTACCAGCCATGATGGCTGTGTACTTCCTTCAGCAGTGGAAGCAGTATGGCTCTAAATACCAGTTCGAAGGGAGAGTGCTGAGGCACTCATGTCCTGCTCATGGGCTCTTTCTCCTTCTTTCTTTCTTTTATGAGTAATCAGGCCACAAATCTCTCTCTCTCGTGTGTGTGTGTGTGTGTGTGTGTGTGGAGGGTGCCTGCATACAGTATTGCGGAGCTCCAAATTACAGCCCATTTCAAATGACTTTATTATGGATTTCATGCTTGCAGTTCATTTGTTTCCTTAAACCTCCCACGCCCATCGCTGCCCTATGAGCATGCAGCATGCAGGCAGCATAGCAGCTCCCACATGTCTTTGCTGACACAATGCAACTTTGTTTTCAGCACTGTAGAGCTTTCCACAAAACAACGCAGACTGAAATGCTTTGCAGAGTTGAAGAGGAGATATGGAAGAAATTACAGTAAATACCATGCCGACTGCAGTGATCCCGCATTCCTGCCAAGAGTGCGTGGCTCTCCCTTGCACACCAGCCCAACCCTGATGGCCATCATCAGAATGGTCTCATGATTAAAAGGATAGATGGACCAAACCTTCCAAAGGGGCAGAGCTGCATGTTAAAACTTTGGTCTTTGCCTTGTTAAAGTCTTGAATGGGAAGGCCTACTGGGAAGGCTTCCCCTCTTTAGTTTGCTTTTGTTAAGGGACCAACCCAGGAAAAAACCCAACCCAACCCAACCCAAATCAGTCCTACTGAAATCCAACAGAACAGAAGCATACTGTTAAATTCTCAAGTCCCACTGATATCAACAGGATTTAGTTGCAGCTAACTTTCACTGGATTAGGCCCCCACATGTGTGTGGAAATGCAGTATCCCCATTAAAAGAAAGTAAAGGACCTACTAATTATAAGTAGTTGTGTACCTACATCCAACCACGTGAACTGCTGCTATGTGCAGAAAATGTTGGTTTTGTGGGCCGGCCCTCCTTTGATCTGTAAATTAATAACTCAGTTTTTGTCTCATAAGGCTAGCTGGGAAATGAACTAACTAGTATTCAGATAGGGACAATAAGAAGATGTGGAGGTAACAGTAAAATATCTTTGCCCTGGCACCTTCGTTCATGAGCCTAAGACAGGAAGTTCTCCTATACAGACAACTGAGCTCTAGTTCTATGCCCATGGTTTTCTTTCATTTGGGTAAGGAGTGCTGCTTCCAAAATATGGTCTCTATGAATCTAGGGTTACTAAGGTGTATTTCATTGTAGTGAGATCTGAAAAACACGTCTTTAAATTCTGCATGCCGAAAAGTTTCACTGCCACTTCTACATGGGACAATTAGCATGTATGCCAGAATACAGTGTCATATTCTGTATGCTAGAATATACTCTAGAAATAGGGGAAAGAATCAATCATGTGAGATGCACATAGCAGGGAATGAGCCAGCTTCTTATAGGGTAGTTTTAAATGCATAAAGCTGTCCAGAGATATACACTTTCTTGCCTAAAGAGCTGCAAAATTCTGGAATATTGAGGAACCTTTTGAAATATAGCCTGCTCTTGTTGATCAGGAAGTTATAAGAAGACTGCAAGTAAAAAATATCATGCCTCAATGATCTCTTGCTCCAAGTGAGTGCGTGTGTGTGCTTATGTGTTAGAGTAGTGGATTGTTTTACAGATCTATGACTCCCTAGTGGATTTCATTCTACTTTAAGAAATTACAGTTCATCATACTATGCAGCAGATAGCAGGGATATATGCATGCCAAACCCACCGTTTGAACCAATGATTGCTAAACAGTATTCTATTCTGCCAATTAATGCAACTTCATTTTAATCATAAACCAAACTAGTCTTGTTCTAATGCAGTCTACCTCACCATGACTGTAAAAGCTAACATCTCCTGTTAAGGAAAATAAACTTTGGTTTGCTTTCTTCTTCTTTTTAAAAAAATTGTATTCCCGAACAAAACAGTGGCATGGTTCCCCAATAAAATATATAGTGGTGTGGGCTGAAAAGTGCATGTATAGCAATCCACATTATTAGAATGTTTAAATATTAATTATTCCACTGCGTAGTAAAGATGATCAAGTGGGAGTGTCAACTAGGTTTCTAAAAGCGGCAATGTTCGTTTTCATCTAAACTTCAACTGTTAAGCAAAAAACTAAAAGACCAGCAAGTTTAGCCTGCTCCAGTATGTTTATTTTTATTGGTTTCTACAACGTTGTGGTTTAAAAAAAAAAAAAAAAAAAATCCAAACAAAACCCATAAACCGACATTAACTCCGTAGCTTTAATCACTGCCAATAAGACTCCAGCGGTATATTAGAAATTACGGCTGTATTTCTTGAAAGCAACATAATTTGGAGGGGTGGAGGCAGGGGAAGGAACAGTCAGCCAATACAGAAGTGCAAAGTTCAGTAAAATACACTTAACTGTTGAAAGCCCAAATTCTTAGAGATGTGCACATGTTTATGTACCAAAAAAAGAGGGACCTGAATGCATGTTGCTTTCTCCCTCTCCCACAATTCTTCAAGCAGCTTTCAGCTGTTCAGAAGTGAGCCATTGTGTGAAAAAATATTGTTCAGGTGGTACCTTGTTCTGGCATGTGAGAGAGGCTTGAGAGACAGATGGGTAGACAGATGTACAAAGCTACATAAAAGTAGAAAGACTTACATTATCTGTGTGTGTGTGTGTGAAGCCTTAAGTGACTGAGTGTGAGCTGGAGGGAAATGTTCACAGCTGTGGGAAATAAAGAGTTAAGCCGCTCCCCCCCTCCACCCTTCCCTTCCCCTTAGAAAGCTCTTGCTCCTTTAAGATTTTCATAGTCCAATCCGTGAGATGCGGAGCAAAGAGAATCACTTTGAGATTCTTAAGAGAAAGACAAAGAAATAGTGTGCGCTGAGACTCTTAGGCTTCCTTCCGTCACTCATGGATGCCCTGCCAGGATTTCCCACCTGAGACAGATTGCGACGCATGTTCGAATCACTCATGCACAAGAAGCAATACACAAGTTCAGTGTAAAGCCACTTTAAAAGCTCATCGGGTGCATACTTTACTTGTACAAAATACCTTATTCATGACGGAGCAGAGAGGGCCTAGGTAATTACTTGAATCAAGGTGGCCTCAGAAGTGTTTAAATCTACAAGGACACTTAGAGCATGAATAATGCAAAATAATTTGCATCTAAATTTTTTAAGTGTTCTTTATTCAAAAACTAAAATGCAGTTCCGATTAAAGTTTGATGAGTGAAAGCTGAGCACTTCGTGCCCACTGTGAAACGTCTCCTATTTGTGGAAATTATTTCAGACAGAGGAAAAGGGACAAAAGAGATGAAAAGAGAGAGAGAGAGAGGAGAGAGAGAGAAGTCAGTGATTAAGCTGCACTATTTTAAGGCATCCTTGTTTTGTGATACTGGGGACTAGCGAGTCAACTTCATTGCTTGCTGAACTGGTCCATGCTCAAACTCCATCTCTTTCACAGCAGCTACAGTGAAAGCAACCATCAATTTATGAGCTGAAGAAAATAACTATTCTTTTGAGGGTGGTGATCCTAATAAGCTACTTTTGTCTCTGTAGTTTGCATGATACTTTTTGCTGAAGAATATACTTTTTTTGCAACCTGTGGAAAATATTAAGCGCAAAGCTAACAGAACTGTTTATAATGGCATAATAAATTCAGATTATTGCAGAAGGGTTGTGTATTTGTGTGTGTGTCACGCGCGCTACGATACCATTGACAGCAAAAACAGAAACCTAGGCAGTCTAGCAAAGTTCTGAATATCAGATTTTATAAAAGAATGTATTCAGAACCACCATAAAATTGTCTGAAGGCAAGAACGAACTGTTGTATAGTTCTAACCTACTTCTTATCTATTAGAGAACAGGAGAGGAGGTGAATAGGTGCACATCAGAAAGGACAGCTTTTATATTCAAATGTTAGCAGCCATGGCCTTAATTTCATAAATCACTCTTTATTTGCCTGCGACCAGTCCCATCCAATAGGAGAAACTGTGAAACAAACTGCTCCAACTTCTATAGAAAGGAAGTTTTGCCAGAAATCAGACTGAGTTCCTTTTGCCTGGCTTTCAACATGTAAGCCATTGTCTCTAAAGCTGGGATGAAAACGACCGCATATGCAACTTATTCAAGACATTCTGAGTGACTCCTCTCATCAGGAAAGATACAGCTTCTCCCGATATATCTCATTTTTGTCTTTCAATAATGGGCAATGCGGGCCTCTCAGTAGAGCAGATGCCAACAGGTTATGTTCGAGATCAATTACAGACTCGAATCGAAACTTTCAAAAGAATATTTGCAGAGAAAAGCAAATGTGCTTCCCCAGCCTTAACTATGTGAAGAATTTATCCGAGGCTGCTCCAAAACCGGCTGCCCTTTATTGGACTTTCAGATGAGTGTGCTCGCCACGCTTTCTTAGCGAGTGTATATGCTCGGTTTTCTGGGATTTGGAACAATGAGAACATTTTTTTTAACTCATTGAACAAAGATTTCCCCAGCAACAGACCCCCCGCTCAGCAGGTCACCTATCCTTGCGACAGTTTTTCTTTTCCCACGCTAACCCTAGGGCTCATTTGCATAAGGTCTCTGTTGTGACAATTAGTTTCAGGTGAGCTGATTTCTATGAAGCTTGCCCAAGACGATAC
The DNA here is from genome assembly GCA_034641385.1 of Darevskia mixta. Classification (NCBI taxonomy): domain Eukaryota; kingdom Metazoa; phylum Chordata; class Lepidosauria; order Squamata; family Lacertidae; genus Darevskia; species Darevskia mixta. The sequence continues at coordinate 17,949,515 of JAWWNH010000001.1, forward strand.
ACAAGCTCTGGGCCTCCCTGATCCTGGGCCTAATTGCGACTGACTGGCACCAGACACAATCACCCTCTTGATGCAGCAAATTGTCCTGCAAGTAGCTTGTTGTGACCCTGCAACGCACAAATCATATCATGTCAGACTGGCATGGTAAACAGCAGATAAAATGAAATTAGGGGAAAGATTTAAACGAGATAGATAGAGGGGGAAAAATACCTTCAATATATTATGTCAAACTTTTGTTATCCAGAGATCACAAATTTGTGCTGTGGAAGAAGCACGCTTAATGACCAGTATTGAAACTTGATTTAAAAATTAATAATAATCACGTTCGGATGATTTTAGTGGGTAAAGGGGGTTCTGAAATGCTTTCTTCCAAAAATTTCCCTCTGTGGTGTTGTGAAAAGAGGCAACAAGCTACAGGGTATATCAATAGGCAGGTTAGCAGAGAGCTTTGTCATGTCCGCAAAGTAAAACAACAACAGCAACCCACAAAAGCAGTCAAAGCCAGTGAATATTAACTCTGCGCACAGCAGCCAAAGTAATGCTAGAACTTTTTCTTTCTCCTAAGACTAGCAAAAAGCCAGCAAAGGGAGTGAGCACCAGCCAGGGCTTTTCCAAAGGGCAGGTTTCCAAAGCTGCTGCTTCCCTGTCCGCTATTTGCTTTAATGCCGACGTGAATGTTTCTTTTTGTCAACTTGGTTCCGCTTGGCGTTACAGTCAATCCACCAACTACAGAACTGCCTCTCAGATAGATGGCGAAGGCTAAAGCCTACTCTTTTGATCCGCCTGCAAAAGCCACGCTGAACCCAACCCAAGATTTGATTGAGACAAAAAAGAAAGAGTAAACCTTCACCAAATCAAACACAACAAAATCACAGCCTGCCACAAAGAGCACCACTCTTCATCCCTAAATGGATCGGCCTTGTGGGTCATATCTTAGGCAGTCCACTTCTCTCATAATTCAGTCTACAGAAACTTACACCTTGTGCCTGATGTATCATAAACTGGAATAGGCTTTGGCCCTGTGTTTGATTTCTGGTCTTTATAAACAGAAGAGATGGGTTCTGCAAAATGTATTATTCACACAAGCGCTGAAAGTATTCCTCCACAGTTGCTCAGATCTCAGTTTTGATGTCAGACTTAGGCAATTCCGTTGGACTACTGATTTTAGTGAGCTAAGGGGTTAAACATTTGCCCACTGCAGATATTTATAAAATGGCTGTTCAGATGGATTAAGCCCATTAACACTGGATTAACTCTGGTTAGCTAGGGAAGTTCTTACATTATCTCCAAATGAACAACGAGATCTTAAAATTTTCAGCAGAATCCATTCTAAATGCAACTCACTGGAGATTTTTCCTGCATAAGTACAAGTGAAATGATGCAAGAATACTACAGTGTTTTTGTATGGCTCCCATTCATATCAATGGGGACTGCACAAAGATCTACAGTGGATTGTGCTCTGTTAAAATATCTTCCATATCGGTGGAGGAGCCAATATCAAAATGTCACAAATTCACATTTGTTGACATGTTAAGTTTTGGGTTGAGAACTGGGGCTAAAAGGAGCTTCTGAAGCCAACTGCCCTCTGTTAATTTTGTAATCCTATAACCTGATAATGGGCAAACTGGTCTTTTTGAAATATAGAAGGAGGAATTTCAAAAAGGCACCTCTGTGCTGAGATCAGCAATCCCCTGTTCTAGCCTAGGGAAATTTTCATCTTCTTGGTGACATAAGGCCTAATTCTTCTTGCCCTAGGACAAATCCATTGGATCAAATGGCACTACTCCCGATTTACATACCTCCGAGATACAAATGCACCATCTTTAATTTTATTACCCCATTTAACAGCAGTTACAAATGAAGGAGGAATACAGTCTGTTAACAGAAGGGCTGAGCTAAGTGTAGGTAGCGGATTTTAGTATAGCGTTCTACATAAAAGAAATACTGCAGCCACAACAGCCTACAAAACTAAAAACTCTTGTAACTGCCCTTATCTTTCCCTGGACTATAACAGGGCAATGGAAATAGTTATTCAAGGTAGAAATGGCTTCTAAGCATAGAGGAAGAGCAATTTCTTCCCTGTGTAGCTACTTACTGTGGCCATTTGTATCTTTAATGCATAGAACTTTCTGCAACATAACGCCGGCCAGTATTCATTCCGAGTCTTCATTCCTCCCATTACCCCATTCTTAAGTATTAGTTCTCACAAAGAGCAGATAATATGATGGTAAACCTGTTCCCAGGATCAAGGTGCTGGTGGGGGCTTTATTTTGATGGAACACTTCCCCATACAATCAAAAATCCAACACAGGAAACTAGAAGTGAGGGGGGGGAGTTCTAGTATAGCATTCGTCCCTCACATTCTAGTTTCCTATGTGTGGAGGAATATTTTTTTTTCTATTTTGGAGTATTTTAGTGATATGAGCCTCACACCTGTAGTCTGAAATGATGCTATCCAGACACAGGTTTGATTACCTCACCTGTGCTTGTTGAGAACTGAGACCAGCTCCCAACATTTTTCACAGGCTTTTTCTCACCCGTTACAGTTCTGCTCCTTCCCTATCAAACTGACCAACCCCATCCAGTTTTAACTGTCCAATAAGTCTCCTGAGCCTTTTCCCTTGCATGTACATCTTTCGCAAGGTTGGCTGTTAGGGGTTTCAAGTGGCAGCTGATACACAGGTTCTGCACTCGCCAAAGAACCAGCCCTCCTCCTCCCTGGATGCAATTTATGGCGAGTTGCATGGTGCATTTCTGTTTTTAGTTCTCCCTAAAAGCATTTGCTGGCTGCTCTAGAAACAGAAATGATGGACCCCGAGAGTCCACCCACAATGGAATTGGGTCCATGAAACTTTGAGAGTGCAACGCATGTTGCTACTTAGAACCATAGAATCATAGAATCACAGAGTTGGAAGAGACCACAAGGGCCATCCAGTCCAACTCCCTGCCAAGCAGGAAACACCATCAAAGCATTCCTGACAGGTGGCTGTCAAGCCTCTGCTTAAAGACCTCCAAAGAAGGAGACTCCACCACACTCCTTGGCAGCAAATTCCACTGTCGAACAGCTCTTACTTGGTTTATTGTTGCTCCAATGCTTTGCCTGTTGTCTTCTTCCTGTGCCTTTCCCTTTCTGATCGCACCCACCCACCCCGCTCCAGAAGAAAACAAGATTCCTGAAATCTGGAAAGGAAACAGAGGGTGTGCTAATGACTCAGTAGGAGGCACTCTCTCCTCTGAGTCAATCCTATTCCAGAAGGAGCTACATAGCATTTGAAGGGTGCTGTGCAGCTGCAGGTGCTGTCTTTCCTGTGCACCGTATAATTAAGGCCTTTGGGGTTACTATAGATACCTTAGTCTTTTTTGCAGTAGTAAGTGTGCCTAGCAAAGCTCAAACTGGTGTAATTATCTGGCGTTTTCCTCCTTGATGACTCAAAAGGGCCACACTCTTCTTATTCACTTTCTATCCTAAACTCTGGTAGAAGAGTGCTAGGATGTCATCTTAAATAGTTTTCTTGGGATGAATTTAATGCAGCAGTTCAGTTAAATATTGTTTGGATGAGCATCATGTGACCTTGCAGTCTCATGTGGGAGTGCAATTCTAAGCCATGTTTGATGACCACCAGAAATAACTGTCAGTGGCCTTACATTGAGCAGACTGGAGGGGAGGGCATGTGAGTTGGTGTACATCATAAAATTGGCATTATACACATTAAAGAGCTACTTCCTGGCTTTGGGGACCAATCAAAAAGAACGATCAAGAAGCTACAGTTCTGTACATGCTTGCTTGGGAATATGTCCCACATGAAGATGAGACACAACCACTGAGTTAAAGTCAACCTATTGGTGAATTATTATTCCTGGCAGATTTAGCCATCACAATGCACTTCCTGACTGGAAGCGGTGGGGGAAGAGAGCCACAAAACTGGCAAACTTGCTGTTCCTAATACTTGCTTGATCTAGCTAAAGAAGCCATTATTTCTTGGTTATAGTTTAGCTTGACAGATACTTTTTTCCATTTCTTCCTCGATGTGGAAGTTTATCTGTCAACATGATGCCAAATTTTGAGGTAAATGGTAAATTATCATTTATTTAATTTTTTTAAAGATTTTTGTTTTTTTTGCTGGAGGGACATATTTGAAAAAGTGTGCTGATAAAATAAAGTAAATTGAAGGCATATCATGAAATGGTCAAGGTGCAGCGTTGTCCTTTTGTCTGTGTCATTCTTGCACACACAATTATTTTCTTTCACTCCCACCAACCTGCCTCAAACAAAGCATCGGATTCTGAATTCCCTACACATCTCATCTTTTGGTACAAGCCACTGTGGGGGCAGAAGGAAAGGAGGACTGGCTACCTACCACTGAGTAAAATACAACTGCAAAGAGGAAATAAAATGGATCAAATATTTGGGAATGTTAGTTAAAATATCCCATAAATAATACTTTCAGAGTTAAAATTACTCTGAGAACAGAACTAAGGCGGGGTTTCAATGAAGCATGCAGTCTTGATTGAAATGGCGTAGGGGTGACTTTTTCCACTCCTGTGCGTACAAAAACATCACTATCTCTCTCACTCTCTGCATGTATCTCTATATTTTAATGTAAAACTACATTGATCATAGTTTTGATTACGAACCTCACTTTCCCCCAAAAGAGCAATGACAGCAATCTTTAATGTAATAATTTTTTTTAATTTTTTTTGCTGAATGCCTTGGGCTTCTTTCCCCTTTCTTTCTTTCTTCCCTTCATTCCACCAACTGAAACAGAGACAATTCTTTGTATGTTGAAACGTGCAATTATCATGTATCCAAAAAGGAGGGTGTAATTTTCACATCTGATTACAAGGGAAGAGTGTAAGAGAAGCTGCCTCAGTAAACATACACTTGTTTACAGAGCAATACCCTTGATATTAAAATCTTCAAAAAAACAACAACCATGAACCACTGAAGGGGGGGGGCAAGATTGCCATGCGGCAAAGCAAAAACTAAGCATTTCTCTTGGCGTGGCTACAAATGGAAAAATCAGGTCTTCTGAACTTGAGCAGGCCTACTTAACTTCAGATGATTGCTAAGAAGATATGCAGCCCAATTTGATTTGCGGTTACTCAGAGTTTAAGTCCCACTGAATTCAATGGAACTACCATGTAAGTGTACATAGGATCATAGCCTTGCAACATGTTCTTCTGGTTGCACAGTGAGCTAAGGAGTTTATGCTGTTTTTTTTTCAACCTGCTAATAATTTTAAGTAAGTATGTGAAATGCTTTGGCTACTTAAACACCTATTTTCTCAGTTTAAACTGAAGAACCCAAGTCCTTTGTAAACCCACGTCCTTTTCTTTTAAAATGGTGTGTTTTTCCTGTCACTTTTATTTTTATTTTTTACTCTTCCCCATCCTCCCCTCCCCCCCCGCCTCATGTCTTCATTTTTGGTGTGTGCTGATTTACCTTTGATAAGATGAGCTTCTGAGTATAAGAAATTATTTTTGTTGTCATGTAGGAAAAGATGCTATCTTGGAAAACACAGTGCAGTTTACAGATTGCTTAGTAAGGAGATCAGAGATAGTGGGAAGAGAGATCGCACAACAGGTAAGGTTAGAAAACATGCCCCGAAGCTGAAAGTGATACAAGCAGCCTTTTAAAATGATATAATAAAAAACAATTGCCATGGCGCAATTGCGGGCATTTTAGAAAGCACTTTCTAAACTACCTTGTGAGGACCGATACTGGAAATTAAAGCACAGCAACCCCATTGTTAAGCAGGAATAAAAAGGAAAATATAGACAGGTCTGGATTTCTTAGGGAAGGGAAGGGACCTCATGCATTGCATAAACAAAATGATTATTTTATAAGGCTCAAGGCATCTGGGATGGAATTTTTTTAAATATATGGAAGAATTGATTTTATCTGGGCATGAAGACTAGTTTAAGCCAAGGAGAGCTTGAAACACTGTTATTTATTGGGGTGGGGAATTAAGGGGGGAAAGCAATGGTTCCTTTAGACTAGTCGTTCTCTTCAAATGTTCTCTTCTTTGAAAACCTACCTTGTGGTCCACTTTTTCCATAAAGCAACGTTCCTGGTTCAGAAATCCGCTTGCCAACAGCGGTTTGATTTGGGATCAGCTTTTATTGGGCAACCCTGAGAAGAGTAGCCTGGTTATTTAAAAGGAGAAAAGTATTGTCTAATATCCACTTGTAATCACAATTACTGTCCAAGTATTTGTGGTATCTTCAGAGGTCTATGTGAAATCAGAGGCAGCCTGTACTTTCCAACCTGTTTGCTCTGCAGTTTGTTCTGCATCCTTCCATTGAACTGTATCAGAACTGCTTCCATAGTACCCGTATCATTGAAGAGACAAATCTATTGCAATAGAGACTTTGTAGCCCACTTCAGCAGAGTTATAAAAGGGTCTAAGAAGATTGTATGATGGGTGTCTGTGCCCATGTACCTCTCTATTTAGTGCAGGTGGTTTTATCCATGCAACTAGTTTTAGTATTCCTGAAAATGCCTTCCTTAAGTCATCCATAATCTTATATTATGGGATGTCCATTTTGTGATAGGAGGGCTTCAACAAGTTCCCAGGATTAAAGTTTTTTTGTCTTTTCCACTTACGCCTGGTTTTTATTTACATGAAAAGGAGTCAAAAAGCTAAAAATTGTAACACCCCCTTCCCCCTTCTTTATATGTGAACTGGGCAGACAGGTAAATGACAAACATGTCTCCCTTTGTCATGTGCAGTTTGGTCCTTAGTTTATGGGAGAAAGGCAGACTCAAGTTCTTAACACAGCAGCCTGTTTCTCTTCTGTGTGGCACTATCATTAGTAAGGCATTGGTGTCTTCACAGTTGAAACACTAGTAGCCAAACAGAACTAACTCATATAAATATGGGCTGGCTGTCAAATAAAATGGGCCATAACCCTTAAATGGAATTCTGTACATTATTATGTATATCAGTGGAAGAAGTCACAGCATAGAATATGGTGCATTGGTGTTTGGATTGTGTGGGTGTATTTGGTGTCTAGTGAAAGTCTCTCCCTCCCCTCCACCCGAATAGCCTCAACGTATTTAAAACGACGAATTAATATATCTTCAGCACCCCAATCAATGCTGAGAATGCACTTTCATTTTTCACAGAGTTGTTAGAGTACATTTGCTTATATTTTGCACTATTTTAATTTAACCATATTGATCAAAATAAGCACTCAATACAACCTTAGGCACCTAAGCCTTATTAAGATTAGTCAACTTGAAGCAAGTGACCTGAGGAAGAAAATTGCTCAGGGATTTTATATGCAGAGAGCCCAACTTACATAAATACCTGTTAATGAAATAAATCTCTTAAGTGAATACGTTTTCTTTAGACTGAACTTGAACACACAGGAAATGCCCGTGAGGCTCTTTGGGTGACAAGCTCATGTGTGAATATGCAAGTTTTAAAAGTCCATTTTTATCACTAATCACAAGCCTGCTTTGTGTTTTCCCTCCTGTTATTAGAATTAAGAAAGACTGCACCTGTTACTGTTGTGAGATCCTCTGTTGCTAAACTGTTGAAACTGCATATACAATTATATCCAGTTGCATGTCATATAATTTGTCTATATAATATACTGGGGGAATAGTACAATGGTTCTTCTGGTAACTCGCCCACTCATTTTGTCCCTGTGCAAATTAGGCCGCACTCCTAGCAATTGCATAAGAGAAACGGGGCGGGGGGGGGGCAGAGAGAGATAAAATAAAATCCAAGGCTCCCCCCCCCTCCAGACTAGTTTATGCTCTAACAAATAATATGTTTTCCTGCTACAAAAGTTGCCACATTTCTTCAGCCGGGTTGAGAGGCATAATTAAAACACAAGCTCTCAGGGCTGACTTTAACAGTGATTTGCAATACACCCCTTTTGACACATTCTAGTTCAAAAATATTGTTTTCAGAAACATTGCAGTTTCTTGAAGGGGGGGTTGCTGAAGTGATGCTACACAGCATTTTAAACTGATTAATCCTGTCTTTCCTCAGAGGACTTGACCTGCGATGATGTTTTATTTTAGTCAAAATGGGACGAGGTGGAGGAGATACAGGATGTAGCCACGGAGACACGTCTTACTGCAATACCTTTTAATGAACTGAGCCAAAAATGAACGGTATGATCTTTAGAGATTTCCTCCAACCTGTTTATCAGAGACTGCCTATAGAGATATCTGTGTACTTATTCTCTCACCCCACCGCCTTGCTCTGCCTCCTTCTCCAGCCTTGTAAAGGATATTAACTCGTTGCCTAAACAGAATCCCAAATGTGAGTCAGGTCTTGTGGCAGCAGCAACTGGTGTGGCATTGCTGGCCAGAATTCACCCCAGTAAAACGCCAGTGTTATGCTTGCTCTTTTAGAATTCACGAGAAACACACGCATCCACTGAATCTCCAACTCCAACTTTATTTCATTTATAAATTACGAGAAAGATGCGATTATATATTATTAATTTCTGCTGTTCTCCAACTCGGCTGCAGCAGTGAGCTGCGGATGTTGGAACGGTGTAATTATGTTCTAGTAGGGCAGCCATCCGTTTCCTTTCAAAAATTTACAGGATTCTTAATCATGCTGCTCATTTGGGTGCGCAATAGCGAGGATAGCGAAACACAAACATGGCACGTTCGTTTACACAGGAACACCTGCTTAGCGTGATAGCAGATGTCAGTCAGCAAGAGGAACACAAAAGGGGGAAAAAATACCAACAACAGCAAACTCAGAACCATTTTCGAACCAGGGCGGAGAAATCTCCCCAACAAGAATATAAATGGCTGGGCATTCGTTTTAAAAATGAAGGAAGCCAATGTGTTGGAAAGTCTCATTTGACTCACTTGAAGACTGAGTTGATTGCAAGACACTCATTTGGAATGTGCAAAATAGCTTGCACCAAATCTATGCTTTGGGGTTTGGAAACCCATCTTTTGCGGTTCAATACTAGACATGCATTAGAAGAAGCAAGCATATAGCACATAGGGCATAGAGATGTATAGCTACATGTATGGTGGTACAACATGCCTCATCATTGCTTTATAAGTATGAACAACTGGTGGTATATACTTCTGAACTTCATATGCAAGTAGATAATGGGTGTTGGGCTGGAACGTTGCTTCAGTTCAAAGTAGAAATAATTTTTTGAAATATATTTTATAAAAGCCAAAACGAAATTACCAGCTGGGAAGAATGGGAGTGTAACGTTTTAAAGTTCTGTGCTTCTATTTTTATGTGGCAACGGGTTGCTTTGAGAAGTACAGCTCCCCCACTCCCGTATTTAGGACTTAGGGTGCATTATTTTTTTTTGCAGTTGGGTATTGATATACTCTCTGAACACAATTTGCAGTTAACTATTTTTCCTTAGGATTGTTAGAATTCAGAGTGAGTCAACTTACGTAGGCCTGTGCATTAAAGACTCCCTAAGTATGCATTGACTTGATACCCAGTAATGGCTTCTAAGGAGCCGTTATGTAGTATCGTGTCAATGATCCATGCATTGAGGACTCCCTAAGTACGCATTGACACGATAGACCGTAACAGCTCTGAAGAAGCCGTTACGGTCTATCATGACAATGATCTGCAGATATTGGCAGCGCCTCTTGCTCTTCCATAAAGATTGTAAAAGTCTCTGAAGAAGCTGTTACGATCATGCTGCAAGACTCATCAATCAGATCAATGACAGAGTTTTGCTCTTCCATTTATCTTTGCAGTGCTGTGTTTTCTTTTTAAGATTGTAGTACCACAGAGGTCAACATACTTAAACATAGCACCTGCCGACGGAGTGGCTTTAGATGTCTGCAGATAGGTAGAGTAGAGCAGAAATCTACTATTCTTACAATAGAGTCCTATGCATGTTTTTTGGGGAGTGAGTTTATATGGCTAGATTTGCACTGTGGCTTAATCCAAGACTAGCCTTTGTATTTCAGACTAAACTTTTAACACAGAGGATAATATTCATGAGGGTCTTCAGGTGACAATCTCAGCTATCAATATGCCAGATTAGAAGATCCACATTTCTTGTTCAATACAAATCCAAATGAGTTGGTACTCTTATTTCTCAACCTGCTTATACAGAATATTGTAAAGGTTTTATTAAACAAAATATCTATGAAATTGAAGAAAAAGAATTGCTATAGAAAGGTTTGCCTCCTATGAGAAAGTGTATTGCTTTCCCTCCTTCATGCCTGAGTACAAAACGACAATGTAAACCTTGCAAATTTTGCAATTATATTGTTGTATGAGACAATATACAAGATATATACACAAGATCAAGATGAACTTTAGAGGCCTTTTCTCTGAATTTCTTGGTGTTTTATGGGTTTGTAACAGAATTGCAGCATTATTTTGATTCCGCACCCCAACACAAACACAAACACACTGTGTGTTTCACATTATATATAAATGTTTGTGTTTGACGAAATGTCATCCTTGTTTTCTGAGCTGCTACAGATTCCTATGAAAACATTATGAGTCTTGCCTTTTTGTGGCGTCTTTGGCTGATGAAGATGAGAGGAAATGGGTTGGAATGTTCTTTTGGGAAAGAAAGCTCTCAGAATGAAGTTGGACTTTATACATGCTCTAGGACTATAAAAGAATAATTAGATACTCTGCAAGATGTTAGCTTCTGAGAAAATTTAGATGCTTTATGTACAATTTGAGGGCAGAGTTTTTAATTAATTCTTCAGCAGTGGCGTAGCTGTCCTACGTGGCACCTTTATTTTACATACTATTTATGATGCATTATCTTTTGCTCTGTTTATCGACATTGCACAGCCTGTCAACTGTCAAAATAGCTCTTTCCCCAATTTAGAATCAAAAGTGAAACACGCTTCAGTAAGCTATGGCCAAGGAGGGAAAGGAAACCTGAAAGAACTGGGTGCAGAATCATGAATGGCTTGAGATGTCAAGAATGGGTGTGTGAGCTGGAATTTGCCATTGGAATTCTGGATAGGATGTGTAGGAGAAAGGTCATAGGTCAGTAGTAGAGCACACGTGTTACATGCAAAATATCCAGGTTTAATCAGCGGCATCTCTAGGTAGGCCTACCGAGGACTCCTGCCTGAAACTGTGGAGAGCTGCTTCCACTCAATGTCGACAATACTGAGCTAAATGGGTCGACAATCTGATTTGGTTTAAAGCCACTTCTTGTGTTTCCCAAGAGGAAAGGGAACAATTCTGAACACAAATAACTGGGGCCCAAGGGAAAAAAAGGATGAAATATGGAGAAAAACTTCCAGCTAAGCAACTAACATTGTGTTACTCATTTCATACTAAGTGGATTCCGGAAATGCATGACAAGACGGTAAACGAGGTGGTGCTGTGGTGGTAAAATGGGTTCTGCAAAAAACAAAGCAGTCATTATCATCCACTGTCTGCTTGCCATCATCCTACGCATTGCAAACCAATCCTTTCGTGGGTTAGGCCAATTAAACTACTGAGGTGGAAGTTTCCAAAAGCAGTAGCACACTTGTTTCTAAGGAAGCAACTGTAGAAATAAAGAAGTACCTGAGATAAAAACTTCCAGAAAGTACCTCTAGTTGTGATTTACCTTCCCTGATTTTTTTCCCCAGCACTGCACTTTAGATGCTCAGGGAGGCGGGATCTGATTTGCAAAAGGCTATAAAACATTAACGGGTACTAGGCAAACCCAAAGAATTACAGAGTAAGCATACTCGGAAATAAGTCCTACTGAGTTCAACAGGTCTTATTCCCAAGTCAAAGTATGTAGGATTGCAGCCAAATTAATTTGTCTCTATAGGAATAGTCCATAATAACATGGTAAGAAACAACAAAACAGAATTGAGCAGAAACACGGAACATTTTCCATAATTACTAATATGTAATTTGAATCAAGAATCTTTAGTGGCACTAATGACATTTTCTCTTTCCAGTGTAAAACATTCAGTAGGTTGTATGCAACTTTGTGATGGAAGAGGCTTCCATCAGCAGAAGGGAGAAAGCTATTCCCCAATTCCCTCTATAGCCCTCTATACCACCCCAAATCTGCCCCAGTGTTGGGGTACCTTTGGGAACAGGTAGAGAACTGCAAAGAGGAAGTAGAATCACCCTAAATTTCCTTCATTGGGGTTCCCAGCTATGGACACCTCTGCTAGATCAAAAAGCCTTCAGAGAACTTCCAGGAACTCAGAGAAGTTCCATCCAGCCCACTCATATCTACTTTGACCTGCAGCAGTTCTCCAGGGTCTCTGTCTTTCACATCACATGCTCCCTGTGATCCTCGGATGATGGGTGGTTTATAGATTTAATAAATAAATAATATACACATAATTGAACCATGGACCTTCTGCGTGCAATGAACATGATCCAACAAAAAGAGGGGTGATCACTTCCACCACTTTTAAGTTGTTTCATGATCTACCTGAAGGTTGTATATTTAACACAGAGCACAGCACAATGCTCAACAGGTTCCAGTATGTGCCTATGTTCCTTGACTCAACTTTACAAAGGAGTGGAGAAATTAATGGATGTCTGGCCCTATCGTTTGCTTTTTTCTGTTTTGCTTAATAGCTGCACCTCTAATACCTGGTAATTAAAGGCAGTATACTTCTAATTACCAGACGTTGGGAGGGGAGGGGTCAAAGAATAAAGGTTGGTCTTCTCCTCCTTCACAGGGGCAACTGGTAAACAGCTGCTAGAGTTATGTTGCAGGACTATTTCCATCTTTGGATTCATCAAAGCAACTCTTATTTATGTTAAATATGCTATAAGCAGGACCCTGATGGGCGTCAGAGTCTGACAAGTGTCCATGTCCTACTGACCTATGATGTGGTGAAATGATCTGAGGTGTATCTGCTTTCAGATTCTACACATGTCAAGCAGCAAGTGATGGGACTCTCTGAGACGCTTCTCTGCCAATCAGAGAAGACAATACTGGGCTAGGTGGACAAATAAGACCTTGTTATAAGGCAGCTTCCTATGGTCCTATACTTATAAATAGAGGAACATAAAAGAATGAAAATACTCATCGTGGCTTTACAATGTCAAATTTCAGAGTGATGTGAGTGGAACTCATGTGTGTGTGTCTCTTGAAAAGTATATGCCAGGGCCGGGATTTCAAAGGTGGAATTGATGTCGGAAAATTTCCGTAAGGCGGTGCTTTGTCCTGGATCTTAGACAAGTGAATAAAAAAATCACATTTTTGGATGTTTTTGTAAAAAAAAAAAATCTCAACAACTTCCGGATTTCCCTTTAAAAAGCCCAGATCTTGAGCTAACACTGAGCCTCAGCACATTCAACCCCAACCCATTTTAATCCGCTCTTGAGTACTTAGAAGTCATGCTCTGTGATCTGAATATACGTATCCCTTCCTACCATGCTAGGAAGACTTGGGGACTCTCTATGATTCAGTTCTTGGATTACTGGAGGGTGAGGTGTGAAGAGGAGAGAGAGAAGGGACCTGGCACCCTTATCCCCCTCTATTATTCCTTCTATTATTCCCTATAACTGAACGTAGGAGTATGGCTACTCGGTAGCAAGTGGTAGGTTCAATGGAGGACCGATCAATACAGCCCAAATTCGAGCAGCAGCAGCAGCACACACGTGACTCTTGTCCTAGTTCAATAGTCCTGTACATCATCACCACATTCTTTGCTCTTACGACATCATCGGTTCTGTGACTGAGCCAAAGCCCTGGTAAGCACAGGCACAAATTAAGCATTGCTCTTGGCTGCTGCTGGTTTCTACAGGAGTTGCTCAGCAAGCTAAGCAGGCCACAACCAGATGGGAACTACACCTAGATTCACCTTCCTCTCTGTGCAGCAGCTGCCTGTGTCAAAGAGATCTCAGTTGTCTACATCTCAACACTCCCCACGTCTATAAATGTGCCTCATTTCCAAAGAAAGAAACAGTACCTCCAGATAACCAAAGGTCACTTAAGTTGAGACGGAACTTTGAATCATTCTGAATGCCCAGCTACAGATGCCTTTTAAAACAAGGGCAAACACCAGATATCATTTTGATTTGGCTTCGGCCAGTCCTGACAGAGAATGCCTAATCTGTGATCTGTCAGGTATCTGATGCTGTGTAACTGAATCTAACAGCCAGGGATAAAATCTTGGCTTTTAAAGTACAGGTATAGATTTCTCACAGCTTCTGAAATGTTTTCAATATTTGGCCTAGGAAGAGTTCTTATCTTCCTTTGCGGTGAGTTGCAAGCATTGCAGTATCAAGGAAGTTTACCAATCTTACAAGAGACCTAAGGTTGCAATCCTGGCTCCTTTGTAAATGTGCACCGGCTTCAGAAACGCATCTTTTGTTTCCAAAAGCAAAACGACGAAATTGCTGTGTTCTCTCTCCCCCCTCCTCTCCTCTTTTCTCTCCCGACAATGCAGAAGCAATCCTTGAATAGGTGCAAAATCTCTGAGAAAAGTACATTTTCCAAATATTCTAAGCCTTTTAAAAAGAGGTACACAATGCAGGAAGACGCAGCTGCAATTCTGAGGGTGGGGGGAGCGGGGAGGCCACTGTTCCTTTAATGCCCAGCTGGTCCTGAGATGTAATAAAATTGACATATTGATTCCTTTGAATTTACAAATGCCTGTTTCATAAACTCCATCTCCAAAGCCTAGGCATCTTTAGAGCACTGTCATTTCTCCCCCTTCCAAATGGATCAATTATGTGCCCACGTAATCCTGTTACCTGTGAAATCCATGCATACTTCTCCCATTTGCTGCAGTTCCCAGGCGGACAAACTTGCATTATGTACGCATAAACAAACAGAGTATTTCCCTGATATTAGGGATTGTTTTCAAAGTGAAAAGCAATCTCTCGGGTCCTTTGCTCAAAAAAAGAAGAAAAAGAAATAAAAACAAAACAATGTGTATAGCTTCTTTCTCCCCCTGCCCCCGCACCCTGCTTTCAAGTAACCTCATTGCACTATATGATATAATAATTGCTCCATGCAAGAAATCATTCATTGCAAACCAATTTGATGACTTTAAATACTGGAGCAAGGCATCACCTTGGTTTGTCTGAGGATTTATTCTTTTCAGCTTTCGAATGTAATGTTTTAATTTCTATAGCAACGTTAGATTATAATCACCATATCTTCCGGTGCGTCAAAGTCATTACAAAGTTTTCTGCATGATCTGAATACTTGGAAAGTGACTAGATTTGGAAAAGTCTTTAAAAAAGGAGGAAAAAAACATTTCTAAATAGCATGGTTAGGCCTATTTGTTGACTCTTCGATAAATGCCCTACAATCCGTTAAACAGACAGAACCATGTATATGCCAAATGTAAGCAAGTAACGTTTCCTTTGACATATATGCAAAAATAATCCAAACTAGAAACATGTTGTATCCTGGATAGATATGCATGCATTATCATGTTTGTCTAGGAGGTTGGCAAATAAGCATTTACAGAGTTTTCGCTCCACGCATAAAACAGAGAAACCCTCCTGCCCATTCCTTTAAAAATAAACAAATCACCATATGGGATTGTGGCTTCCTCCTTATCTTTTCTTATAAATTCTGATAAAGTGCTATGTATGTACAGAGGCTGGATTCCTCCTCTCCCCCCCCCACTTCAAAATAATAATAATAAAAATACTGTGCTGCTCCTGATTTGCTCCACTTCAGTGGACAACCAGCAGTTCAGTTACACTACACTTGCACAGTACAATTTGTCTCTAAAAGGTTTCCAAAATTATGAAACATCTTAACTGCCGCATGACCTGTGAGACAGCGTGCTTCAGTTTGAGGTGCACACAAACATACGGAGAGGACAGTGCTTTAGAATAAAAAGCAAAGAGCTAAGAAGAAGAAGAAGAAGAAGAAGAAGAAGAAGGGTGGGTGGGAAAGCCAGCTAAAGAGAAAGAAAAGGATGTTTGAAGCAGAGAGCCCTGTGTGTACCAGTGGCCCTAGCGCACCAGTGCCATTGTTCAGAAGTGGGTTTAAAGATAAATGGCTGCATGTTAACCAGATTTGACATGCTGTACAAAAGCAGCCACCTTTGGTCCCATGACACAGCCAAAGAGAAAACACAACAAGCAATCCTGGCAAAGATGTCTGACATGAATAAAAGCACCACAATTTGTCACATAGTTGTTACAAAATGTTTGAGGCTTTGGGGCTTGCCATAGGAAGGCAAAGATAACGCAGCGGGCAAAATGATGAGGCTGCAGGGAACTCTGAGGGCAGGAGGGAGCTTGTAAGATTTGCATGGATCTTACAGGCCGGGGTTCTTCGTTCCACCAAAAAGAAAAAAGGAAAGGAAAGGAAAACAGATGCCTTTTTAAGATTGCGATCCGATGGACACTTACGTGGGAGTATATTCCGTTGGACGCATGGGAACTTACTTCTGAGTAAATGTGCATCGGATTGCCTATAACTCCAAAGGGAATGCAAAGTCTCTAATCCTATGCATACTTGCTTGGGAGTAATCGCCATTGTACGTAGTGGGGTTTACTTTTGAGTAAACACGTATAGAGTTGGACTGCATGGCTTACATCCTAAGTACATTTACCTGGGGGGAACCCATCTCCCATTGAACTCAGCAGGAATTTCTTTCAATGAAGCATTGTTAGAATTTAACTGCAAGAAATATATTTTCTTGTTTTGAAGGATACAGATTTCTCTCTCGCTACCTCCCTCTCTCTCTCCATCAACTCCCTGGGAAAAGAGTCCAAAAGTACTGAGGAGTAACTGGTATTTATTCCAGCGCCCTTCCCCCTAAGGAACACGTGTCTGTAGCCCACATGGGCCTATGCAGAGAAAGCACTCAAAGTGGGCCAAAAAAGCCCACCTCATAACAATTCATGCCTTAAGTGCTCTGTAACAGCTCATGCTTGAAGATCTTTTTAATAAATAAAAAAAAGCACCATTACTTCAGTAGAAATTGGTTCCACTCATTCAGTAACATTGGGCAATGGGGGAAGGGGGAGAAAATAAATGTATTATACTTACATAATAAGACATATTCCTACAGAAATTTGGAATACTGGATATAACTGTTGGGATCAGTAGATTCAGAAACAAATCCGATTTGTTATTTTAGAAAAGTACACAGAAAATTAGTAATTGAGCTCACAATTGGAGCGCCAGATTTCTGCACCACAAATCCCACATTCTAAACTTTTGTTTTCAAGCCTTGACTACTTGGTTTTGCTACCACAAAACAGAACTAAGAGCAGAAAACTATTGTGTGTGTGTGTTGTTGTTGTTTTTTAATCACATGTCGCCACATTTTAATCTATTGGTGGTACTCCATGCTCCTGATTAATAAAATTTAACATTCTAGTACCATCATTTTATAAATCATATTGATAAATCATTTAGCTTAGGTGGTGAACAACATTCTCTCCCCCCCACCACCACTTTGGCAGCCTCTGAAGTTGTAAAAACTGAGATGCACAAAAGCCAAATGAATACCATAACCGTTTGTGCTTCTTTTCATAAACCAAGATACTGAAGTCAGCACTTTCTGAAGTTACCATGGGACTCGGTATTATTCTTATCCATGTTAGGTGTTCTCTGTAGACTAACAGCCTTCTCACCTGCTTAGGCTTTATTCAGACTATCTCAAAAAGAAGGAGGAGGCAGAATTAGAACCCAAATCTTCACCCAATGACTTATTTGCCTCTAAGTATATATATTTTTTAAATCTGTTTTCTGATGCAGCGTGAACTAGACACTGTATAAACAGGCAGGTTAAACATGCAGTTATGATGCTTGAAGAAAGGGGGAAATCAATCATCCACCATCACTTAACTGCCATACTAGAGTCCAGCAAACAGAGCAAAATCTGCAGTGATTAAGTTATTCAAAGTCCTTTTAGGTGTAGGCTTGCCTTAAAAGTGCATGAGGGCTTGGAACCTGCTATTGCCTCGATATTCCCCTTTCTGAGCATCCAGACGCATTCTCTCTGAGTCTCAAATAGCCAACAAACAAACAAACAAACAAACAAACGCAGGTGCTAAAATGTATTCATGCATTGCTATAAATGACGCTTTGTTTTAGAGACTGACAAAAAATGTGATGATGGTTCCAACTGCATAAAGAGGCATATGGGAGTTTTATTCAATCATTTGTTATGTAGGCCTTGTGTTTCTTAGATCACAGCCAAGGAAGACACGCGTGTGGCTCCGACATCTAACATGGCTGAGTAAGGAACCAGGCTGCTGCTAGATGGATACATACAGGTTTTACAAATGCACAATACTGGCATAAGCAAAGATATCAACCTGGTTGCTGATTCTTTAACAAGTCGTCTATTAAATATTAACCAATGCAAAAATGAAAATATTTTAAAGGAAACATCAGCTTGATTGAGACTTCAGAGCGAATTGCATTGACGTTAAAGAAGAAGTCAAACTGATCTGCACTGCCCGTTAGCATGGCTTTTAGTTTTCAGTATCTGAATTGTATTATTTAAACTCAGTGCAGGCAATTTAGGCTGGAAGCCCATGCATACCCTTTACTTGGAGTAATGTGTACAGGATTTGGCTGACAGTGTCTTCTTTTTAATTTGGAAGGAGACAGCAAGTCAACACAAGATCATTTAAGCAAATACAGCATCTGAAAACTTTTTTTTTCAGTTTGGATGACTGAGCACTTCCTGATATTTGTGGCCTCTGGGTAAAGGGATCCAGGCATTTTGTATTGTCATTGTCTAATCTGATGCCTCAAACCCAATGCTATGGCATCATCGCTGCTTTCAGAAAGTGCCAAGCCGACATATTGTGCCATCTATGGCAGCATTTCCTACACCAAAGGAAGAAGGATGAAGAATGCATGGATTGATTTTCAAATTACCTCAATATTTTGAAAACATTTTCACCTGCATGCTGAGAATGCTAAGAATGGGAAGGAAGGCAATTGTGCCTTTGCACAGCCTCCACTGCATTCATTTATAAATTACCTCATCACTGACTAAAATTAACACTGATTCTTACAGGCAATTTCTCAATTTCCAATGCTAATTACATTTTTTTTACTTTTAAATTCTGTACCACCTGTTTTGGGCAAGACATCTTAGGCAGCGCGACCGCATTTAATCACAATTTTAATTAACCGCCCTGTAGATGTGAAAAAGAAGCAATTATAATGTAGATGAATGATGATTTTTCTGCATTAAATTGTTTTGTTTCCCTGGTATGTTGATTGTAACACAGCACACAAATACAGTAACTGTACAATTTCTCTTCTCTCCCCCCCACCCCCGCACCATTGTAATTTAGTAATTGTTTGGGGGGGAACCAGTTTGAGAATGAGTGACTTCATCTGCTTACAAATTGATTGATACCATTAACTCGCTGATTGCTGTGGCACGTATATTGTATTGCACAGCCTGGCATAAAATATAATTAGACAGGCATAGAGTTTTCAGTACCCTTTTGGAATCAGAAAATCAAGTGTAACTGAAGTCAGCTTTCTTTGAACAAACTGGTATCCATCACTCAGGGATGGTGACACAACAATCAAAAGACAACAGGCACCCCACCATTCCGATACGCCAACACATTTCACCAAACAGTCCACATTTGATGACTTTTGAAAAACTGAGCTTGGGTGCTAGAGCCTAGTCCATTAAAAAAGATCACCCAACTATCACAGGAAATGTGCATGACATTATCACAAACAAGAGATGGAAAGGCTATATTTTTCCCCCCTGACGTTGTTGCAACTGTGAAGACACCCTCTGCTGCAGATTTTGATGCAATGGTATGTGGCTCTTGGACCAAAAGCTTAGGTCTACAACAAGTGGGGATAGAGGAAGGATCCGTGGGAAGGCTTGACAGTCCTGTTATTCAGTATATTAAAGGTTATATTGTAGATATTAATCCTGCAGCATATTTAAAGAGAGTTTGTTGCAAGTATTTTTAAAACCTCTGTACAGTTCATGATAACCAGAGCCCAGATATACCCCCCGAGGAATACTGGATGTAGCCTGACAAGCAGAGGGGAGAGACTGCTTCTCTTTTGCCTCTCTAGAAACGTTATTTTCAATGCCAGAATTCAGGCCTGTAGAAGAACACCTTTGAGAACATGCAGAGTGCCTTTGCATCACCCTTAAGTTGCCACAAGTGACCTCCACATACAGAACTTGCAACATGCAGAAAGGCATTCAGGTCAGAGAACATGGCACCCAGGAAACTAGCTCGAAGTCCCTTTCACTTCTGGGAAAAGAAAAACACACACACACGCTCTGCCTGGCTTGTTATCTCTTGCTGCACATGAACTAAAGGATAAATTCTCTTTTCAGAGGCTCAGATTGCAGATACGGGCCTTTCAAGTTATATTTCAAAACTTCAAAGGTGTTATCTGTGGGAGGGAAGGGCCCGCTCCTTCCTGTTTCAGTAAGAAAACGTTTGAGAACTTGCCCCATTCCAGCAACACTTGGGCGATTGGACCAAATACCAAACCACTATCCTGCAGTAGGCACATTGAGGGAAATTCTGTTTCATGCTAGCCTTACAAATGCGTACCTTCCTGCCGCGCTGACATGGCTGAAATACCCTATGTGGCCCTTAGTATGATGCATCCTCAGCATTTGCAGGTTGGAGGAAGAAGTCTCAGGGCTTCCTACACAGGAATCCTCCCCAGCCCAGGAGGTAACTGGCTTTCTCGTTCGCTGTGGCCAAGACCTGTCAGCCACAAAGCCCAGTTCCCAGCCTGCCTTCCATAGTATGGAGAGAGGGAGGAACCTCCCACAGTCAGGATCTGTTCAAGTATTGGCAGCCTGGAAATGATACAGATACAACGGGGCAAAGGTGCTTCTTACAGAATAGGATCCTGTTCCCGCTGTTTTCCTCATTGGAGTCTTTCCTCCTAGTCTCACAGTATGAGAAGACGCTGAATTTGCCGGACCAGATTCCAAGCAGCTTGGGGCTTGGTCAGTTTCAGCCTTAAGGGGAAATTTGGCCTTTGTTTGGGGAAGGAACTGCATGGGCATGTGTGTGTGTGTGTAAGGTGGTGGAATTTAAAAACTGTGCCAAAAAGTGGACCAGGTACTGGGGTGGGGATGAGCAAGAATGCAACTTGCCACGGACACTTATCCCAATGATCAGTTATGACAACAGTGCACACAAAATTGGTGTGGCGGTGTTGTCACCCCAGGTCTAGTTTTGGCTTTCTGAAGGTATAATTTGGAACCCTGAACATTCCTACCAGCAACTAAAGTAAAATGCAGACTATTGACTTGCATACTATGGGCGATGACATACCCCCAGTACTGCATCTGAGTCTCTCTGAAGCTATTGGCTGTGCGCAGCCAGAGTCACTTTGCCATTAGCCTCAGTAAGAGCAGGACCAGGTGTGCTGCTGGGTTATTAATAAGGGTCTTACATCTTATTTTCTTCTGGCCTGTCTGTTTTATAAATATTTAAAATAAAGTATTAATAGGACACATTAAATCTAACGCAGGGTTCCTTTTGAAATTTCATAAGCTTCCCATCTCATCCCTACATAAAAAGGCCCCTATTATCTCACAGTTGTGGAGATTAACATGCACATCCTCCATTAACTCTTATGGGACCTAGACACATAAACCTCTTGTGCTTCAAGAGCAGCATAGACTATGTCACATCTTGTGATCCGACTACAGTGAGTAGGTTTTTAAGGACTGGCATTTGAAAAAACTGCTCTCTCGCTCACTCGCTCTCTCTATAAATATACATTGCACTAAAGCTTATTCTCTGCAAATTCTCCCTTACATTTATCACCCAGCTCTCTGTTTGCAGCCCTTGATGTAAATGTGTACTAAGAAAAGTACCACGGAAGGCAAAGCCATTCATTTCAGTTAGTAAAACTGTCATAGTTGAAAGGAGGCAGACTAAGGGCAGGTAGAGAAAAAAATGGGACAGGTTTTTGTCCGGCAGATTCAATTTCAGATGTGGGCTCTCAAATGAACTGTGAGGAGAAGGGATTCTTCCATATTGTTGAGCGTTCTCTTCCCCGCCCCCCATCACTGCACCTACGCTCAACCCTCAAAGTCGAAGAACGGCTCTCTTTTACGGAAGGAGAAATGAGGCAAAATTGCCCAGGATTGCAAGAGATTGGTAGAATCTCTTACAACGTCAAACTCAGACACACTGATCTTATTTACACATTATGGTTCCACTCCAGGAAATCTTTTATCGCATGGGATATCTCCCCGTAGTTTCCTTCCCCCTTCTGGCACTGAGCAGATGTTACATTTTTGGTGGAGAAACCTAATGCTTTGAGCTCGTCCTTCCTAGCCAACATGGTTTGCACAGCCAAAATATGGCCAAAGCGAATTCGCAGAGCATCCCCACAGCACTCTCGTCTTCAGGCACAGCTCTGAGGGGAGTCCTCCGCTTGGAGCGGTACTTCCCAGACAGATACTGAAGGGTGCAAAACCGTCACCTGAGTGGTTTGCTGCAGGATAACAGCTGGCTTTACCCACACTTGCCCCGCCACCCTATGCTTGACCCTGCCGGGAGGGGGGAAACACACGAACTAGGCCGCCTGTCCATGCACATGCAGACCCAGACTGGGATAAACTGCTCAGAGCCAAAGTGTTCCTTGGGAAACCTATAAAAAGGGGAAACATCTGTGCTCCTGCTGGGATTTGATGCCCCGCCGCCAATCTTTCCACCAGCAACTTTTGTCTTTGGCATGAGACGGAAAGAGGGAAATACCTGCTCTCCGACCCCAGTTCATTGCTGCTCCTTGTGTCTTCACACCCTGACCTAAGGAGCATTCCTTCCAGCAAAAAGCAGCTTGCCATGGCTACCTCCTCGGCATAAGTCTGCTTGCTAATCTCCTAGCAAACACTTGCACAAACCTGAAGGTAGCTGGGTGGGGAGGGGAAAGCAGACCTTTAAAATACATTTTGGAAAAACCAACCACCTCTCTTCAGTGCAACAGAATTGCGCCCTGAATTTCACCCCATACATTCAGTTCCTCTGTTTTCAGAGCTCCCTCTCGACAAAGTTCTGTTTTCCTAATGAGCATTTCCCTCCAAACTATCTTAAATCCTGTTTCGTCTTCATTCCTCTT
>JAWWNH010000001.1:17977500-18182500 GCA_034641385.1 Darevskia mixta
TATATGATTGAATGCACGATTACAAATATTACTTGATGTTAGAGATACAGTACAGGTATATCCCACAGCAGATGCCACATCTATATATTACAGCAGAGAAGGCATCTACACATGCTCTCTTCTACCTCAATCAAATAATAATTTTCCAAGAATGCAGATTAGATGGATCACTCAGACTGTAACCATGCCTGGCTGTGTAGTTGTCAGGATTCACCCTTTCTGCTACTTTTTAATTACCCTGGTTGCCCATACATGGAACCTACGGTACTTCAAATTCAGCCTGCTTAAACCCATACAGTTGCGCAGATTTAAACGGGACTCGGATGCAAGCACACCTCCTTGAAAGTGGATTTAATGGGCGTCAACAGATTTCCCTTGCAACCAAACACAGTTCAAAACTGGGGTGTCAGTCAACATGCAATTTGTGAGCTGAATGGGAAATCAGGTTAACTGCACATCCCTGCGCAACCCTGTCATGATAACTTAGAAGCAAGCCTCAGTTATTTCAGTGGGACTTACTCCCAGGTAAACGGACACAGCAGAGATGGGGAAACCTGTGGCCCTGCTGATGTTGCTGGACTGGAATTCCCATCACCCCTAGGCATTGGCTGCGCTGGGTGGGGCTGATGGGAAATGAAGTCCAACAACCACATCAGGAGGCTCGTCACACCTAGTGTCCATAGTTGCAGCCTAAGAGGCCAGTAGGGCCTGCCTAATAACAGGGCTGGCATTTATGCCTTTTTGAAGCACAGGGAGGTCAGGGAGAAGAAGTGCAGCTACATTTAATCCCCAAAGAGGAAGGGGAAATTAATGGGAGCCTGAATAATTCGGCTGTCATATGACTGGCCAAGTAAGGTAGAAATCTTGCGTGGGTTGTCATCAACACCTGTGGGACTGCCTTCCAGAATAATGATCCAGCGGGACAAATTCTGCCTGGCCTGGCCTGTTGTTGCAATTGCCAAGGAAGTGCCGGCCAGCATCACCATGTGTCAAGCCAAGCCCGGAGGAAGAGCTAGAGAGACCTTGCTCTGGATCCCATGAACTAATGGCTCTTGGGTGGAGCCACCTGAAGCCAGCAGAGTCTTTTGCTGAAGCATTTGATGTGGCTGAAATCCACCCACTTGTTAGAGGAGGAGAAGGAGGAGGAAGACGGAAGCATCCAGGTCAGAGGCTCTGCAATACAGTACAGTATCTACATCTACTCGGTCCTGGTACTGATTCTTTCTCTTGCCTCGCACCTTGCCTGGGGTTCATTCCCACCCAAAATCAAATCCATGGCGTGTGCGACTGGAGGAAGCGGGGGAGAAAATGCGAAGAGGCACAAGTATAGACCGCGGAACAACTACGCGCTGCCACGTTTCCAAGTATCACAGCGATGCACCCCTTGCCCAGCTCCCGCGGTGGCAGAAACGAAGGGCTTTTGCCGGCATTTCCCCAGAAAAACGCGCTCTCTGCCGAGCTCACTTTGGTCTCTTGCCTGATGTGGTGATAATCTATTCCAGTTTACTTCTCTCGTCTCTCCGCGCCCCCACCCCCAGCCGCCCTTTCCTCCAGTGCCCCAATAACAAAGAGTAAAAGAACTTCCAATTCTGTTTTAATTAATTGCTTGCTCGCAACCATACACACCCTATCAACTCTGGTTCGTTAGTGAAGCTGGAAAGTGGAAAGAGTCGAACTAGCCTAACACCCACTGAATAAGAATGTTAAGTGTGCGTTGGTGGGTTAAAAAGGGGGGGGGACCAGCGCACACAGCACAACACTCTCCACATAATCACTGGATATCTAAGAAGACTAAAGGTAGCAGTACGCTTGGAAAACTCCAGCGCGCCGAATGTGCTCCTGTTTCAAAGGCGTCCGTATAAACAGGCTTCTTCAAAATCAGTCCCAATTCCAGGACGCCACACGCTGAACTCCTTTCACACACATCCAACTCTTGTCACTCTTCGCTGCAAACAGCACTGTATTTGTATAAGTCCACCCCCCTTCCCACGAATACACTTTTAAATTCGGATCGGAATACGGAGTCACAACGGATTCCCCAACGCCTAGGCAGGTGACAACATTCTCGCCTCTCTTTCGAGCTGCAACTTTTCCACGCTGCCAAAGTGAGTCCCACCAACAAAAACAACACACGCACACCCGTCCCGCTATCCTCCCGTATGGAAACGCTCCTCGTCCCCCCCCCAATAATACGCATTCCTGGACCCCGCGCGGATTTGATGAAAATATAGGATAGGATGGGTGGTTATTTTTGGGGAGAGTGGGAAGGTTTGCTCCTGTTTAGGCAGAGCTGTTCTAACGTGGCTCTGCAGCCGCTTCTCTTGATTCAATCGGGGGCTCAGGGAACTGGGGGGGAGGGAAGGTATACTTTTGCAGTCTAGACAGGGACCAGCGCCTGGCTGAGCTCTTTGCTACGCGCAGGAGAAGCGATGCGCAAGTTGCTCTGCCAACCTCCCCTGCCTGCGCGCCTGTCCTGGCGCGTCCCACTTCCCCGCTTTCAAACCGCGACGCGCGGAGTTAAAAGAGCTGGGCAGAGGGGGGGGGGGGCTTGTGGTTCTGAGGTGCGCAGGGGACGGTGAAGGATCGAAGCTACGTTTCACATCTCAGTAGTCTACCACCAGCAGCAGCCCCCCCCCCCCCCCGTTGCAGCTCCGGTTTCCAGCGCCAGATCGCGATTGCTGCGCTTCTGGGATTCGGACGCGCTGCTGCCTTGCGCTTATTGCTACCGCAACGGACGGTGCCAACATCAATTAGATCACAAATGGGATCACTTTAATTCAGCTCTCCAACGGTGACCCTGACCAGGTTTTTGAAAGTCTAGAAGATAGATAGATAGATAGATAGATAGATAGATAGATAGATAGATAGATAGATAGATAGATAGATAGATAGATGATAGATAGATAGATAGATAGATAGATAGATTTGAG
Organism: Darevskia mixta; assembly: GCA_034641385.1. Classification (NCBI taxonomy): domain Eukaryota; kingdom Metazoa; phylum Chordata; class Lepidosauria; order Squamata; family Lacertidae; genus Darevskia; species Darevskia mixta. The sequence goes on from JAWWNH010000001.1 coordinate 17,980,431, forward strand.
GTGGGGGCTTGTTTTAAACAGCTCTTGGTTTTCGAGATATTTCTACCCCTACCCCACCCCTTTCCAAAGGAATACTGCATGCTCGGTCATTCATCTAAAACGACATAAAGCATAATTATGGGATGATTTGGCAGTTGGCATTCCTGCCAAGCTGCGCTCCATTGCCAGATCCTAGAAACGCGCCTGCTGCTGCTGCTGCTGCTGCTGCTGCTGCTCTGGGGTTGAGAGGCAAAAGCAGGCAAGGAAGGAGGCTTCTTTGAGAGAGAAGCTGGAGTCAGGGATTGCGTGGGGGGTGGGGACAGAGATAGAGATAGAGAGAGAGAGAGAGAGAGAGACTCGACATGGAGGAGCCAGGCTTGCAGGAATAGTAACGCGTGCACCACATTTTGCATCCCCCCTCTCTCTTACCCCCCCCCAGTCCCCCGCCCGCACAATCCCACTCGCATCCCGGTTCAAAACTGCTGCATCAACCTAGAAGGGAAAGCAAGAAAATGATCGGCACGCTATCAGAAAGCACCAGGAGGCTGTGACAAAAGGGAGGTTTGCCAACTTGACACACGGGTAACAACATAGCAAACACCTTTAATTCTGTCATGTCTCATACCCTTTACTTTCTCACACGTTTTGTGGCTGTTCTAACGTTGACACCTACAGGGATTTTTTTTAATGCCCCCCTCCCCTACCTCCCCCCAAAAAAATGTAGAAGAGGGAGGGTGGAGAGAAAGAAACCTGGAGATATTTTTTTAGAAAGGGAGAAGGAAATAAAATAACTTGTAGAAACTATAACAAAATCTACGCATCCTGATAGTTGAGAGCAACTCTGGATTCGAAAGGAGTGACATTCCCACGTGTCTCTCCCGGGCCAAGACGCCTGAACCCAAATCCGCTCGTTCTCTGGGACCAGAGTGAAGGTTCTGAGGGGCTGAGATGGAGAAGAAGTTAAGGTTCTGTTCTGCTTCCAAGGATGAGGCACCTCAGCAAGCTGAGAAGCTCCCCTGAAATTAATGGAACTTTAAAAATAAATAAATCATGGAAACAGGTTAAAGATGCAAGACAAGCACCTTCCTGCCTTTGGGAAGTTGGCGATCATAGGGCAAAGCTGGAGTTGCTTGCCACAGATTCCCTTGCTGGGTTGCGGGAAGCTTTAGTAATCCCACATTTAACTCGAGCTTCAGATCCACACCTACACCACGTGGATCAGCGCGATCCTAGGGGACGAGTTCTTTAGGAGTCAGTCCCACTGAATCCAACGCAACTTGCTCCCAGCTGAGCGTGTAGAGAGGATTGCTGCTGCACCTACTGCGTTGTAAGTGTGCAATGCTGTTGGTTTAACAGTGCACGGGAATATGCCAGGATTTTTCCCTCTGTGTGTCATTTATGAACAGTCATAGCTGGAAGATAAAAGTCCCGAGAACATGCCGTCATATCTGATGAGTGCAAGTGAACGGCACGCGAGGAGTTAAACAGCTCCCTCTCCCCCCCCCCCACCAAAAAGAAAACCTCGCTTCTGGGTAAGTTAATATCACAGCTGCTTGGCAAAGCATTATCCCAGCACCTCGTTTAACAAAAGCCTCCCTTTCCCCCCCAAACAGGCTCATGCTTTCACCCCAAGTGTTCAAGGTGTTTACTGAAGTAAATCTGCCTAAATCCTCCACTGCTTGGGTCATAGGGGTGGACAAAAAAAAGAGGAGGGGTGAGAGTCTGGGGTGGAAGGTGCAGAGATAATCTCTTTTTCAAATTCTGCAAATCTTTTGGTGGAAATCAGGAATCTGTGTCACATGCCTCCTTCCTTCCACCGGTAACATCTCCTAGTTGGGGTGCGCTCCTTTTGGGAGAGGGAGAGAAAGGGCCGCCCCAGCATCTCTAAGAAAAAGGAGATATATCCTTTCACACTCTTCCAACATCTTCTCTCTTTCTCTCTCGTTTCCTTTAGCACGTTTAATTTAGCTGCCGATGAGATAATGGGGTGGAGGGAGGAAAAGCTGTTACTATCTTTCTTTTTTTAAACCGCTACAAACAAACAACCAAAGGGGGGGGGGAATGCGGGCGGGGTGGCCCTGAAAAATGACAAGTTGGTAGCCAAGAGATAGAGTGGTTGAAAAGTTGTCACAAGATTTCTGCTCTTCTAGCCCAGTTATTTCAAGCCTAGCAGTTGCATATTCTCCCCCCTCTCCTCTCTCCATCTTTTTTTAAAACTTGCTGCAAATGGAGGCGAAGAACACAGGCAAAATTTGACAGCTCTCCCTGAAAGGGCTTAAATACTTCTCAGTAAGCAGGATCTAGTTATAAATAATCTCTCTCTTAGTAAAGAACGGTGTGTGTGTGTGTGTGTGTGTGTGTGTGTGTGTGTGTGCATGACTAGAACCTAGCAATAACTTGGGAACATTCAAAATGTTGTTATAGAAATCGATTTTTAAAGATAAATATATTTTTCGAAAATTAACAAAAGTAGGGATTGGGCTAGGATGTAGCACCTGGTCACAATAAGTTAGGAGAAAGTTAGGATACCTGTGCGTGTGCTTTCTTGCTGCAAATTTGAGACTATGTAGCAACAACAGGCCAAGCTGAAGCCTTTTCATTTCGCCCCCTTCGATTAATACCAGCACCTCGATTCCGTTCACTATCTGTGGCTTGAAAGTAGGAGTAAGTTATGCTCCTCTTCCCCTCTTATGGACCAGACATCTCTCTCCCTAACCCATCTCCCCTAGTTCATTGAGAAGGAACAGTAAGAGCTAGCTGTGCTCTATCCATCTATTAATAAAAGAGACTAATCGATTCAGTGGAGAGTCACGGATTATTATTGTGGGTTAAAAAACAACAGCAACTGGGTTAATTAATCGGGTTGGGGAAAGTAGAATTTCAGTACCGAACAGTACTAATGCATTTAATTGATGATTCAAACTAGTTTTGCAAACCAAAAGGACATTGCATAGGAGCAAGTCTCACTCAGTTCAGCAGAGCCAGCTTCTCAGAATGTGTGCTTAGGGGAATAACAGGTCAATGGATTTGCTTTAAGCAAGTTTAAGTTTTTTAAATAGAAATTGGGGGGGGGGTGTAATGGTCGGGCTGGCACCCCCACATTATATGGACAAATCGCACTGATTTACAGGTGAATGTTTAACCAATCTTAACTATACTTTTAGGAAGTTTAACAGCCCACCCTGAACATGTTCACTTAAATGGGAGTGCAATTCCTTTCAATGAAACTTCCTTCCTTAGAAGTGGAATTAGGCCGCAAACTTTGGATGCAAAGCCTTGCCGATTAGGTCCGGATAAATCCCAGTGGGAATGACTTCCCGGAGTAAGCAGGCTAGGGCCCAATAGTCGTGGCTCCCTTAGACTGATTTAAGCAAGTCCTTAATTATTCAGATTTTCTGCTTAATCCCGTGTAGAGTGAACAGGATCGTTCACACCTCTGACATCGGCGTGAAAATGCATCCACGTTTGCTTGCAAGCAATGCCAGGAGGAACACGACGGGAATTTCTTCCGAGGAAGTTATGCGACCACATTCCTATCCTCAACCCGCTTATTAATATCAGGTGGCGTTGTGGCTGCTATTCCGAGGTAATGACTTCGGGGTGGGAGCCACGGATCCTGCAAACAACGCAGTCCACACTTGCAGGTAGCAGCAGCACCCTGATGATCCGAAAGCAACCGAGTTATTTTGCGCGCGCGCAGAACTTTCTCCTCCAAGTTTGCGATGCTAAAGCGCACGCTTCTGTGGGGAGTAAGTCCCAGGGACCGCGAAGATGGGCGGGGAGAGGACTGAACATGCAGAGGATGGTAGGTCTTGGTGTCAACTGCTTCGGGTTCCAGCCTTAGACGCTCCCGACCAGGTGAAACTAAGGTGGGAATGAGTGGAAATGTGCGCCTAGGTCTGAGTCCAACTCGGAAAAGGGAAAACCAAGCCAGGCAGCCAAAGGCGCGGAGAGGGGCGCGGAGAGCCCTCAGGGCCAAACGTGTGGCGACCTGCGCCCACCTGCCCTGCAGCCCCAGACTGCCGGCAGCCTTGTCCATGGAGGGTGAGAGAGGCATTTGATCCCCTCCCTGACACTTTCTACCTCAAGTGTTCGCGGCGAGTGGCCATGAATAGTACCCGCATGCCATCTTGTAACACTATCTGCCTGTCAGAAGAGCGAAGGCCGGGCAGCTATATAAGGCTTGTAACTAGGGGAAGCCCAACAAACAGCTACAAACACCTCAGCTATTTGACTCAGCCTCCACCCTTCTGCTTTTGCCCCCTCTCTTCTTCTCCTTCTTCCTCTCCTCCTTTTTCTTCTTCTCCTTCTCCTCCTCCTCCTCCTCCTCTCTTTCCTCCCCCCTTTCCTCTCTCCCTCTCTCTTCTCCCTCTCTCTTTCTCCTCTCTTTTCTCTCTTTTCATCTTGGCTTTCTGTTGCAGAATGCAAATCTAGCCTGCCGGCGGGTGAATGGACTGAATTGTGATTAAGAAGAAGAAGAGACCCTTTCTTTGTTCTCCCCTCAGGGGATGTTTACTGGGAGAGACACAGCGGATCAGATATGAAAGGCATTCAGGTCAGCATTGATGTGAGCGAAAGTGAAATCATACCTAAGGCATTCAAAAGACCGCCGTGTCAGGGGTTCAGCTAACGGTGCAGCTACTCGCTCTGTGTGTGTGCCTCGGTGTGTGTGTGTGTGTCTTCCCTGGTAAGCATACGAGAAAATAAAAATAAAAAAGCCGCCCACAAAACAGGCATGGTGTTTTGTTTTTACAGCTCAAATATTTATTTATTTTCTTACAAAGTTTTCGATTTCTTCACTTAAAAATAAAATAAAAAAATAAAATAAAATTCCAAACTTGAAGAGAGAGGAAATAAGCCACCTTGTTTCTCAGCTGTGGGATAATTCTGGTTTTGTCTTAATTTTAGAGGTGGAAGGGAATGGCGCCCACCCACCCACCCACCCACCCAAGCCCTCCGCCTCCTTCCTCTCTTTGGAGTGTAATGTGAAACCTGCCTTTCCTTGGTGCCTCCATATGGGCTCTATAGGGCTACATTAGACATCTAATTGATATGAATGAAGAAGATAGGGCCGCTGAGTGGTGGAGGCAAAGGAGGCTAATCCAGTCTCGCCTCCATCAGAAGCGACCTCAGGAGAGAACAGACAGCATGGCATTTGGCGGGGGTGGGGTGGAGAAAGAGAAGATGAAATGGTCCAACACACCTGAGAATAATAATAATAATAATAATAATAATAATAATAATTTGCATTGCCATTGCAACGCCTCAGACCCAACCCCAACTTCGCTGAATTTAGGTTCTGCAACCATAAATCCAAACAGAAAGCCTAGGCTCTTCCTAGGCTTTTCCACGAGGAACCACTGGGAACCTAGCTTCGCAAAGTTTCTGCTGCTTAAATAGACAGAAGCTGCCTCCTCATCCGGCCCAGCGCGCAGCGGCGCTGCTATCGCTAAATATGTATCCATAGTCCACACACACGTGCATTGATTTGGGGCGGGGGGTGGGTGGCTTGTGGAGCAGCCAAATCCTAACACTGAAGCAAACCTTTCGGAGTTCAGGGCTGCTTCCTTCCCGAGGATTGTCCTTAGGCTGGCATCCTAAGCTTTTAAGAACAGGGAGGGCGGGTGTCAACATCCATTGATTAAAAATAATAATTAAAACGGTAAGGGAAAATACAGGCGCGGATGCGCGCAGAAAATTAGTTAATGAGACTTTTTTTTTTAGAGGGGGGTGGAATCATGGTTTTATTCCCTTCCTTTTCCCCTTTAGAATTGTTGGTTTCGTTTAGATATCGAAGGGGGTTTCCCTCCCCCTCCCCTCCCCATCTGTTTCTTGGTAACATTTAATGCTGCACGTTTTCAACTAGTGTTTCTGCCTCAGAGACTTCTCTCTCTCTCTCTCTCTCTCTCTCCCTCTCTCCCTCTCTCTCTCTCCTCTCTAGTTGTCTAAAAAAGACAACTAAAGAGCAATCAAAAAGGTGTCTGACTTCGCCATTCAGACAATTGTACCCTTGTGAGAATGCCTGGATGAATGGTACGGTGGACACCCCAGCACTATTGACGTTATAAACATGTAAATGAAACACATTAGGGCAGACAATCAATTGTCTGTGGGCAACTTGCGAACCTGCAAACTCCCTCCGCTGCGTGACAGGCACAAAATAGGGTCTACCTTGGGAAGCCCAACGGGCTCGGGGGTGGGGGTGGGGGGCTGCGGCTAGGGGGGGTGGGCAGGAGAGGACAAAGGCGTCCCTTTCAGAGAGGAGAAAATGCACCTTAAAAGCAAACGGGGGATAATGCAGATGGCCCAGATGCTGTGGAGGCCAAACATGCCTGATGCCTTTCAGGGAATCAACACTCTTCCCAGTTTTAAAGGAGAGAGGGAGGGACAGAAAGAGAGAGGTAGAGAGATTCGCTTCCAGCCCTTAGGGAGTCCCCCCCCCCCACTGCCCCTCAATACACACAAAGGTTGATTTTTAGACTCCCCTGCGATTTTCCAACCCTACGTGCTTAAAAAAAGAAGGCTCTACTCCATTTCCCTGATTCATCTGTAAGATCCAGAATTGGAGAGAGAAAGAATATACGACAAATGGTGGGGGGGAATATTAGACGGGGCGGGGGGCGACTTTCTAAGAGGAGTCCCAAACTCTGAGGCGACACGTTTTTAGACGGCACTTGATCTACGGGAAAGGAGAGTTAACAGATTCTCTTGAGGACTTCCATCTCTGCCCGCCAAGAACCTCAAACTAAAATAAATACATCCACCTTGACAGGGGGGGAAATAGCCCCTTGTGTTCTGCGGGCGCCTCGCTTTGCTCGGGTGTGAGAAGGATGACAGGCGGTGCACACCTTGGCCTCTTCTCTGGAGTGCCACACACACACGTGAGTGTGTCATTCATATAGACAGAGGTGCATATATTATATACAGAAGCAAGCATATATGTGTGTCTGCAATACACAAAGACGAGAGCCAGGTTTTGGGGGGGAAAGGGAGGAGGAGAATGCAGTATCTTCAGAGATCACTCAACTTTTCAAAATAAAATGATCCCTTTGCTGTGGATTTTCGCACTTGTATAATAATAATAATAATAATAATAATAATAATAATAATAATAATAATAATAATAAGGCTTGCCTCGGGACAATTCCCCCAGCTGTTCCTGAAACGTCCAAAAAGTTTAAAAAAAAAATACAACCAACCAACCAAAAAAAAAGCATCCCACTCGCTTGTGGTTTCTCCCGCTCTCTCTCACTGTTTTTCTCCGTTGCCCTCAAATTTGCACCCTACACCCACACACCCACACCCTAAAGATGTTATTTCTCAGCTGGGAATGTGGCTGGGAATCTCCCCCCCCCGTCTCTTCCCCCCATCTTTTTGGGGAGCTGGCAAGCCGCTCTCTCTCTCGAGAGACTTGTCGAGGCTGCTGTCAGTTTGGTTCCCGGACACGAGAGATGAGCGAGGCTGCCCGCTTGGTTGGCCTGCTCTTTTGGGGATGGGACACACACACACACACACACACACACACACACACGGGCCTTGCTCCCATTCCTCCAAGCAATCGGGAAGAACTTTGTGAAGGGACCCCTCACTAAAGGCAGAAGGAGGCGGAGGAAGTCAACTTTGCCAGGGTTTTTGCTCCACGCTCCTGCGCTGCAGAGAACCACCCGAATTCCCAACCCGTGGCTCTTTTGCTTTTTCGAAAAAACAACAACAAAACCATCAAACCAGCCAAAACCCTAATCCTCACCATCTCTCAGAGAGAGAGGAGAGAAAATTGATGGGGAGAGGACTGAGGTCACCCCGTGATCACATCAGTCGCAGCATCTTCTTCCTCTCCAAAGGGGGCCCATAACACCCTAAGCATCAGCCGCCACAGCAAGAGCAAAAACTTGGGGGAAGTTTGCTGCTCGCCTGGCAGTGGAGATGGTGCTGGATCTCCCAGGGGCAGAGAAGGGAGGGGAGGGGGACGCAGAGAGTGGGGTGGGGTGGGGGTTGGAGAGGGAGAGGGAAGAAAAAAAAAAGGCAAATAGAAGGCAGCTTGGGGGTTTGCCTCCTGCTCGCAGAGAGAAAGTGTTTCAATTCACAGCGAGTCAGGCGACTGGGAATCATCTGACTGAACTTTCCTGAAAAACCGACAGGCATTCCTGGACTGCTGCGGGTTCTTATGAGCTCCTACAAGCGCCAGCTCCTCTGGAGGGAGACCACGTTAGAAGGAAACGGTTCCCCCTTTCTGCCCTCATTTCAGCCACACAAATCTGGGCATCTCCGCATCACACTCCCACGCCACTTCCTTCTCTCCTCTAAGTCAATTTATGAACTTGCTCGCTTGAAAACAACAACAACAACAAGCCTATCATGATTCGAAGCAGCATTTCATCTTAAAACTTAAATAGGTGCACACACACTGCCCCGAATGCTCTCCAGACCTCTGCTTAAGGTCTTCATTCTGCCCATCATGACTTGCCTTTGCTTTAAAAATAATAGGGGGGGGGGAGACAAACCTTGCACAAATAAATAAAATTCCATCAGTCTAGTTTATGCTATTTTTTTTTAAAAAGCTTCTCCCCTCTTCTTTTTTTTTTTTTAAATGAAGCCACAAATATTTTGATTCTCATGAGCTGCCCCTGAATTTCTTCTCCCTGATTTCGATTAGCACCGTTCTGTGTAATGTTATCAGGAAAAACACAACCACAGCAAAGTGACATCTTTTCCAGGAATCCAAAAGAAGGGGGTGGGGGGTGGAAGAGAGAAATCCACTCCCGTTCAGATAAATCCCCAGCAAATCCCAAAGGGGCCAATACGTGTTTGTCGAGGAAAAAATAGGGGAGAGAGAGAGAGAGAGAGAGAGAGAGAGATGAAAAGGAAGCAAGGAGGAGGAGGATGAGAAGAAAACACACCCCTGATGTATCTACCTGCTATTCAAAATTCGAATACTGTAGTTCTCACTTGAGACATGGCTTAACGAGAAAACACGCGCATCATCAAGCAGAGAAAGATGTCTGCTTTTTTGTGGGTTGGTTTTAAGTGCAACGCCATCCTCGCAGGTTTGACACTTCGAGTCAAACAGTGGTTAGACTTTAGAAGAAGTTTGCAGAGTCTAAAAGACACAGGTTACTTTCACCTGGCAAGAGGCGCTCCCTCTCTCAAGACACCCAGCAGAATGTCGGGGGGGGGGGGGGAAGCAGAATGACTATTACTCAGGGATCTTTCTGCATTGCTCTAATGATGCCTGTGTTTCCTGCATGCATCTCAATGCCTGATCTCCACGCCGCTAATGTCACCTCTCTCTCTCTCTCTCTCTCTTTCTCCTGGAACAAACTGTCAGGAGGAAACACTGAACATGCAGATAGATCATACATGCAGATATTCACCACACCACAGTGGACACGCTTTCAGGAGATAAGCTAACAGTCTTATACACGCGCACGAGGAAGAGAAAGAAGGTGGCTTGAACCACATCACCCTTCCCAATAATCAAGAATGCCAAGCCTGAATCTCATTCCATGTGATATTTAACATATCCTGTGTGTGTGGCGCGCGAGATGGGGGGAGGGCGGCGGCGGCGGAGAGGACGGCATAGTTGACATAAAAGGTTTGCTCTTTTAACATTTTTGTAAAGGATAGAAGTGGGGGGGGGAGAGAGAGGAAAACCCTACAGCAGACAGTGGTAAGCTTAATAATCAGCGTATTAATAATAATAATATTCGTACAAAAGAGGTGAAAGAAAGCTTAGGAGTGCTTTTAAACGTCTGCTAAATTACAAGCGACGGGTGGGAGCGGGTGGGCAAGAAAAGTGCCTCTTTCGCCAGGACCACCTTAAATAACGGCAGGCACCAGGCTAAAAGGGAAAGTGGCGGGGAACGCGGAAAAGCGAGGGGGGGGGGGAGAGAGAGAGAGAGAAGAAGAAGATGCCCCGAATATATTGTTTAGACTTTGTTTTTTTTGCCTTTTTGGAAAGCAGCCTCGGGGAGGTGGGATGGGGTGAGTGAAGGCACGGCAGCCCGTGGGGCGCACTTCGCCAGGAGTTTCTGCCCTGAAAAGTCCCTCTCTCACACCTCCCCAGCACAAAAACTCGCCCACATTTGTTTGTAACCAACCTTTCTCTTTGTGTTTCCTTTCCTTTCCTCTCTCCCCCCCCCCCGCCAGCCCAAAAATATTGCAAGTAACATCGGTTCGGGTTTACACCAGTGCCTTCCTCATGCTCAACTCCCCCCACCCCAAACTCTCTAGAGAAAAGTTGCTCAGAGTGAGGGCCAAGGAAGTGCCATGCGGAATGGTGTGGGGCTGGAGTGTGCGAGTGTTTAGTTGCGCGGGGGGGGGGGGAAGAGACTTGGAACTCGTGAGTCAAAGAGGAAAGGAAGGACCTGGAGAGAAAGGGAGCAGCTGAACCCCCCCCCAACATCCGACGCAGGATATGTCCCGGGGCCGCGCAGGACCCCCCTCCCTCTCCGCCCGCTTCTTCCGCGATCAGAGGAGAGAGGGCCACGCGCGGGACACGCACGACCCTCCCGACTGCTGCCTGCTCGACAGAGGGAGTTTCCTTGGCCGCCCCCGAAAAGTAACTCTTCCGCCCGCTCGGCTCCAGATTTCTCACGCTGCTCTCCCTCCTCCTCCTCGCCCCCCCTCTGCTTTTCCCAGGGTCTGGCTAAGCGGTTGAGGTTTTCCTGCGTGTGTGTTTTAATGGAGCTGTTCAAAGATCGCACCCCCCTGTAATCCACCCCTCCTTTCTCGGTGTGTCCATTCCCTCCTTCTCTCTCCCCCCCATCCCCACAACACAAGGAAGGATCTGGTCATGACAACGTGAAAACTACCGGACGTTTTCCAAAGTGCCTTTTCTTTTCTTTCTCTCTCTCTCTCATTCTCTCACCCTCAGCTCTTTTGCTTTTCCTGGGTCTTGTGAGAGGAGGAGGGGGGTGGAGGGAGGGAGGGAGGGAGAGAGAGAGAGAGAGAGAGAGAGAGAGAGAGAGAGAGAGAAAGGCTGGCTTGGCTTGGCTTGGCTGAGAGGTGATTGTGGCCGTGAAGGCAGCGATCAAAGGGAAACAAGAAAGAGACAACGGCGGGGCCAGAAGGAGGGAGAGAGAGAAGGAAGGAAGGAGGGGAAGAGAGCGGGCGAGAGGAATCTAACGGGTCTTCTTGGGCGATCTTGCCGGCGCAGGAGCGCAGCAGCCGGGACCGTTAGCTGACTCGCCCCAGAGGCGAGAAACTTTCTGCTTTTCCCAACGCCCTGAGCCAAGAGAAGCGACGGAGACTGGAAGAGGAGGGGGGGCGAGGAGAGAAGGAATCTCCTTTCCTCTCTCTCTTCCTTCCTCTCTCAGCGCCCGGAGTCTCCCACCCCCGCTCCGCTTCCTTAAGGAATCTGCCCCCCCCCCCCGGCCATCAACTCCTCCAAGGAAGCCCCGGGACCTTCCCCCCCCCCTGCCTACTTTGATCGGACTTCTAAAAAGAAGAAGAAGGAAAGAGGTGGGTGGAGGGTGTGTGTGAAGCGAACCAAATCTTAAGGAGCGCTGGGGGGGGGGGGCACACAGACACACACAGGAATAGCAACGCCCTGGGATCCCCCACCGCCGATCCTCTCTGTCACTCACTTTCTCTCGGGCTCCCTGAAACTCTCGCTCTCTCCGCTCCAGAAATACACAACAAACAAGACGGACAGATCTCTAGCTCGCCCTCCCTCCGTCTCTTTCTCTTTCTCTCTCTCTCTCGGTGGGTCTCTCCCCTCCCCTCTTTCCTCCTCTCTCTTTTCTCCGCCGCGGCGCAAGCGATCGCCCTGCTCCAAACCCACCGCGGGCATTGGGGGGTGTTTTTTGGGGGGCTTTTTGCTGCTTTCTTTCTAGCAACACCCCCCGGTTCGTCCAATACGCACACCCCCTCCCTTCATATTTCCTTGCCTTTTCTCCATACCCTCCCCCCCACTCCGTCGGCAATCGTCTCGAAGTGTCGCCAGGACCCAAAGTAGAAAAAAAGAAAAAAAAATGAAGAAGGAAAAAAAGTTTGATGGAGGGCTTCCCCCTCCCCCGCTCTGCCCTCCCCCTTCCCCGGCGGCTCCCTTCTCTCCTTACCGTTTTTCCTTCTTGGATTGGCTTGTTTTCGCCTCTTACACCTGGGGCCATCCGCCATGATCTGCTGCTTCATTGATAAGAGTGGATCAGATGGCAGCTCGCATGGACTCGACTCCCTGATTCAGCAGCACGCAGACTCTATGGAGCAACCAAACAGAGGCACCGGGTGGGCATGGCGAGATCCCGTTCAAACGCGCGGCGCCAAAGGGAGCCCACGGACACAGCGGAGAGGCTCTCCCCACAGGCAACCCCCCCCACCCCGACACCTCCCCACCCTGCACAAAAGAAGGACCCCCACCCCCGAGCAGCTCAGGCGCCGCGCACAGCAGCGCTCGCGTTGCGCACCACACAGCGCCACACACACAAAAACACACACACACGCTCTCCCTTCGCCCTTCCTCGGAAGTGTCTGGCTGGGGGTGGAGGTGGCCTTTTTTTTTTGCTTTCTTTGAAATGCATGCTCTTCTTTTAACAGACAAAATACCTCCTATTATTATTATTATTAACATTATTATTGTTATCTCCCCCTCCACCACCAGTGATCAGACACACACACAGAAGTATTACATCTTCAGAAATGACTCATGACCCTTAGAGTGAATGCACTCGGTTTTAATGGTTTTGTTTTCTGTCTCCCTCTATCTCTCTCTCTGTGAGTTTTTAAACAGAAAAAAACACACAAAAAACGTTGCTTGACTCAAATTGCTGGGCGGATTTTTTTCCTCCGAAAAGTGCTGAGGACCTCACGACGCTGTCTCTTGTTTGCATAACCAATGGCACCTTTATATATATATATATTGAAAGTATATGGCTACGAACTGATAAGAGCTGCAGAAGAACAGGCTTATCTGCCTTCTCGCTCTCTCTCGCTCTCCCCCACCCCACGTTTCTCACACTTTTAAAGTCAAGTTGGCAATATCCTGCACAGGGTTCCCCCCCCCCCACACACTCCCCAAATGTAATTTCAGCCTCCCTTCTTTAGAAAGAAAATAGGAAGAGGGGTTGGGGGAGAGATGTGAAACTACTTTTGTGAGAATTTCTTATTAGTGGATCTCATTTTTAAAAAATTGTGTGTAGTCTTGTAAAACTGATGCACTTTCTCGCTGACACGGCCGCAAACTGGATGTGAGCTTTAAGACTGTCAAAACTGGGGAAACGAGGAAACCCCTCGCTGTCTGGCTGATCTAAGCAAACGCTGTAGCTTCAGAACATGCACCCACACAGCACAACACAAACAACAACAACAACAACAACCACAACCCAGTATACTCTGACTTAAGGACGAGTTTAAACAAGGAAGGCGGACTGGGTAGTGTGTGTGTGTGTGTGTGTGTGAGAGAGAGAGAGAGAGAGAGAGAGAGAGGGAGAGAGACTATAAAAGATGCAGCAGATGCAAACTGTAAAACAAGGACAATTAACCCTTGCTCTCCTGGACCAAATTTATCCTAACCTCGTCTTTTGTCTTCCCCCTTTTATTTATATACTAGGCTTTTGCCATCTAGAAATGGACTCGCAGGCTCGTCTCTTTAGGCTGCAAACCTCTCACCGCACTTGCATGAGAGCAAGTCCCGCTGAAGTCAGGGGAACTTACTTACGAGTAAGCATGGGCTGCACAACGCAGAACTTTACAGATCTGGCAGGAGAAGGGGAGGGGGATTTCTTCCCTTCCTTTTATGTGGTTGTTTCCCTATTAACTTTAAAGGCGATTTAAGAAAGAAAGAAATGAAATGAAATAAACCTTGCAGCAGTGTGTTGTTTGGAGATTAGCTTCAAATGCACTGTGTTGTGCAGGTAAGGCTGTGTAAGATGGCACAAGCGAGGCCAGCCCTGTGTCTTGGACTCAGCTGCCTATGAACCCATCTTGAGCCACTGAAATGTGTGTGTGGAAGAGCGAAGGGAATCAGCACCCCATTTCATGTTTGCTGGAGACTTCTAACTCTGTAGCAACTATCTTCTCCATTAAAAGAAAAGATCTAGCAGGAGGCTAAGAAATTATTCAAAACAACAACCTGATCCTTGAAAGCATCCTTGGGTAAGTGGCGAAATTCTCTAAGAATCTACCGGTACCAATGGAGAGGATCACCGTAAAGGATTCTCACTGCCTACTTACCCTTTGATATTCAATATTTTATTTTTATTTTTAAAAAGGTTACTAAAAATTGTGAAAATTGGGATCTCACCAAAGTCCCCCTACTCCACCCCTCGCCTCTTCCTGGGCGAATTCTGATTTTGTTTCACTCTTTATTTTTATTTATTTTTTATTTTGCTACAAACGACTTTTAAGCAAGTTGCAGTCACTACTTTCACTTCTTGTTGAGAATCCCAGAAGCTGAGGTGTTAACTTCACCCAGTCTCAGAGAAATAAAAGCAAGAAATGAAACTGACTAAGCATACAGAACAGCAAAAAAGAAAGAAAAAAACTTTCTTGGTTGCTTTGGAAGAGACAAAATAGAAGCCTGCCACTAACCCTAAGAGCTGCAGCAAGCTAATAATACATTTGGTGGGGCTGGTTTGCTGGGAGTTCTTTTTAAAGCAAAGCCCCAACTAAAATCTTATTATCCAGCCGTGCCTGTGTTGGTCTTGTTCACAGCTTGAAAATCATTAACAGGTACGTGCAAACTTTAAGATGTGTAAACGTGAGGACGAAGAGAAGCGAGCGGAATGCTGCTAAAAAACCCAAGAAAAAACAACAACAGACCGAGAAATAATAGAAAGGCGAACTTTCCCTACTCCTGGTGGGAACTATAAAACGTAAGATTAAAATGGAGTGGGGAGCAAAATAACCTTTTCCACCTGGTAAGCCAGGTGGGTATATGTCCTGGGAGAGCGGGGAGACCCTAGGTAATAACAGTTTGCAGGAAGAAACAACTCTCTCTCTCTCTCTCTCTCTCTCTGAAAGTGATCCCAAGTAAATGTAGATTTCAGTTCAAAAATGAGAACTCACCCCACCTCACCACTTCCTCCCTGGCTGTAGACAAGGAAAACAGACCCCAAGACAGCAATTGTTTTTAAAAGAAAAAAAAATAAAAGAAAAAGAGGTGGGGGAGAGAGAAAGAGAGAAGGAACGAGAGGGAGAGGCGGAACAACAACGAGCAAAAATAGAAAAGAGAGGAAAATATAACCGAGAACGTACCTGCGAAGTCTTGTGTGTAGTTTTGGTCAGCAATGGAGAGAAGAAGAAGCATGAAAAAGCCGCGGAGTGGAGGAAGGAGGGAAGAAAAAAAGGTGCGGGGAGATGTAGCTGGTTGGAAGAGAGGACAAAATGGTCAAAAAGCCTCGGAAAGAGTTGTCGGAAGGGACCGTTATTCCTGCTGGGCAGGTTAGGACTGATCTCTTTCTGCCACTCCAGGAAACACAAACCTGGGGACGGACTGACGTGTTACGCCTCTTCTAATGACATTTTTTTCTTTTTCTTTTCTGTAGGAGAGAGAGGAGAGAGGACCCTGAAACACACGCCACCTATCTTTGTGGGGAGGGATAATTGAAGAGCGCCAAACGTGAGCATCATGTGGAAACGTGATCGCCAAGTTTCTCTCTGGGAAAGGAAGGATCTGGGATAGATTATACCTTGAAGTCTCCGCGAACGCTTTAGTGGAAGAAATGAAATTCCACCTCCCTCTCTCTCTCCTCCTCCTCCTCCCCCCTCCCCTCCGCCTTTCCCTCCCTCTTTTCCACCCTCCCCTGGCCTGCCTGCCTCCTTCCCTCCCTCCCTCCCCAGCCATCAAGTCTTTGGCATCATTATCCTCTTCGCTAAATCCTACTGGATGCGAGGCGGAAAACGGTGGACACCATTCACAGAACTAGCCCAACTCAAAGGAACTGAAAGTTGCAAGGAGCCACCCGGAGGCTGCGCGGTTCGCATCCCGCAGGCTTGCTCGCAGCGCGCGCGGCTATAGAGCAAGACGGGATCTGCAGCAGGGAAAAGAGAGATCTAGGGATCGTTTGTTTGTCTGTTTGTTTATGGGCTTCCTCCCTCGATTGCTTTTCCTTCGCGCCCCTTTCAAATTGCAGATGCCAGAGTGATGGGGCAGGCAGGGAAAAACAAAACAAAACAAAACTATTCCTAATAAAACTTAGGGGTGGAAAGGAAGACGCCGAATTAGCCCTGAAGATATAAAACAAGTGGTCAATGAACTCCTGGTCCTTAAAATAAATAAATAAATTTTAGGGGCGTTTCGAAGCTGCTAAGCGCGCTTACTTAGAGGCAAAACCTTCTGCTGGCGATATAACTTTTACTTGAGAGTGAATGCAGCGAGGATCTCGTGTGTGTGTGTGTGTGTTAATAAGTCCCTGCTGCTCTTTTTTGTGGGTGGGAGGGAGAAAATATCGACATTTTCCTCTTGGGGTGTATGCAAAGGCTGAGAATTGGGGGGAAATAATAATTGCTTCCCCCCACCTTCTGTTCTCCTTTCACACTTGCAAGGAGATAGAGGGGGGCAGTTAGGAAACAGAGATAAGATGTATAGAGGAGTATTGGGGATACGGGCGAAGTGCGGTGTAAGAAGACTCGGAACACATAAACAAACAGACAAAATAAAGACGGAATGCATATTTCAGTGTATGAAATATATAGGTAGCTTTCACGGACTTTCGCAACTGTGGCTTTAAGCTTGTTTACTCGGAGGCAAATCCCTCTGTGGTCAGTGGGGTTTGCATCACAGTAACTGTTCTTTAGGACTGCAGTCAAAGATTTAGACAGATTGACTTCTACCTGCACCAGTATATCAGAATATCAAATACAGACACACACACACACACACACACACACACACACACACACACACACACACACACTGTCTCTCTCTTTCTCTTACACACAGATGGCCCTTGAAGGGCAGAAAGTTGAGTGGGTAGCTTTGCATTTCATGGGGGTAACAAGTCTTTTTTGTGTGTGCGCTCGCGGAGAGGTGGGGGGGGGGACTTTGGCAAAGATTAAAATGAAAATTAAGCCCTGAGACTCCACCTTTGCACTGTAGGGATTGGTTATGCAAATGGGGAAGGGATTTCCTGGCGAAGGCAGCTTTCTACTGTATGGTTAATTAAATCATCACTCAAAAAGGTTTCCAATGTGACGCGCCTGTCCTAATCCAATCAGGTTACGTAGGTCCTAAACAAGAAAGATATTCCTCCCCCCCCCCACATCTGGAAGTCAGCAATTTAGCAAGTACTGCACATTATTAACCAATTCCGAGTCCACGGTCCCAGGGGAACCTTTAAAACACACACGCACAGCACACACAACTTAAAGTGTGTTCTTAACCAATGCTCTTCTGTTTGCTTAATCAAAAAGCTGCTTTGCAGGCGCATCGTCGGAGGGGCTGAGTGGGGGGGGCGGGTTGGGAGAGACCACCGGCTGCAGGCGAAGTCCTTAAAAGCACCCGGAGAGGATGAAAGAGGCTGGGCTGGGCGGAGGGAGAGGAGAGAAGAAGGGGATCCTTTGCTGGGTTCAGCTTCCCCCATATTTCCCCCCAGCAGCGACCCCTTCCTTTTCTCTGCGAGATAACTTTTTGCGTGATCTCAGTGCTTCCTACAAAGAAACACCCACCCATCCTGGGGAAAAAAGTTCCAATCCGCGAGGTTGGCTGGCATGATCCCGCGCTGAAGCTAAACAGGAGCTGCCCAGACACACACACACACACGAGGGAGAGGGAGAGGGAGAGGGAGAGGGAGAGGGAGAGGGGGAGAGAGAGAGAGAGAGAGAGAGAGAGAGAGAGAGAGAGAGAGAGAGACTGGGTTCCTCCGGCAGCATCTTCCTCGCTTGGCCACAGTTAAATCTCTTAGAGAGCGCTCCTCTCCTTCTCTGCAGACCCCCTCCGACCCCGCCAGCTCCTTCCCACTGAAGGAAACTGAAACAAATGCTGCGCTGATCCGACACTCCACTTTTACTTACAGTAAGCTAAGATAAACTGCTGGCGAGCTGTGCATTGAACGGGCGCCTTGAGCGAGGCGACTGGGATGCTTGCTCCAGTCCCTGGCAATCACCGCCTCCAAAGGGAAAAGGCTCCTGAAGCTCAGGACCAGGGGGTGGGGGATGGATGCGTATTTTGGAAAGGGAAGAGAGGGCAACACACTCTTGCCACCTTGCTGGCCAAGGGAGGAAGAAAAAGGAATAAGAAGCAGCCCAAATCAGAACATGCAACCGCATCCTCTCCGCCACACACGCCCTACTTCCCTCTCTTTCGAAGCTTTGAGTGAATCATTTCCAAAACTGCGAGGACACCGTCCAAATAAACCCAAACAAGGCTTTGGGGAGAATTTATTTCCTCCCTGCCCTCTGAAAATAGGTCTAAATCCTCCGCTCAACAGGATCTAGAAGGAGGTAGAGAGACACCCCTCATCTCTCCTCGCAGTTCCTGCCTCGCGCGCGCATTGGGATTTCTTGTTCCGTGTCTGAAGGAAATATTCAGACGTTTTGGTTGACACGCATTTGGGGTTAGGATAAGCGCGGGGATCTTTGGAGCGGGCTTCTAAACCAAATGCTCATTTCAGGCTTGCTTGACGGGAAGCTTTCTCCCGGTGTCATCCGGAGAGCAGCCCCCACGCCTCCCACACCGCCACGACCCACACTCCGGATCGAACTGGACCCAATTGCCCCGTCCGATCCAAATCAAAGAGGGCTTTTTTTCTATTGACACCTTCCCCGGGGCAGGTAAGGCAGGTTCCTAACGGTGGGACGCCCGGAAGAAGCGAAGGAAACTTCTTTTTCTTAACCTGTGACTATTAAAGAGCCTCTTCCACTTAAGACCTGTCGTTTTTGTATTAATTCAGAACATCTCTTTTTTCTTTTTTAAAAAATCCTGATCCACTGATGATGGCAAAAAGATGAAGCTCAGTAATTAGACAAGTGGGAGAAGAGCCTCTCCAGGCTTTTATTCTGGTTCTTTGCATTGAGTTGGGATAAAACTTCCCTCTCTTTCTTTTCTCTTTTGAGGAGGGGGGAGAGCTAAACTGTTTACTGACTGACATAACGATCCCTATCCCGGAGAGGAGGGTACCATTCGTTTTTAGACGGAGGCGCCTCTGGATTTCTGGAGAGAGGGGACAAGAGCGTGAGCAGATCCTGTTGCAAATACGAACGCGAAGTACCAATCCCAGGCAGCCAGATCCCAAGTCTTCTTCATCTGAAGGAGGTCTTTTCGGATCTGGTCTGGAGCTCTAAAGCACGGTGACCCTTCTGAAAGAGCTACAGCGAACCCACACCAATAATACTAATACTAATACTGATAGCAACAACCTCCTTTTTTGAATTCTCGGTTACACGTCTCCCTCCCCTTTATCTGAAGTGCAAGTGCTTAACATGTAATCTCATTACCACCCCTTTATATATTATTCCTACATCTCTAGATTATTAACTAGGGCACGAGGTGGTGGGGTGGTAGTAGTAGTAGTGGGGGGGAAGAGCCAACTTGCTTCCAAATAATTTCCCCCCTTCGCCTTAAAGCAAAGAACGACCTTTAGATTTCTTTTTCTTCTTCAAATGAATGGGAGTTACACGGGCAATCCTTTGCGAGGACAGAGACCGAACCAGACCGTGGGAAGGTCCTCGTGGATTTAGAGAAAATACACTGCCGCGGCCCAAATAATTCCTAGACACTTAGGAAGTCCCCCCCTTCGCAGAGCCTTCCTTTAGTTTCCACAAACTCCCGAAACACGCGTGGAAAGAGGGGGAGGGGAAGGCAGGCGGGGGAGGCTAACAACGCGCGGGGGGGTTTAACTCCGCTCCCCGGAGAGACTTTTCGCAAGATCGGTACATACCCGCTCAACTCTTAATAGCAAGGATGCATTATTATTATTATTATTACGCTGCTAAACGGGGAGAAAGTGGGGTTTGGGCTTAGGATTTGTGTCAGAAAATAGCAACATAATTTTTTTTTAAAATAAAAATGAAGCCTATCACCACTGAGGAAGAAGAGGCGAAACAACTTTCACCTCCGCGGTTAGGACGCGCGGCTTCGTGAAGCTACAGGAGGAATGCAAGTGCTCTTTTCCTGGGCTAAGCAAGATTTTGACATCAGCGCCGAAAGCGAAGGGAAAACTAATCGATGCCCTGCTTCGCCCCCTCCCAGACAAACGAAGCGTCTCCCTTGCCTTGGCTTCGTCCAAGCCTCCAGTCCCATCCTTGGCAGGAAGTTGCCGTGGGGGAAAGGGGAGGGAGAAAAAAAAAGAAAAGAAAAGGAGAGACTTACTTTCGAGTAAACTTGGAGAGGCTTGGGAGAAGCACGTGCGAGATTTGCAGCACGAGGCTGGGCATGTTGACACAGAAGGGTGCCCAGCACGGGTTTCAAGGGGGCTGACGCTCAAGCAAACCTCATTTTATTTGTTTGTTTATTTACATTTACATTATTATTATAGCACACTCTTGGGAATTAAAAAAGAAAAAGTCCCACAAGCCATCAAATTAGCAGCCTCAGCAAATCAGACGCTGGGTGGGATGGGGCGGACGCGACCCCGTCTGGCGCTGAGGTGCAAAAAAGGGTCCCCGCGTGTATTTCCCCTTCCCCATCGCTGCAACTTTTCCCCTGCGTAAAGAAAAGAGGAAACTTGGGGCCAGCCAAACGAGTCTGCCGAAGAAGAGGATGCCAGGCAGGCACCGGGCTCTGCCTTGCCCTTCCCCGATTGCCCCCTTTGTTCCATTGCCTCCATCCCACACGTGAGAGGGGCCGTGGGAAGCGGGCGGCGGGGGGAGCGCGCGACTCCGCCACCCTTGGCCCGGCCTGTCCACGGACCGCGCCAGCACCACCCGCTCCTCTCCCGCCGGGCTCTCCTTTTCACCCACGTGACGCCGCGGCCCTATTTCCGGTTAGTCGGGGGGCTGCGGTGGGAGCCGAGCGAGCGGCCACCTGCCTCCCTCCCTCGCACGAGCCTCCCCCGCCGAAGGGCGGCCGGGGGCTCATTAGCATGAGAAAAGGGCGCGCGCTCTGCCTCGGCGTCTCCCGCGCGCTCTCCGTCTCCCCGCGCATATGGCGAGGGCCATGCCGAAGCAGGCAGGCGAGGTCGGAGCCAGGGGCTCCTCAGGGTGACGGACGGACGGACGGGGGGGGACTCTTTCCTGAAAGGCGCTGGGAAAGGGCTTGGCCAACTCGGCAGCGGCCCTTCCCGAGACCTGGAGGCGGCCGACTGCAGGTTACCCAGTTAAGCGTAGGATTGTTGGCCTGCTCTCTTCTGGGCCAGGCTGCCAAGAACGTGCCTGTGAAATTAGAGGTATATTGATGACAGGGGAACCTGACTCGCTCCCAATGTGTCTGGGTGGATTCAGATGAGCAGCTTTTGACATTTGGGATTTTTGGGG
This sequence comes from Darevskia mixta, assembly GCA_034641385.1. Lineage (NCBI taxonomy): Eukaryota > Metazoa > Chordata > Lepidosauria > Squamata > Lacertidae > Darevskia > Darevskia mixta. Next base: position 18,001,758 of record JAWWNH010000001.1, read on the forward strand.
TTGCTTGGGTAGGTTTCTTTCTTTTTTCTTTCTTTTGCTGCAACTGAAGGCATGCAGAATTGGGTTGCCTAATAGTACCCAGCAAGCAACGGGCCTTCCTGTTTTCTGCAAGCCGCAGTAGGAAAAGTGTATGCCGTTTTTCTGTTTTCTCTTTAAAGATGCAGTTTATAAGAAGTTTCACTTTTTGGCTTGTTGTTCATTTGGAAGAAGATGGGAAATCTGCAGCCCCGGCCAGGCATATAACACTTGGTACACACGGCATCTCAGGAATACAGCATGTCCTGGAGGAAGAGGAGGACTGGTCTGCTTAAAATTCATAATCCTTACAAAGTGGCTGCCCCATTCATGAAGTGCTCCTTTTTAGGGGGAGTAAAACACGATTACAGTGAAGAGAAAGAAAATACATTTATTCACTGAGTAGTAATGCTTCTAAACCACACAAATGCAGGGCCAGCATTTCATACCGGTAATTTAATATTATTTTTGCATTGATTTCTTTATGAAATAGGTGGAGTTTCATTGTGCATTTCCCAGGGTTGATGGTTTCCCCCTCCAATCTGTGAGCTCAGAGGCTTGCATTTGCGAACTGTGAATATGTGCTCTGTAGTTCATTGGGAATACTTGGGTCACCTCCAGGGCAAATCAGTGGTAGCTGAGGGCTGGTTTCTGTGTTGCACTCTTACCCCTCCCTTAATTTTGCTGCAAGTACACTTCTCAGGCAGGCCGTGGATGCATGTCTGGTGCAGACACACTTCACACCTGAGTATGTGCATGTTCTTTGGCTATGAGGAAAAGGGGAACTCCGGGCTGCCTTTCTAGATCAGAGAGATTTCAGTAATTCAGTAGCTTAAGCCAAGTCAAATTTCTTTATGGAAGGCATTGTAAGAAGAATTGCATAGTGTGTGTTACCTCTATAGTGGCCAGCTGGAACTTTGTAGGAATTTTTTTTTATTCAGACACCTGATATTCTCATAATAGGTAGATTTTTTTTTTTAAATGATCAGCTGGTGCTTGAGTTCTGCAGCCACGTTTTAGCTGAAGTGTAAGCATCTTGTACTGGCACTCACATTGCAGAACTATAAAATGCAAAGGATCAGATATTTTCACAAGAGGACATAAACCATAACATGTTGTGGCACTTTTTTTCAGCACCTAACAGGAATGTTCTTGTTTGGGGTTTCTGCCAGCCAGCTGGAGATGTCTTTTTCCAATTCTTAGCGGCTCAAGGAAGCCAACTTACTCTCCCTCTGTGGTTTTCTATCTATTTCTTTTCCTGGGTTCTGTTAAGACTGAGCATGTTTAGTTTGGGATTGTTTTGTTAGTTTTCTTTTTTATACTTCTGCAAACCTTGAGGTTTCCTTTGAGCATTCTGAACACACCAAGTTCCTTGTTAGAAGGAACAATTGTGCCTGATTAACATAACTTGCATATAATTTTAAAAAAACATGGCAGATACATTTGGAGGATATTGTTTGTTCTATGCTATGCTATCCCGCCCCCCCCCCAAAAAAGTTCTTATGCACAGACTTGGAAACGGCAACTTATGATGAATTCCTGTATCATTCCCATGTCAAAACAGCACTATGAATCACTGCTTCGTCCATATAATATTCAGGTCACTCCTGTTTCAGTTCTAGGATTGGGCTATGTATCCTGATACTATAAATAATATATGTTTTAAATTTTTACTTTTATATTTATTACAACTTACACCCTGCTTTTCACCATCAGCATCCCAAAGTGGCTTACAAAATAAAAGTGTGCATCATACAAAATTTAAAGCATAAATTGAAACATCAGAGATTTAAAACTTCAGAGCGGCATTCACAGTGCGGAGGCCTCCAAAAATAAAAGAGTTCTAATCTGGTTTCTGAAACTTGGCAGGGGTTGTGCTTCCCTGGTTTCTAGTGGGAGGGAGTTCCACAGAGCTAGGTTCCCTACACTGAAGGCCGACTCCTTGTTGACATGAGTTGTTCTTCTGGTTCCCTGTGGGAGTACTAATATTGCTGTCCCTAGATGATCTCAGTGATCATTTTGGGAGACATGGGTTAAGGCATTCTGGGCCTAAGTTGTTCTGGAGTTTCTACACTAGTATCTTGAACCTGGCCTGGTCCTCTGTGTTATTTGCCACTCAGTGGCAAAGCATTTCTGCAGGATGCTCCAGGTCCAATCCCTGTTCCTTCCGTTAAAGCAGGGACATCCAACTCCCAAGAGACTGCTGCGATGTACTCTCAGGAGGAAAAACTGGCAGTGATCTACCCATTTTTTTGGGGGGGGGGAGTTCAGAGTTGTTGAGCCTTTTTTAGGGGAGCAGGTCAAAGTTGTTGAGCTAACAGATGAATGCAGCGCTACAGCAGGCAACAAAGGAACGCACACTAAACACGACACAGGGAAAGATCGAGGGGGAAGGAGACATGATTCTAAATAACACGAGCGATAAGGATCCTGCAATCGACCGCGATTGACCGCAACCATCCGGGTCTCAACCTGTCGATCGCATTCGACCGGTTGGACACCCCTGAGTTAAGAGTTGGCCAGGTTGCAGTTGATGGGGAAGATGAAAGGACCTTCTGCAAGACAGAGGAGAGTATTCTGGGCTTGTAGGTGAAATTGTGCTGGTAAAAGGCAAAGCAGCTTCCTGTCGGGAAGAGCTGTAGCTCAGTGGTAGAACATCTGCTTTGCATGCAGAAGGTTCCAGGTTCAATCCCCAGCATCATCCAGGTCCTGAAACCCTGGAGAGTCGCTGTTGGTCAGTGCAGATGATACATGCTTAGATGGACCAGTGTTTGATTCTGTATAAGGCAGTTTCCTGTCTTCCTATCTGCGCATATTTGCAAGTGTATCAGAAGTGTGTTTGTCCTTTTGAAAGTAAGTGGGTAACACAATCCTGGGTGGATTCTTTTAGTGCTCATTCTTGGGATATAAGGGGCAGTTGCCGCTCCTGCATCTCCCGTGACACCGATATTCAACTCCGGGTACTCTCTCTGGTGAAGTTGGTGGTTATTAGCATTCCTTCCTTCCCTTTGTTTACAGATTCTTATTTACTTTGTTGAATTTTTTAAAAGTTGCAAGAATTCTGTCAAATACATATATTCAACAGTATTTAGGCCTCAAAAATAAAGATGCATTAGAAAGATGCCTATTATGCTTCAGAATTATTAATTGACATTTTTGTGATGAATAATTAATCATTGGAATAATTTTTGTATCTCTGATCTGAACACATATTTGCATATCTAATGTCTGATTTTAAATGTGGTTTCTTTAGTTGCATTCTCCCAGGACAAAGAGATGAAGTAAGAAACATCCTAATGTGAAACTACCCCCCTTCCACCACCTCCTTGGTTTGCATTTGTAAAAGTGGGTTTATTGAGAGATAAATTTCTCTCAAGATATGAAGTTGTCAACAAACTTTGTATGCCTTATGGGTGCATTGTAGAAAACATTTTCAGATATGACTGACATGAATTAATCCATTTAGGTCCTACTTCCTTAAATTCTGTGATAGGTTTAAGATCCACATTTTATTTATTTGACTGGTGGCCTGGTCCAATGGATGCTTTCTTGGAAACAAATCTTGCTAAAATCAGTAGGATTTACAGTCATAGATTGATAGATAATCTGGCTATCTATGACATACATATCTCTGTCCTTTTTAAAGCTGTGTTTGTATGACTTAGCCATACTCCATTTCTTGCTGTATGTTTAAGCATAGGTACAACCCCTATGCTGATCCAATTTATCTTTCCAGCAGGCCCCACTGAGAGAAAGCTGGAGGAAACTTATATCTCTCTGTATATATCCCATTTGTTAGATACCTGCTACTATAAAAGTCTTGATGTGACTTACAGCTCATTGCAAAACACATTCTATGCAAGCCATTCTGAATTAAAAACAAAAGCAGCACTTTTAATAAAATAACCAGTGGATTAAAAAAATTGCAAGCCAACCCTAGAAAATACACATCATCGTAATAAATCAACAAGTCAAACATGCCCACAGAGACAGCCATGATGTTAACCAAATGCCTGGGAAAATATGAAAGCCTTTGGCTGGCGCTGGAAATAGGTTGGTGCCAGGTGAATATTCTTTTGGAGAGTGTTCTACACAGTGGAGACTACAGGCAAAGGCCACCTCACTTTTCAGAATCCTCTGCATCTCCATCCGAGGAGGGCCTCAGATGATGACCTCATGATCTGTATAGGTTCATGTCAGAAGTGGCCTTCAATTTGGTGATAGGCCCCCAAACTGTAAGGTTTTATAGGTTAAAACCAGCACTTTGAATTGGACTCAGAAATGTATGGGTCAATTTTTTTTTTTAACCAATAATAGTTGTTCAGCAACTATATACACGTTGATATTGAAAAACCCATGCACCAGGTATGAAATGTATGTGTGTTCTAGGTTAGGATAAATTCTCAGTTTGTGCTAGGCAAGAGCCAGAAATCTTGATTCTAAGTGGTCATATAATAAGACCAGGATCTGGAAGAGGACAAACTTGTGTTTTGTTTCTGCCTTTGATTTGATTCCACCATAGACCTTTATCAGGAATACCACCTCATTCACCTCTTGTTTTGTTTTGTTTTAAAGCCCCTGACAGATTTATCCCATTAATATAAAATTCTGACTGCTGTTCTAATAAGAGAACTGTGATTGTGCCTGTAAGATCCTTCAGGGATGGAGGGAATTGCAGAGTGTATGGTTTTATGGCAACAGCTTTAGTATCAAACAAGAACTTTCATTGAGTACTACCTGAGTCTTTCATGGCTGCTTGACTTGCTCTTGCTAGCGGAGAAGAGCACACACTTGAGTCCTAAAGAAAACCTGGGCCAGAACTGCTCCAGATTGAAATATGCTAGAACTGAGGTGGGAAAATATAATGTAGGACTCTTGGGTTGAGCTTTTACCTTCTAGAAGAAGAAGAAGAGTTTGGATTTGATATCCCGCTTTATCACTACCCTAAGGAGTCTCAAAGCGGCTAACAATCTCCTTTCCCGTTCTCCCCCGCAACAAACACTCTGAGGTGAGTGGGGCTGAGAGACTTCAGAGAGAAGTGTGACTAGCCCAAGGTCACCCAGCAGCTGCATGTGGAGGAGCGGAGACGCGAACCCGGTTCACCAGATTACGAGTCTACCGCTCTTAACCACTACACCACACTGGCTCCCAGTGTGCTGCTACTTGTGCTGCGATTGTGTAAAATACAGTTGTACCTCGGAAGTCAAACAGAATCCATTCAGGAAGTCCGTTCTACTTCCAAAATGTTCCTGCAGCCTACTAGAAGCTGCGAAAGCCCTGTTGGATGTTTGGCTTCCAAAAATAGTTCGCAAACCGGAACAGTCACTTCCGGGTTTGCGACGTTCAGGAGCCAAAACGTTCGGGAACTAAGCTGTTGGCAAACCAAGGTACGACTACTGTATGTTGATGCCACAAATAATCATGGCCATGCATTTTGTTTATTTTTTTAATCTGTGAAATTTATATACTGTCCTTCATCACAAAATGTTCCTGTGGTGAACCTGTTGTTTATGCTGAGTAGAGGAAGCATCCTTCACGATTTCTAAAATTGGTACCCACCTGTCATCTCTTCTGAAGAAGAAAGATTGCTCATCTGATAAATGTTTTCATGATCTATTTTGCTAAAAAAGCACAGGCTGGAGGGTTGGGGGGGGGCAGCATCTTGACATTACACTTCCAACATGAAGATACCTTAAATAACGTGTTGGAATTTACATTTTACCTGCGCTTTATTGCAAAGTTGCCCGTAGATCTCGCCAATCTCATGCAGCCCATGAAACTAGCAGAGTTTCACTTTGTAACCCTCTGCATGCTTGCTCAGAGTTAAGTAGCCGTTTGCTCAGTTTGGGTGTGCTCCAGGTTAAGCGACAAGGACAACTCCCAAGAGGTACAGCTCCCCAAAATAAGTTGAGCTATCCCATTCACTACTTCAGCTTTCAGCCGTGGTATTATTGCGGTCCCGTTTTACATAGATGAAATCCTTGTTGCCCTAATAACGGTCTTTGCCAGCCCTTTGCTCCCCCAAAGTAGAAGTGTGCTAAAGATTGCATTCTCAATCTGTTAGACAGACTCTGGGTTTCACTGCCAACATTTTCTAGGCCTGCCTAATTTGTGACCCATCAAGTTGATTGCAGCCAAGTAACCTTTTATATTCGCCTGCCAGATTCTTGACGACTCCCCCAGTTTGCAGTTCCAGGCAGGCAGAAGAACCAGGAATTTATTGAGCCACTTAGTGCATGCTGCTATCCGTGGTTGGCGAGTTTTGTTTAACTTGGCGGGTCACAGGTTTGCAAGGCCTGCTGTGTATCCAGGCAGAATTGGGAGTCCTGAAAACTGCAGCAGACATATTGAATCATCCCCAGTAGTCTTTCCAGCCCAAACCTGTAAAAAATGAGCCTGATGCTGCTTTATAATATTGAGCAGCAAAGCAAGCTTAATTGAGAGAGGTGGGTGCAATCCCTTAAATTTTTGTTTTATTTATTAAATTTGTATACCACCCTTCATCCGAAAATCTCAGGGTGGTTCACAGCATGAAAATACAAAATGAAAACACAAAATACATAATGAGAACAAGAACAAACCAAACTGATAAGCCCCCACACGCCACAAACACATTAAAAAAGCATAGAATGTTAATCAGCCAAAGGCCTGGTTGAAGAATGTTTTATCCTGGCGCCTAAAAGTATATAATGAAGGTGCCAGCCGAACCTCCCTGGGGAGAGCATTGCACAAATGGGGCGCCACTACAGAAAAGACCCATTTTCATGTTGTCACCCTCTAGACCTCTCATGGAGGAGGAACATGAAGAAGGGTCTCGGAAGATGATCTCAGGTAGGTTCATATGGAGAAAGTTGATCCTGAGCCGTTTAAGGTCTTACAGGTGAAGACTAGCACTCTGAATTGGGCCAGGAAACTAATTTGCAGCTAGTGCAGTCAGGCCAGGATTGGTGTAATATACTCAAACTGTCCTGCCCTGGTGAAAAACTTGGGCACCAAATTCTGCACCAGCTGAAGTTTCCGAACTTCTGCGCATGTCCGCGTGGTCCATGCGTGCGCAGAAATGTTCTGCACAGTTCGTGCATGCACAGAAGCGCGATGTCATGTTTTCGCACATGCGCAAAATGGACGCCCGGGTTATGCACTTTTCAGGGTGCGAACGGCACCCTGGAACGGATCAGGTACGTAACCCAGGGTACCACTGTATGTTGTGAGCTACAGTGCCACTATTCTAACTTACATTGGTATAATACAAACAGTTGTTAATCTTTCCTGGTCTGAGTCCCTCCCCCCCCTTGTCCAGTCATCCATTTGTAACTAGTATAGATCAGTCCAGGCAAGTCTGTCACTGAAAAAGATTGCTTTCTGGTTTTGAAGTCAGGACAGAGGACCACAGGCCTGGGAGCCATACGTGGCCCTCCAGACCTCTCTCTAAAGCCCTTGAGATACTCTGTAAGCCACATCCATCTCCGGCCCTGCTCCATGGCCTCCTTGTGTGGTTTTTGCCTGGCTGGAATGTGTCCTTGAACTGTGATAATACCCCTTACTTGTGTGGATGGAGAGGTGTGGAATGGCTAGAAATGCAGCCCACTGTACAAAGGTGAAAGCCACATCTTTTTGTTTCCAGCCACAACCATCACTTGACATGCAGCCCCCAGAAGGTGGCTCATGAAACATCCCTTGTGGAAACTGTACCCTACCCTTGTTTGGAAATGTAAATCAAATGGCCTTTTCCTCATAGTGACTTTTCCTCACCCAGCCAGTATGTGTGAAAACAAACTCCTTTCCAGATCCACAGATTGTGGCCAGAACTGTTCCAACGGTATCAGAAGCTGGAGTGATGTGGCATTTCCAAATGTCCAAATGTACAATGTCACCATCAGAAAAGCTGCTTGTCTTGGAGATGGTTGGTTGCTCTAAATCAGGGTTTCCCAAACTTGGGTCTCCTGCTGTTTTTCGGACTACAATTCCCATCATCCCTGACTACTACCCCTGCTAGCTAGGGATGATGATGGGTGTTGTAGTCCAACAACAGTGGGAGACCCAAGTTTGGGAAACCCTGCTCTAAATGATGTGACAGCATCAACCTATACATGTTTACTCAGAATTAAGTTCCTATTGTGAAGTTGGTCCTTTTTAGTTTGTATAAAAAGGGTGGGGAACCTTTGGCCTGGGAGCCAAATGTGGCCCTCCAGTTGTCCCAATCTGACTTTTGGAACGCTCCCCAGACTACACCACTCACTGGCCCTTCTTTGTTCTTTGAGTGTTTTTACTTGGCTGGAATGTGCCTTTGACCTCTGAAGATGCCTCTTGTTCATCTGCATGAAGGATAGAGAGGGGTGTGAGATTGTGAAACCAGCCTACTGTATGAGGGTAAGCATTAAATTCTTTGCCCTGCCCACTTTAGCCTCTGGCGCTGCCCACCAATGGCAAGTGGGCCGCAGGCTGAAAAAGGTCCCCCCATCCCTGGTGTATAGAATTTAACAAGATACTCCAGCAACCAATAAAAACAAACTGAATTGCAATCCTATGCCCATTTACTGGAAGCAAACACTATTGAACTCGGAATGCACTTTTGAGTAAACACACACCGGGCTGTGGTGCATAAATTGCAGAGGTTGCTTTTCGTTTGTTTCGAGAAGTGCCAAGTACAAGTAAAAATTACGCCGTTCATAGATTTCTTTTTCAACAACAGCAGGTATTTCAAAAGATTATTTAAAATATCGTCTTGAAACATAGGACTCTTTGAAAACAAAACAAGAGGGGTGGGGAAAGGAGCATATTCTCTTTTTTAATAGATGGAAGATCTAAATTGTCAAACACTTTGCTATTTATCCAAAGTAAACGTGCTTAGACCTCTCAGCTACATCCAGCCCTCTAAGTGACAGGTCACTTAGGTGACTAGGAAGAGGTCATGTGTGCAACTTCTGCTTTTTCTTGGGATGCAAATGAATTCACCTCACTAGCTGATCAGGATTATGCCATTACCAGGGAAGTGTAAATAGATGAAGAATTCCTGTCTGGGCTTGCATAGCCTCAGAACATCTTAATATCACTGAAGAATATGATATTGGGACTAAGCTGGCACTCTTCTCCCAAGTTTAAATGCTGAATATGTACAATACATACTGTTTTCTTGAATTATTATTATTTCATGATACTGCAAGCATATTCAAAAGATGGATGCTTTAAGGCTAAAGGTGAGGTTAATTGCACTAAAGTAAGGAGGTCGTTATTGGCTACTGTGCTGCCATACCAAGATCTGATTAATTCATCAATTCAGTCAGTGCAGTCCTGTTTGTAAGCATGTGGGAAACATGGAGTGCGGAAGCCTGAGGTTGTTCATTGCAGCTAAATCACAGTGTTTGAAGTCACTATCTTTCACCTCCGATCTTCCATTGTTAAGATGGATTAAGATGTGGCAGGGAGACATCCTAGGAAAAAAGAAGTGGGATTAAAAATACATATAATAATAAACATTTAGTTCTCTTGATTTGAGGTGGTTCACTGTTATTCCTATTCCCCAGCTAGGGAAGTTGTCATTGAGAAAATGCAACTTTCACAATGGCCTTGAACACAGTCATCTCACCTGGACCACATTGTGTGAATTGTGTTTTCCTTTGAAAATTGTAATTCCTTGAGAAAGTTGTCTGTCTTGGTTTTCTGCAGCTTCTTTTCCTAGTTGTATTGGAAAATACCCCATTAAAAAAAAGCTGTGCAAAAGGAGTGAACAACAGCGGTGATGGGAAGAGTAACATAAGCCATACTCTAGACTTGAATTTCTGTGCTGGATGAACTACCGGTACTATTACAGAACCATCTGCACGGGCTTCCTAGTACTGCACTTACTGTCTGATGTTTGATTTCCCAGCGCTGAGAAGTACTTCCAGCATTCATTTTGAAGCCTACATGTGTAAACTGTCCAGGACTAGAAGCATTTCCACTTTAAAAAATATAGGAGACTAACATCCCTACTAAAAGCTCTGTCGTATGGTGTACTTAGGGGTTTCAGGTACTTCATTCCCAACTGTACATCAGATGGGGGTAAGGCATGCAGGGGGACTGATGAAGTGGGTAGGAAGATTCACGTTGGAGAAGGTGATGCTCTGGGTAGCCTGGTCCTAAGCTGTTTAAAGCTTTACAAGTCATAACTGTTAAGGACATCTAGAGGGGCAGCCATGTGAATCTGTCCAAGAGTCCTGTGACATTGAACATCTGCACTGAACATCTGAGACACTTTAAACATCCTGGAAATCAGTGTATATAACCATAATACCAAAACAAGATAAAGATAAAAAAATAATAAGCAATTATAGACCAATCTCGTTATTAAATAACGATTATAAAATATATGCAAATATTTTGGCTCAGAGATTGAAGAAGATAATGAATGATATAATTAATAAAGACCAAACGGGTTTTATACCAGGGAGAAGAATGCATAGTAATATGAGAATGGTAATTAATGTAATAGAATACTTGGAATGGAACCCAGGAAAGCAGGCAGCGTTCATGTTTGTGGACGCTGAAAAAGCATTCGATCAAGTTTCATGGGCTTTCATGGGCGCCGTCATGGATAAAATGAACTTAGGAAATAAAATGATCAAGGGCCTAAAGGCAATCTATCAGTCGCAAAAAGCGAATGTAATAATCAATGGAGAGATAACGGAGCAATTAAGTATTGAGAAGGGGACAAGACAGGGATGTCCCCTCTCACCCCTGTTATTTATTATGGTAATGGAAATTCTAAATCAGGAAATTAGAATGGAGAAGGAAATTAAAGGTATCAAATTAGGCTTGAGGGAATTTAAGCTCAGAGCATTTGCGGATGATATGGTCATTATGATGGAGGAACCAAAAGATAGTATTAAGGAGTTAATGAGGAAAATGGAAAAATTTGGGAAAGTAGCGGGGTTTAAAGTAAATAAAGAAAAAACACAATTAATGGTGAAAAATATGAATGGACAAGAAATTAAAGAATTAGAACAAGAAACAAAATTCAAAATAGTACAAAAAGTTAAATTTCTGGGCATAAATTTAACAATGAGGAACATAAACCTATTTGAGGATAATTATGGGGAAAAATGGGAGGAAGTTAAAAAACAATTAGAAATGTGGGAGAAATTGAAATTATCAATGTGGGGAAGGATTGCGGCCATCAAAATGAACGTGTTGCCAAAACTAATGTTTTTGTTTCAGATGCGGCCTATAATTGGGAAAAAGGAGTGTTTTGAGGTGTGGAGGAGGGATATATCAAAATTTATATGGTTAAAGAAAAAGCCAAGAATTAAGTACAGATTGTTGACAGACGACGTTGGAAGGGGAGGGTTCGGCCTTCCGGATCTGAGACTTTACTACGAGGCATGTTGTTTGGAATGGTTAAAGGAATGGATAAGATTGGAGGATGGTGGGGTCTTGGATCTGGAAGGCTGGAACAACAGATTCGGTTGACATGCGTATTTGATGTACAACAAAGTAGAGGTGCATAAAGAATTTAAAAACCATACAATTAGGAGGTCTCTCTACGCAGTATGGATTAAGCATAGATGGTTGCTGGAACCGAAAATAGCAAAATGGGTATCCCCACTGGAAGCGATGACGATAAAAAGAACAAATACAGAAGGGAATTGGCCAACATACCAAGAATTGACAGAACAGAGAGAGGGAGAAATCAAAATGAAATCATATGATAAAATAAAACATTATTGTGGCAGCTGGTTACAATACCACCAGCTGGTAGCAAGATTTAATCAGGACAAGAAAGAAGGGATAGAACAGAATATATCCAAATTACAAACAGAGTTGTTAAATCCAAATAAGAAAATTATTTCAAGATTGTATAAATTATTGTTGGAATGGGAACTAAAAGATGAAATGGTAAAGGAGGCGATGGTAAAGTGGGCAATGGACATAGGACAGGTGATAGAGATGGATAGGTGGGAAAGATATTGGAAAAGGGAACTAAATTTCACAGCCTGTGCAACTATTAAAGAAAATATGTTAAAAATGCTATACCGATGGTACATCACTCCGGAAAAGTTGTCCAAAATCTACAAAAATCAATCCAATCTGTGCTGGAAGTGTAAAAAAGAGACAGGAACATTTTACCATTTATGGTGGGGATGCAAGTTGATTAAGAATTTTTGGAATGAAGTGCATGAAGAATTAAAACAATTATTTAAAATATCCTTCGTAAGGAGACCGGAGGAGTTTCTTTTGGGAATTCTATCAGATGAATTCCCCAAAGATAACATGAATTTATTTTTGTACGCCACTGCGGCGGCAAGGCTGCTTATAGCGGCCAACTGGAAAGGAGATAGAATACCAACGATATCCGAATGGAGAGTCAAGATGGCAGAAATGGTAGAATTGGCGAGACTAACAGCTCATATTAGAGACCGCTCAAACCAAGAAATGAAAAAAGAATGGGAAAGGGTAAGAGAGTATATAAACGTGACATGCTCCGGTGTAAATGTATTAACTAATGTAATTTGAAACGAGTAGGTTGAGACAATTAAGCAGAAATAATTATAGATTATTGAATTTATAGTGTTTATAGTATTTATAGTATAGTATAATATAGAGTATTGAATTCTTAGTATAAGATATTATAAGACATAAGAAGAAATGACACAACTTGGAGACAAGGGGGAAATGAATAGGTAAAATCGTGCATGGGTAAGGGGAAGTGTGGGGGAGGGAGGGGGGAGGAAGGGGGAGGGGGAGGAGGGAGAATAAAATGCAATATGGCTTTTTCTGTTTTATTGGAATGTATGAGGTATGGATGATATGGGATTGAATGTTGTAAAAGTTTGTTGTTAAATTTTGTGGAAATTCAATAAAGATATATTAAAAAAAATAAATAAAAAAATAAATAAATAAATAAACAGCCATGGCTTTCCGCAAAGAATCCTGGGAAGTATGGTTTGTTCAGGGTGCTTAGAATAGTTAAGAGACTCTTAGTCCCCTCACAACACTACAATTCCCAGAGAACTCTGTAAACTGCAGCTCTCTCTTTGTTAGAGGAATGGGGGGGTCTTCTAGCAAATAAGTCACCACATGATTATAATGTTTCCTCTCCCCCATTCCATACAAATACGAGATACAGCGTAAAGGAGCTGTTGCCTCTAGTTTTGCTGAATAAACAAGTATGACTTCTTGAAGAAAGCATAGCATGGATAATATGCTGAATGAACTTTTAGCAGATTTGACTAGCAACAACCCTCTCCTTTTTCCAAGGGCCTCTTTCCTGAGCAGGCATTTAACACTCGAGCCAACTTATATGACTGTTTTGTGATATGGATAAATCTGTGCTAAGGACACCAAACTGGTTTCCTTAATGCTTCAGCCAGAATTTTAATGCCCTGGCTGTCCAAAGGTGAAAGGCTAATGAGGAGAAAGGAATTCTTGGATGGGAACAGGACATTTGGGCCCAACAAACCTGCCCTTTTCATATTTATTACAACACACCTCTTTGCATTGTTAGTATATCCTCTGACCTTGTCTTCCTACATAAACACGTGTCACGACCTCCTTACATTCTTAGTAGTTTTTCTCAGGGAGCGCCTTAATGCATGTGAAGGTGCAAATCAATATTCCTTGCTGGATTTGTAGTTTATTTTTACATGTCTGCTTTTTGTGTGCTGCATTCTAAGTCATTAGTATGATGCATGCTCTCTGCCTCCAACTTTCACGAGTTCCTAGTCCTCCTAGGTAGAAAATCAGTGCTCCAGTTTTTGTCTCTTAAGAGCTCCTTGTTCAACCTTCTCTCCATGCTGGCCATGGCTGATGGGAGTTGCAGTCCAAAACGGCTAAAGGGCAACCAGGTTGACAAAGCCTGGCCTTGTTAGTGGAATGTGATCATTTCGTAGACCTGAGCTTCCAAACTCCCAAGTCTCTGCAATTCAAATATCTAATAGGGGAATGAATGACTATTACCTCTGGTGGAGAGCTGCTACCTCTGCCACCATCATGTCAAAGGATTCTTGGTCCCTCATTCTCACTTATCTACACCACAAGTACCTGTGTCTGCGTTTCTTCAGTCTTTGAGCTGCCACCAGTTCTCTCTCAGAATGCTTTTAAGCCACATAGTAATGTGTTTGGATGTGAGACAGTTTTATTAAGGGGACTTCATATACAAAAGGGAAATCTGATACCTATCTGGGGTGGGGTGGGGGGGGTCTTAAGATGCTAGTTGGCGGATTCCACAGACTCCAGAGCCACCGCTTCTAACGCTAGCCTCTAAATGGCTTTAACCTCAAGCCAATCTCTGCAATACTTCACCCCAGCCAATGTACTTCCATACCTCTCTCCAACAAACTCCCAAACTGCCTACCCACTCCACTCTGTTGATCTCAAAGTGTCTGTCTCTAACATTTAACTGTCAACTAGGGTTGCCACCCCTCCCTAGAAAAACGGGAGCATCCCTTTTTGGGACTAAAGTGTCCCCTGTCCCATTTGTACTTCAAATGGGACACTTTCCCCTCCATATTGGAGTTCCTCCTCCTCAAAACTGCGCGGGCAGAGGGTGGGTTTGGTGGAGAGAGAGAAAGTTTGCGTTGGCCGGGCAGAGGGTGGGTCTGGTTCATTGGTTGGTGTTGCCTGCCCCCTCCTTCCAGCTCGCTCCCTGTCAGTGTCCTCGCCACTAGTGTAATATCCTCTCCACCTCCAGGAGCAGCCCCTCCCTTCCTTGACACAATCGGGCATGAGAGGGAGTCAGCTGGCTCAAAATGGCAGCTGCGTTGCTGTTGGTGCAAGTGACAATAGGGGAGAAGGGGGAAAGAGCAGCCTCCTTCCCTTCCCTCATCCCCTCCTTTCTTCAGTCTCACTGGTGCTCCTCAGCCACTGCCGGTAGAACATGGTGCTGCCCCGTCCGCTACTTAGCCCCCTCCACCATCCCAACCTGACCTCTCTTCCCTCCTCCTCACTGAAGAAGAAGAAGAGTTTGGATTTGATATCCCGCTTTATCACTACCCGAAGGAGTCTCAAAGCGGCTAACATTCTCCTTTCCCTTCCTCCCCCACAACAAACACTCTGTGAGGTGAGTGGGGCTGAGAGACTTCAGAGAAGTGTGACTAGCCCAAGGTCACCCAGCAGCTGCATGTGGCGAAGTGAACCCGGTTCACCAGATTACGAGACTACCGCTTTTAACCACTACACCACACTGGCTCTCAAGTGTTTCTCGCCACCAGCATGGGCGAGAGGTTGGAGCTGTGGCTCAAGTCGGCCTGCGGGAGCTGGCCATCTACCCCTGGCCCCTGCACTGCCACTATAATTTAAACCCAACAAAGCATAATAGTTATGGTTTAAAGTGAAAATGGGGGGAACCCTATCTCTATCATCAAAGGGGAAAGGGTGGGGACGGGGATAGGAGGTGTCCACACAGGGATGAGTTGAATATCAGAATGATACGACAGCAAGAAGAGATGTGGCTACACATTGAGTGGGATTATTTTGCCACAAACAGTCTGGTTGTGGACATCTCTGCAGACCATGAATTTGCCATTCGATTCAATGGGGGCTCCTGCTATTGATGCAGATGGAGAGGCCTGAAAAAGCTTTGTGTGCAGAATACGGCATGTTCTCAGCATCTACGGGTAAAAACAATTAGGATTCTCTCCTGGATATCTTGCAGCCTTTAATGTATAACACAGTGGACTCAACAACAGTCTCTTACATAATTAAAAAGCTGAGGAATGTACTCCTTTGGGTGCCACCATACTAGCTATTTTTCTATTCCAAGAAGAGGCTGTTGTGGTGGTTTACAGCACATCCCAGGTGGAGTTGCTGGGTTGCACTGGATGTTCTACAGAAGTGCACAATAGGGTGTGCAAGTAGATTGTGCTTCCTCCGGCTGTGTTTCCCACATAATAATTTGAAGACAAATGCGGGGGTGAGGAGAAAGCACAACGTCTGTAAATAGAAAAGAGCTTATGCATTTTCCCCATATAAGTTCTCTCAAAACACTGGTAAGATGAACTGTGCTCAGTCATGTTTCCTGTCCTCCTATTTATTTAGAACTTCCACAGACCATTATTAAGGCTGCAGTTATATGCACACTTATGCCCCATTGGACATGGTAGGACTGACTTATTTCTGAATAGACATGCATAGTCCTGCACTGGGCGGTTCCACTTCTGGGTTTTGCCACTGGGGCATGCATCTTTTCAAAGAGGGACTCGTTTCCTTTGGAAAGACCCTTGAGATGTTTACACAAAAGACTACTTTCTCCACTTCCTTTCTTTACTGGCAGGTTGGCTCTGAAGTAGGCCCACTTGTAAATAGAGACCTTTGGATCTGTTTGCAGATTGAGGCCCTTCTTGCTGGTGGATCATCTCAAGTGGAGGCTCCAAGCTTCTTCAGAAGAAGCTTCTGGCTCAGTCACTTTCACTCCTAAACATGAGAAGGATACAAGTAACTCTGAGCCTGTTCTTGGTATGGGAACAGCAGACATATGTCTGGAGCAGCACAAAAGTCTGTCAGGAAAGAGAGTTGGCCCACTAAAAGCTGTCCCTGGTGTGAATAAGAACATCATGTGTTTTGTGAAATTATAACTGTATAGTCTGACCAATGGTGTATCTCTTTATGTACCTATTCTGTCTCTCCAAGATCTCAATAGTCCAAGCAGGTGTGCTGCAGAGAGGATAACATGATCATATGCACTAGTTTATGTAGTCTGCTTTTTAAGCATGGCCAGTCCCTTGTGGAAAACTTGCACAGGTAAAGGTTTTTCCATGTGGCCTGCATCCTGTGTAGCAAGCCTTGGCAGCAGGAACTAAATTCTTTCAAAGAAGGAAATGCCAATTGTTTAGGGCCAATTTAAAATTCCTTTCATATTGTGTCAGCCAAGCACTTCTGTCTTGTCTGGGCCTCTTACTCTTCTTTATTGGCTTGCATCTGCGTTGTCCTTGATAAATGCCTTTCAATGGCTTACTTTTGTCCCTGATTTCAATCTCTGTCCCTTCCTGTTTTGATCTTCCTACCCTCAGCAATGGAGGAAAAGGCCCTTTGTTTGACCAGGTCTGAGCCTCAGCCATGGACTGGTGCTTATTCCCAATGCTGATGCTTGCATTTTGACATAGATTTGGATCTCATATATTTATAACTGGCATTAAACTACAGATGCTGGGACGTCTGTAATTGCGATGCCCTCAGCAGCTCTTGGTATCTTACCTTGATATTCTAATCTCCTGTCTTTTGCATAGATTAGAAAGGAGGCCCCTAACCTGACTGGCTGCAATGTACCTACTAAGATAGGAAGATGGTTATCAGTTCATTAAGCTCTTGTTATCCATACCTGCCATTTAGGCTCTTATCAAATGCTGTTTGAGGAAAGTCTAATCATACCTATCAACCCACAACATTATCCACTGGAACAGGTTTTACCTCCCTTCCGCACCCCGGGGGGGGGGGAGGGGGACAAAGCAAAGCACTAGCCAGAGGATTTCATCTTCCAAATCCAGGTTGGCTGCCTGGAACCCAGGTTGCTCAAGAGTAGTCTGTTGCAAGGCTAGCAGAAAAAGAGCTACTCTTCACATGCTGCCATAAAACCTGACATTGCTCCGGTGTTGCTGCCTGATAAGCGAGTCGAAATGCTTAGCATCTGGGTGCCAATATGTTCCCTACACGGCAGCCTGTCTGACAAAAGTTAAACGGCAGCGCTGGGATTAAAGTAGGCAAAAGGTTTGTGGCAGAACTATTTAGTAGCCAAAATCTTATCCCTCTAATGGCAATATAAGAAGATGCTTACTCTGGGGCTCTGTGAGGTAAACAGGGCACAATTGTATGCATCCTTTGCTTCTAAAAGGAATATAAAACCCCCTTGGTGTAGTGTTATATGTGAGCTATGAACTGTTGGGGTCCTCTGGAAGGCAGAAGTTGTGGTACAAAGGTTTCATCCCTAAGTCACCGAGAGACTCCTGTAATGAAGGAGAGAAATATTCCATGTTCAGATTTCTATGGTAATCATGGCATTCTAGACGACATGTGGCTCGAAATTCAGGGCTGTAGTTGAACAGGGAGCACCCTAATAATTTAATACCCCCCATGGCCATGTGAGCCCCAGTATCATATATATTAAGGTTCAGCTAAAACGCAGGATATACTGATTCAGAACCAGTGCACTCCTTTTTAGTGATTCTTGGTAGCTTCAGGCCTAAAAAACAAAATGCTCCAAAAGTGGTCTATTGCTAGAGCGATTGCCTGGGCTTAATTGGGCAGGAACGAAACAGAGGGAAAAAGCGGTGCAATAAGTAGCAACAGCGGGGTTAAACTCTAGCTATGAGCATTTGTGGGTAGCCATGAAAGCAGTAGGATTAAGGGTAAACGGAATACAGTTAAGAAAATGGACTCAAGTAAAATGACAGTGTAGGGCAGAGCTTTTCAAACTGTTTGTCGCGACATGTTAGCGAGTCGGCTGCAGTGTGTAGGTGTGTCGCGCAAATGCTCTTTTCGCTCCTCCCGGGTTAAACTCAATTACTGTGTCGCGAAATGATCCATGTCTAAAAAGTGTGTCACCAACATAAAAAAGATTGGAAAGCTTTGATGTGTGTGTGTGGGGGGGGTAGGCGAAAGCTGCTCCTCACCTCAGACACCAGAGTCACAGAGGGTAGATTTGAACCCTTCCCATTGGTGACTGAAGTCTCTGGCCCCAGTGGTGTCTCCACATGCATGTGTTTCCCCATGCTAGAGACTGGTTTTCATTTAATCTTATTTTTCTTTGTGGGGGCAGGGTTAAGTGCTTCACTAGGGGATTATTGCTGTGGGCGCAAAACCTTCCTACTACCCTTGACGTTGGGCA
Source organism: Darevskia mixta (assembly GCA_034641385.1). NCBI lineage: Eukaryota > Metazoa > Chordata > Lepidosauria > Squamata > Lacertidae > Darevskia > Darevskia mixta. The sequence continues at coordinate 18,020,569 of JAWWNH010000001.1, forward strand.
GCAACCAAGAAGGGCCTCCCCTCTTTTGATGACAGCTTCAGGGTAATGGAGAAAGGGCAATATCTTTCCAATGTCCCTTCCCTAAAAACAACAACAACAGCAACACCATCCCAGGAATGAATTTGAAAAAAGAGGAGGAGGCCATGAGAGCCATTGGTTTCCTTCTCCACTCTGCCCCGAAGAACACAGCTGGTGTATGGGTAAAAGTTCCTTGCCTCCTCCCTAGGGTCTTGAGCCTGTGTAAAAGGGGGCAGGTCCATGTTTAGAGAAGCAGACCTGCTTCTGCTCCGACTGAAGCAATGCCATGATGGATTGGAGTAAGGGAATGTGGTCGAGCAAAGGCTTGGCACTCCTCATCTGTCACCCTCGCATTACTTTTGATGGTTTTTCTTTTTTTCCCCTTTTTCTTTTGCTAGTTTTAAATGACAGCGACTTTCCCAGTTCATTGGAAAACTTAAGATTCTAGAAATTTTGCTTAAAAACCCCTCAGCAAGCTGTGTTTTAAAGGAGAATTTCTATTTCCAAATGCACACTCACCCAAACAGTGTTGTCCATTCGGATTTCTTGCCAAACAACACACGCTGTACCTTGAGGTTTTTGTTTCGTTTTTTATGTTTTAAAAAGCATAGAACACTGTCTAAAGCAAACATTGCAGGATAGCTATGATCATATTTCTGGACATTCTTCTATGCTGGCTTTCGATTGCGCTTCCACTAGTCGAAAATGACATGTACAGATGCTAGGTTGGCACAAGGCTCGAAACCAAACTGGTAGAGTTCGGGAACGCTGAGCCAGACCAAAATATGAGGTCGAGGAAGCTGCTCTTATAATAATAGTGGTTATCTGTTTAATGTGTGATCTGGTGGCGACTGGATGTTGACCATAAGCAATTATGCATGCTCTAAAAACCGGCTGCAGAAAAATCCAGAGTTTCTGTAGGCCAGGAAGACAACTCAGACTGTGAGAAAGGGCAGTTCTATTTCCTCTGAAACTAATTGTTCCTTTGATTTGATTTCACCAGTTTTTAAAAAGGCACAATTTAACTGCCACCAGGAATGCTGCTGAATTTAAGAACACCTCCTTAGATTACTGAATCTAAGAGTGCAAAGCATTTGGATTAGATTGGTTCTTGAGGGAATTGATGCAAACGGTAATGCTCCTGCGGAGGTCCCATTAACTTCAGTGGGGCATATGCAGGAGAACTTCCTGATGGCGGACTGTGCATTAGCATTTTTTCAGTTGAGGGAAACTTAGGAGGGGGTGTAGGTTGATCCCTTGAGGACTGCAATCTCAAGTGATAGCTCACCTATGTGAATGGGACACGAAAGCTACAATGCAGGGGAAATACTCATAACGCCTCACATCTCCTGAAACCCAATATTTTTCAATTGTGGAATATATGTTCACACATTCAGCTGCCAGTCATCAAGTGTAACAAAATTAAGTGATGTTCATACATGTGTGAACCTTCTCTTTGTTTGCCAGTGAGGAGTGTGGGTGCTTGAACGCCTAACATCTTTTAAAATAATAATATCAAGTTCATTTTTTGATTCATCAAGCCATGCTAACTTTGCATCTTAGAGACACGTTTCATCCTGAGTTATTTTAAAATTTATTTTTAAGTTACCTCTGACCATGATCCAGCTAAAGTTCAGGCCCCTTCAAACCTAGCATGGAACTTTTTAAACAGAGTAAAATGTGCTTAAATTTGCTGGATTGTGGTCTATTTGTTATTGCAGTCTGCATGTATGAAGTCCATTGGTTAAATAAATTGCAAAAACGTGATACTTTAATTTCAAGGTCTAGAAACGAGTGATCTAGAAGCTACAGTTTTCTTATTATCTTAATACATGAAGGATTGCAGCAAAGAACTGACTTGTTTTGCCTCTTGGAGAAACCATGAGAACTGTTCACGGTTTGTTTTGCGCATGAGCAGAGTAGGGATTTGGATGTGGTTACTTACACATAATCTTATGTACTGGTACATAAGGCAGGAAGGGCTGATGGAGAGGAGCACCACTGCAGACTTCATCTCCCAGCAGTGGTGTCGCTACCATATATCTGAATGGTGAGAGTGCAGGATAGCTGGTGGAGAGATCAGGGCAGTTTATGGGCACCAGATTGGCACTGCCAGTGTGCCTGAACTGTCCCAACCTCGCTGTTGCCCTGCTCAGCCCATCCTCTCGTCCTGGTAGGCAACAGTGATGTCATTGCAGGGGTGTACTTTGGTCTTTCAAATTTCAGTGGTGCCAAAATTCAGCACCCCCACCTTTTGCCTTCCATTCTGTGTGCGTGCTATTTCATAGTTATGGTGCCATGTGGAACGCCCCCCTCAGCTCAGCACCCAGTGTGGGGAAACTGGTTGTGCTGCCCTAAATTTGCCTTTGGTCATGGCTACGATGCCAAGTTCACAGTCCACTCTTTTGGCTGCTCCTGATATTTGGTGAAACGGCACCATATACATACACAAAATCAAGACGTCCGCTCTTCTAAATAAATAGGTTGTATGGGCCTGGCCTTATAAAGAAACTGAGTATGAAACATTCCTTTCAGAACAAATAGGAAATTAAAGCAAAGTTATTTCAAGTGTGGGTGATAGATATTCCCAACCCTCTGGAAAATGTATATTCTCTAACGATCCTTACTCAAAATCATTAAGGATTTGAAAAACATAATTAATGGCTTTAAAGAAGGATAGTTATGAGATACCCATTTTCCAGAGGGCTAGAAACTTATGAAGAAAAAACACCCACACCTACAGTAACTTTTCTAGAATTTGTTTGTTTTGGAAATCTTCTTGAATGATTTATCCTCCTCACAATCTCATCTTGAAGTTAACAGTTTCATTAAAAAATAAAATAAAATAGAAAAGTTCTTAAAATAATCGTGTCCAACCAATAGTGCACAACTTTGAACCCTCCAAGCTAAGCACAGCCAAATAGGGCAGCTTATTGGGGTCTTGCTGCTGTGATTGCAAAAATGGAGACGTATGTGTCACCTGGCAGATCCCAATAAATGGCTGGTGGGACGCATAAATTAAACTGGCAGATATATAGACATGTTTTTCTTGTAACAGCATTGTGACATATGACAGTGAAGCACAAGTCGGAGGTGCCCTTGAAGATGAAGGACTGGTGCAGATCTCTTTAAGACAGGACTAAGAAACCTCCAGCTCATGGCTCAACTCTGGCCCCTCAGGGGTCCCAGTTTGGTCTGCCAGGCTATTCCTGGCAAACCACACCTACCTGTCTGTCCCACCCCTGGTGCCATATGTGAGATTAGGATAGGTGTAGGACAGACATGGATGTAGCTTCAAAGGGACCTCAAAGTGAGCTCTCGATTGTTCCTTTGCAAGAGGTGCTCCTGCATCGCAAAGAAGTTTACACTGAAACTCCTGCTAAAATGTATTACTGTAAACCAGTGATGTCTAACCTTGACACTCCAGATGTTTTGGAACTACAACTCCCATCATCCCTAGCTACCAGGACCAGTGGTCAGGGATGATGGGAGTTGTAGTCCCAAAACATCTGGAGTGTCAAGGTTAGCCATCACTGCTGTAAACTATCCCTGTGTTCCTCGGATGAAGGGCGGTACATGAATCTAATAAATAACAATTAAATATTAAATAATAATAATTTAAATATGGTAAGCTGCACTAGGGGACCCCAGGCCACAGAGGCAGGGTTGGGGAATCAGTGACCCCTCAAGTGTTACTGGACTATGACCTCCATCATCCCTGATCATTGGCATGCTGCCTGATGGGAGTAAGAGGGACAATATGGAGCTCTCTTGAATCATAGAGTTGGAAGGGACCCTGAGGGTCATCTAAGTCCAGCTCCCTGCAATGTAGGAATCTTTTGCCCAACGTGGGGCTCGACCCCATGACCCTGAGATTGAGAGTTGGGACACAGGTCCTCCAGCCCTGTCCTAAGCCAAGCTCAGGTCATATCTGGGCCTTAATTTTTTTCCAGCAGAATGGAAGATTGAGCTCTGGTTCAGCTTTGCCTCTGCCCTGCCACAGCTTTGCCTCTAGAGAGGCACAATTGCTGCAGGTGAGGATGACAAGCAAGCCTCAGACTGACTTATCTCCATCCTCCCAGTCTAAAGAAGGGTCTCTGTGGTTGTTTTAGCCATCATTATATATTATTTCAGAGGTTCGGGCTAGATGGTCTTCATAGTCCCTTCCGATTCTACAATTCTACGGTTCTTTTCTGTTAATGATGCAGTGACTGTGATCCCCTGAGTTTCATCCTATTAAACACAGAGGAGCAAAATGTGTCTTAGATAATGTCAGCATTAGGTCCCTAATTTTAACCTGAGGGGCAGAATTTTACTTTAAAAAAATGCCCCTCCCCAATAGACTTGGTAGGGGCAGAGAGACACTCCCGGATGAATTTATAATAAAACGCCGGTATTCTATTTCTTTTTTGAATGGCAGCATTTTAGCGCAATGTTAAAAGCGCACTTCATTCACTCCCTTGGCTGTTTATGTATTTATGCCAAATCGGTGGTAGCATCGCGCATAAGGATCTATCATATTAGAGAAGGAGAAAATGACTATTATAATACTTTCTGCTCTCGGTTTCCTCTACAGTAATGCCCTTACACCTTTTCCTTTTTCAGGCTTTCTGTAGCATCCTAAACAGAAAGATATTGAAGGGAGCTGATGCTGCTTTGATCCTTATGCTTGTTGTCAAAGCGCTTGGGAATGAAGAGACTGTTGGCTACAATTGACTGTGACAATTAGGAGATGATCAGAGCCCTAGAGTGGAGCACTTAAAGGGTAATTTACATGTCAGTTTGTCGAATAAAAAAAAAAAGATATTCAGCTAAGATTCCCCCCCTCCTCTCCCCCACTCAGTGCCTTGTAAACTGCAATTTGTGCTCTGGTAAAGGGGGGAGGAAAAAAAAACCCTGGCAGAGGAGTTAGGATAGCCATTTCCATTTGAAAAGAGGCAATCATAAGGCCACTGCTGAGCCTATTGTCCACTAAAAATGCTGATTTGCAGTCAGGGAGTGAAAGAGTGGAACCATCACTACAGAGAACCTCGTACAAGGTAACTCCCTCCCTTATTCTGGTGCCTTTTAAAATGTTGTTTAAAGGGGTTTGCTGCACCTTAAACCCCCCCCCCCACTTACTAGCATTATAACTGGGTAACTGGGCCTGAATGACCTTTATCGTATAACAGCAACGGCAAAAATAATAACAACAGCCATGTCAGCATTTGAACAGAGGGAAGCGGGAAAAAGCAAGATTATCAACCAGGCACGTTGAGATACCTGCTGAAGCTGCTATCTCTTCCATCTGATCCTCCCTGCCCTTCTCCTGCCTTTTGTGTGATGCCACCACAATGCCATTCTTGATGCTATGGCCATCTAAGCCCAGGTGACTTAAGTTGTGCTCTGTTTTCAACATGCTCTCCCGGTTGGTCTACAAGCCTTTCCTTATATCCAGAAACTCTTGGTCTGCAGCCAAGCCAGTGATGGAGACCAGGCCGCCTTTGCTGCTCAGCTCGAGAGTCTGCTGTTCCCCAAGTGGTGTTGTGATCACTCCAACAGGACATGTCTGCTGTAAAGGTAAAGGTAAAGGACCCCTGGACAGTTAAGTCCAGTCAAAAGCGACTATGGGGTTGCGGCACTCATCTCGCTTCAGGCCGAGGGAGCCGGTGTTTGTCTGCAGACAGCTTTCTGGGTCCGACTAAACCGCTTCTGGCGCAACGGGACACTGTGATGAGTGCCAGAGCTAATGGAAACAGTGTTTACCTTCATGCCACAGTGGTACCTATTTATCTACTCGCACTGGTGTGCTTTTGAACTGCTAGGTTGGCAGGAACTGGGACAGAGCAACGGGAGCTTACCCCGTTGCAGGGATTCGAACCGCTGACCTTCCAATCAGCAAGCCCAAGAGGCACAGTGGTTTAGACCACAGCGCCACCTGCTCCCACTGTACCTACTGACTGCAACACATGCTGCCTGCCCTACCAGCTTGAGAGAGGCTGCGGTGGAGAGTTTTTGGTGGGGTCCTCCTGCTTGTCTTGGTTTGCCTTGAAACCTAGCAGTCAATGTCTATTTTAAAAAATTCTTTTCTTTTCTTTTTTAAAAAGCTTTTGGAAAGAAATAACCTGAACCTCGGAAGCTGCCTCATGCTGTCCCAGTTTAAGTCAGTTTTGTGCACAGGAACTGGCAGCAGTTGGTTGGGGTTTCTGACCAAAGTCTTTCCCTGGGGATTGAATCTGGGAAGACATTGCAAACTCCTCCCATCTCCATCTGATTCTGAAGGGCTTCTTTTAAGGGGCCCTCATGACCCAGTTTTTCAAATGGGGGGGGGATGCTGCACTCACACATGCTGAGGAACAAAATAAATGCGGAACGGGGTCCTTGGTATGTGCAGGGACATTGTTTTGTTTGCAATGATCTACCCCTCCCTGTGCATGGATTGGATACTGCTCCAATGCTGCACTGGGACTGCAGCAACAGTAAACAGCATGTCAGGATGGAGAGTTAGGCTAAAGGGGAAAAAGCAAATGGGGGGGGGAGCGGGGGAGAGAGAGACATTACATATGTGGCATGTGTCCTCCAAGCACTATCCCTCCTCAGATCCTTTACTTGGCAAAGCAGAACGACACCTTGCAATGTAAAGAGCCATGGGGTTGTTGTTGTTGTTGGGGGGCAGCGGAGAAAGAATTTGCTGTGGAGAATGCCCCCTTACAGTTTAAAGGAGTGGGGGGTGGGGTGGGGGAGAAGAGAACAATCAGCCCCAGCTGCACATCCTCCAGGCCCAATTCGCTGCTCCCCATAGGAAATCCATCGCACGCCATCTGCTCAGATGAAGACACTTGAGCACAGAAGACTACTGTGGCTCCCCGAAAGCTATCTCCAAGAAGGCAGGCTTCCCAGCCCCATAAGGAAGATCTGTAGTCAAAGACATAGATAGAGTCTGCTGGAACAGGGACGGGGAGAAGCCCATTTGAACCCACGTTCAAATATCACCCAAGTGCTGTAGTGTGTTGTTTACAACAGGATATGCACTCAAATATGACTCCCAGTGCTCAGTCCAGGGTGGGTGCCCTCCTAACACAGCCTGGGGTAGGCCCTTGTCCTCATGCTGCCCATACAATCCAGAAATTGGCAGGATGCCAAAACGGGGTGGGGTGATAGAATTGTAGAGTTGGGAGGGACCACGAGGGTCATCTAGTCCAACCCGTTACAATGCAGGATCTTTTGCCCAACGTGGGGCTTAAACTCACGACTCTGAAATTAAGAGTCTCACGCTCTTACCGGCTGAGTGGCATGTGGGAAGGTGAGGTGAGCAAACAGCTCTAAGGAGAGATTTCCGCAATCTGGGGTAGGAGGGAGTCTCTCTCTTGCTGCTACCAAACACAACTCAGAAATGGATGTGTTGCCCATTCCAGTAGATCTTAACAATCGGGTCGGTTTGTGTAGTAGTAAACAGTCCTTCAGGCATTTTGTCCCACCGTTGTTTAGGGCTTTAAAAATACACATCATGAATATTTTGCTGCCCATTGTAGTGTATACGATATGTTACTTTTAGATTCCCCTCCTTCACTGCCCCGCCTGTGTTTTAACTTTCTGAATGCCCATGTGTCCCCCGCCCCACTTCTCTGGATGTGTCCTGCCAGTAAGAAAAAGAAAAGGATGCATAAAGAATCAGCAGGCACATTAAGAACAAACAATATAATGAAGCAGGGAGCATGGGATAGCTTTTGGCTTAACCAGTATCTGCAGAATCAAGGCAGAGCAAATGTGTATAAAAAATCAGCCACAGTAGGAGGTATCCGTCTCCCAGGTAATGGCTAAATGACAAGCAGATGAGCCGCCATCATATTGATTTAAGCATTTTGTTCCAGCCAGTCACAATTAACTTTGATTTGTTTTTACTTTCCTCTTACAGGTTTGCATTTAAAGCACTCTGAGAGCACTAATTGTATAAAATTTTACTCACTGCACATTCTCTTTCTGGAGAGGCAATGAATGAATGAAGAGGAATTTATTTGAGATTCTAAAGCAGGGGATTGTCAGAGCACTTTTCACTCTGCGTGAAATTGGTGCGGAAGGTGAGCAGCAAGGTAGACTGAAATACCTTGGGAAAAGAGGAGGAAAAGGCTAGAGTATCTTAAGAGCCGTCTGTCTTCAGGATAAGCACATTGGTCCTTGATCCTGATATCGTTAGCCATGTGCTTAAAGCTGCATTGAAATGAGTGGAACTTATATTATTATTATCATACTTAATCAATTATATAGCACCTAACACTTTCTAAGTACTATAAGACAGCCCTGTCCCTATTACAATCTAATTGAAAGGAAAGGATTTCTTTCTTTTTTTAAAAAAAAGCAGGAATAGTTCTCTTTTAGTGGAACCAGCCCATGAAAAATCACTGCCTCTGTTCTGCATTGGTGCACAGGGGCATTTACTCCCAGACACAACATTGTTAAGGGACACAACATTTCAACACCCAGTGCTGCCTCAATACAGCAGTGCTCTTCTGTCACTGGGCTCCATTGAAAATAGTTTCTCCACGCGAACCAGGAAGTGACCTATCTAGACAACGGAACAACTCTTTCTCTCTCTGCGACTGTGACCTCCTGGGTGCCGTGGAAGCCGTTAGGCAGTTGAATGCACCCTCCCTTCATTTCCCTCCCACCCCCCCCTCCGTGCATCCCCGGGTGCTGGCAACCCACGCTACGCCACTGGTGTTCAGTCCTTAATGTGAATTGATAATATGGGGGTTTAGGGTCTACACACACCAGCTAATTAGTACCAGGATCTACAAAAGCAGTTACCAGGTGGCTGCCATAGAGCTCTTTCTGGTGACCACGCACACCAGGATATCTCTCAGAAAGTGAGAGATCTTCTCTTCCCCCAAGGTCTCTGTATATGCAGAGATTTAGGAGGGGAAGAGGTACCTCACTTTATGCTGGATGGAGGAGGAACTCTGTGCCTCTCTTGAGGTCTCCGACACACATTAAAGAACTTGTGGAAGGCAAGAGCCTAACTTCACACCCAGCCTCGGAAACTCTCAAGAGCACTAAGAATATATCTTGTCGCTACTGAGTATTTCCAAATCCTGGTGTGATACACAAACTGACTCAGTCCTTGAATCCCTATGCCAGCTGACTTACAGAAGGAACTGGGCCAGTGGCAACCACAAATAATGCCTATCAGTGTCAGTCAAAAGTTGTGGTCCCCCTGAACTTGTCCCACGGAACTTCGGCATGACTCACATTCTCTGGGATGTAGCAATTCTTTAGGAAATTCATACCAAATGTGTCTGCTTTAGGAATCTTAACTTTAAAAAAAGGGCTTCAGAAATAACCGTAGGCAAAAATTACTGTCTATGGCAGTGTGCGTTTTCACAGGCGACAGCCAGTTCAGATTGGATGGAGAAGGTGGTGAGTTGAACGCATGATGTATGGGGGTAACCAGCGAAGTCCCCCCCCCCAGTGCTTCCTTTGCAGGGACCAGCAAGGGTTTTTTTGTTTGTATTTTTTGCAGGGGATTGGTATGCATAACTTCTCATTTTTAATATTGTATTTTAAAATTGCTATAACCTGCCCTGGGATATAAATGATAAGAGAAATAAATAAGTAAAGAACACAGCAAGTGATAATTGGAGTGCCAAAACCACCACCTTAACGGCTGAAGTACTGGACGCAAATCAAACCTATAACTTAAACGTTTGGGAGAGTATCACAGTATGAGTACTAAATAACTGCAGCAACACTAATTATGAAGACAGTACATATGTTTTGCAGCACTGAAAGTGTACGCCTTAGTCAATTTCTTCCCCAGCGATAGCTTTCTACCAACGTTTTTGTGTCTATATAAGTAACAGGGAATGATAGGTTAGAATAGTGGAGAAATATATAAAATATAGTAGGGGAGTGGGGAACATTGATGCTGGTTTGCTTGGTGAATGAATCTCATCTTTTGATTACTGTAATCCCAACCCATTTTTTAAAAGTCAGATATCTTCAACCAATTTCCAATATTTTCCAATTGTGAAAGCTGGGGATTCGATACTCTAAAACAGGGGTGTCAAACTCCGGCCCTCCAGATGTTTTGGAACTACAATTCCCATCAGCCCTAGCTAACAGGACCAGTGGTCAGGGATGATGGGAATTGTAGTCTCAAAACATCTGGAGGGCCGGAGTTTGACACCCCTGCTCTAAAAAGAAAATAAAACCATGAGATTCCACTGCCCACCAATGTAAACTGAGCCTGCAAGAGACAGCATGGTTGTATTCCTTGATGTGATAACATCCACGTGGATTCCCAAATTTTCTGGCTACAACTTAAAATATAGAGCAGCAAGGTTGTACAGAAGGTGTTGGAAATGGACTCCACAGATTCACAAGACACAGTCTCTTCGGTGTACTTCTTCCGTCTCCCACTGGTTCTTTCCTACTGTTGACATTAACACCCCTTCCTCCATTTATTCCTTTCTATAATGAATTCCCTTTTATAATCTAGGCAGGTCTCCTAGATCCACTTTTATAATACCTACATCCCCATAAGAGTGCTTCCTTTTTGGTGACTGGTAAAAATAGTCTCATGGCATTTATTAATGTACCATTTAATGTGTCTCTATTTTCCTCCTCCCCCTACTCCACCTTGCTATACAGATTCCTTCCTAAATTGAAGATGGCATTTCAATAGAGAAAAGCCTGGACCTCAGTAGTGAGGTTGGGAGATGTTTGATTTAAACAGATTAGGAAGCAGCTCTAAGCTGCTTAAGACTTAGGAAGCAGGGGAGAGAGAAACTTAGCAGAAAGTCTAACATCCCATTCTCCATCATCCACAATTTCTCCTTAAAATTGAATCTGAAGCAAAACTTCAGAAACTCCTCCAATCCTCTAACCAGTTTCCAGCTGGGACTGGCAGCAGAAGAACCTCGATTGGAAATGGCAGAGCCCTGTGAGGAAAGTCTGTTCTTGTTAGACTTCCAACAGGGACTAGAAGTTGGAGAACTAAACATCTTAGCACACAACCTGTTCTTGTGAGATTTCCACCCAGATAAAGCAGGCTTGGATCCAACTCCTCATATACTGTAAGAGAGGTAGCGGGGGCTGCAATTCTATTCAGGTCTGTGGAGCTGGAGATATTTACAGTAGACTTTTGGGTTTTAAAAGTTGTAGGCAAATCATAGCATTTCGACTGGAATGGAGAATTAAAAAGGGCATTTTTAACCATTTCACTCCTGCATATCCCTTACCATGTCTCGTGGTCGTTCTCACCCATTTTGATGACCCATTTTGATTCCACAGAAGGGGCGAATGAAGATCTCCACCAGGAATTCTGATGGTGAAATGGGAACATGCTACGCCGCCCTGCCACCGCAGCCGCCCTTACCTGGGTTGCAAAGATGCGGTGGATTCCAGCAAAATCTCATCGGAATCTCACAAGGTCTCACTGGAAACTAGCGCTGCTGGTGGCAGAGGCAGCAGGTTGCGCATGGAGTTTCTCACCCTGAGGCGGTTGCTTTGCCTCACCTCATGCATGGGTTGGCCCTGACTGTAGCACCAGGGGATTCTTTTTTGGACTGGGACCATGCAGGCGCTGCCAAACCTATTCTGAAAACGATGTTTCCCCTTTTTGTGTGGGATAGGAAGCATGATGCCATTATTTCCACCCTGTTCCAGCTTGCCTTGCCAAAAGTGATGTGCTGTCACTGAGTTAATTATGTATGTATTTATCTTGTTTATTCCCACAACAGTGTTGCTGTCTTCCATTTGTAGGGAAGCAGAACTGGGTTTTAGAGACAGCGTATTCTTTCGAGAAAAGCATTCCAAATACCTTCCAGCTTGAAACGCAACTTGCCAGTCCGTTGGACCATAAGGACGCGCCACTCTAGAGACAAAGGTGCGTTCAAGCACACATTGCACCCCTGATCCCACTGAAAGGTCTCCAAGGATTGCTGGTGAACTCATAGCTCAGCTGGGACCACATGGTGCCATTTGTATTTCACCCACCACAATAGTGCAAATCACCATGGTCAGGTATACAGTTCATACTCAGAGGCACCAATTCATACAAATACCGGTAGCACCTGTACTCAGTCCCAGCTGACTTATAGGGCTGCCAAATGTAAGAAGTGGGCCAAAGTGTGGTATCCTAAAGGATAACTAGTTTATAATGGTGTTAAGTTTTCATATGCAGGAGCCTAGATCATTAGAGAAGGTGGGAGGTGTGGGTTGAGGCACAATGGAGGGAAAACAGGCTTAGGAAGGTTTATTGTATGTTCTGCAGAATGTGTCTTAAAGCAAATGCTTGGGCTTTGTTGCACAGATCTAATAGCAGGCTTACACCAGATGAAATCTGGCCCCTTATAGCTCTTTTGTAGCTAATTATTAATTTGTTCAGTGCTGTAAGTGAAAAGAAAAATATGTTCTTAATTAAGGAGCCTGGGAAAATGTAACATGTTTTAGTTGCATTTGTCATTTAGCTGACAAACAAACAAACAACAATTAAACTTTACACTTAGTCATCTGTGAACTATGCATATGAGAAACTTAATTCAGGATTTAATTTTTTTTGCCATATTAAAAAAAAAAGCTATCGCAGGAGATTATTCTGTGTTTATTAATGAATTCTTATTCTAAAACGAGATACGATGCTATTGGAGAAGTTATGGCCCATATTGTTAAAAGATGTGTTAATTGCACAAATGCCCATATGCTAAGTCACTTCAAAGGTACAAAAATTGGCCTCAGTTTTTTGTTTCAACAGTCCCCAGCATGGAAAGATTATGTCCTTTGGCTTGGAAGCAACCCACCACAATGCGACTGCCAAAGCCCTCCAATGAAGTAGAGTCACCATTATTCTAGCACTGAGTGAGCTATGCTCAATTTATGCTCCACACATGTTAGTGTGCATGAAAGAGAGGATTAGTCTAGTAAAGTCCAACCTTTTGTCAAGAGTGCCACTAGTCAAATCTCAAATATAACAAAGTGTGCACTATAGTACATGCATATTTCCTCTCTATGTTTTGCTTCTGCTCTACTGAGAAGACAGCAGTGGGGTGCTATTAGACCTTCTGGGTCCTGCATAGGGGATGCCACAAATTTTCCTCTTCATCTGCAACTTGCAGTACTACATCAGAAGTTTGCCACCCATGATCTAGCACTATGTTCATTTAGTATCTGTGAACAGATCATGGAATGTTTGATCTGGCACAGAATTTGGTTGACTGAGAGGATAAAGGCGATGCAAGCTTTATCCATGCAGCATCTTCGGCAGGACTTCTGCCATACTGCACAGACTTTTGTCCCTTCACAGTTTTCATACCAGCCTTGCTCTCTCTCTCTCTCTCTCTCTCTCTCTCTTTGGTTGCATTGCATATTCCCCTTCAGTGTAGGTACTGACTAAACATCTCTCTGGACAGCAACAGTTCTCTGCTGTATCCAAATGTAAAATGATCTCTCCATATGCAAATGGGACACAGACAACCTTATGTATGCAAAAGTTTATTAACACCACGCTGCCCATTTACCCACCCATCCTTGGTGGGTAAAATGGTGAAATCAAGTATATCCATATAACTGCTGAAGCGTGAGCAAATGAAAGGCGCTTTTTTTGGGTGTGGGTGTGTGCAGGTTTGAGCCAAATGTTTTACCACAGTGTTCCCCAACCTTGGGCCTCCAGCTGTTTTCGGACTACAATTCCCATCATCCCTGACCACTGGTCTTGCTAGCAAGGGATGATGGGAGTTGTAGTCCAAAAACAGCTGGAGGCCCAAGGTTGGGGAACACTGCCGCACACTTCTATAACCAAAGAGGGTACAATTTCTGTTGCCTTAGCTTCAGGGATGTAACCTTGTTCCCACAATAAGTATCCAGTTTCAGAAGTCCTTTTCTAGGCAGCTCCACCTTCGAATTGTATCTGTCTGTAGCTGAACTTGCTTCCAAGATTAAGTTCTGCCCTCTTCCTTCTTTCTAGGAGGCTACAAAGGTGGATTTGGGGAGCACAGCTGGTTCAGTCACACTGGGCATAGAACTCCTGGGGTGCCAAAGCAGGTGCCACAGATATGACGTCCAATGGAAGACAAGTGGTGGACATGGGGGGGGGGGTGAAGAGCGAATTTTGGCATTTCACATGACACCACTGAAATGTGAGACACCAAGGGCCAACCACTGGAGGCCAACCATGATCTCCGTCCTTTTTTGAATGTAACCTCTTACCCATATCCTGCCTTCTTCTCCCCCAAATTCCATACAGTGCACAGACATCACTACCCTGCCCCCCACAATTCCACTGATATGTGTGTCTTCCTGAGGACCTGAATGGAGGCCTTCGGTTTATGGATTAGCAAACTGAACTGCAAAACCCCAGGTGTATCTGAGAGTGCAAGAATTGAGATGTGCTCTATCAGGTTTACAAAAACTCTCAGCATTGTTCTACTCTAGTCAGATTACTGAATGCCAGCTTTTATGGTGCTCCATAATAAAAAGGTACTAGAATAAAAGAAAACTTCTCAGTAGACTTCTCCTTGATATTCTGCCAGCAATCAGAGGACTAAAACATCGTGCAGAGATGGGGAACCTGTGACTCTCCAGCTGTTGCTTAACTACAACCCCCATCATCCCCTGAGCATTGCCTTTTCTGGCTGGGAATGGTAGGAGTGGGGAGCCCAACAATATCTGGGGGCCACAGGCTCCCCATAATTAAAGAGACACAAACTTCCTTCATCAAATCATGTATTTCATGACCAAATTTGACAATTTTGCACTGAGAAGAAACGCCATTTGGTACAGTTACATTGCTGGAATGCAGCATGAACCTGGGGCTTTAAGGCACCTCTGTTTGCAATTCTTGGCTAATGTTTAAGATGAAGAGTAAAATTAGCTTTGACATTCTGTATTCATGCAGGTAAAAAGGGAGAGATGCTGAACTATTAATAATCACTAGGAGAATTCAAGTGTGTAAACATAGCATCGGAATTCTGAAGAGTTCCCATTACTTAAAGTTTTAAACCTACTGTGGCTAAATTGCGTTTATGTGAGCTCCTCACACTTTAATGTACATTAATTTGCTCCTCTTCCCATTAATAGGTAATTGTTTCTTCCCTGCTTCCCAAGCAAGGTGAGCGTTAGAGTGCAGAAAACTGAGAACAGAGCCTAGTGCAGCTAAGTTAAAAAGGAATGCTAAAAAGCACTTTAAAAAGAGTTCAGTCTATAAATGCCTCTTATGATCATTAATATTCCACTTTATTAATTTGCAGAGCACTGTTATTAAGTGTCTTATGTGTATTTACTCAGAAGTAATGAATTTCAAGCGGGTATGCTCCCAAGTAAATGTGTATAGAGGTTGCCGATTAACAATCCTGAGGAATCAAATTGCACCTCCCTTGTATGTTGCTATCTATTTTTTTTTGGCCACACAACCTCTCTTTTTCCCTGTGCACATGTGAGAGTAGGGCCAGAGACATCATTTTTTGGTTTTAGTAGTCAAAGCTGCTCTAAAAAACTCCAAAAAATGAGACATGTCTGGACACAGCAACCTTTGTTTTGGCAAAAAAAAACCCAAACGGGGTTCAGATTTATATATTACAGGGTGAAATCCAGCTAAAACCTAGAGTAGACCCACTGAAAGCAATGGACTTTCTCCCCACAAACCTACTGATTTCAGTGCGTTGATTCTGAGCATGTTGGATATCGCGCATTATTGCTTGTATTATTACTACACTTGCATCTGTGCTGTGATTATTCTTGCGTATTATTCCTCCTCTGCTTCCTTTGCCACACGTAACTCAGCAGGTAACTACTTCACAGAATATATAGCAGACGATCCCCAGTTGGTGTAAACTGAAACAATCCTGAGAACATTGAAATACATCCAGTGTTAGCCTTACTCAGAGCAGACCCAGGAAAGATCATGGACATGATTTAGGCCCATGAATTTCAATGGGTAGAACTTAGTTGGCTACAACCCTTTGGATGGGAAGCATGATCTTCGTTTCTCTCCTGTTGCCACCATTTTCTTTGGAAGCTGTAGGATAAAAGAAGAGGAAATGCGGACATTGTTTCAACTGAGAGGATGACTTTGTGCACAGGATCCATTTGCAAAGTAGAAGCAGAATCACACCCTCCATGTCCGCATTTGATTTTCAAGTATATCTGTGCAGTGATTGAAATCCTCCCAAATAATGTGATTTACAAAGGCAAAAACCACACATTCCTCATTTGGAATCGAGCACTCCTGTTTGAAAGTTTTCTGGAGATCTACAGGCTGCCGTTCTAACCCATCTGCCCCACCCCCAAGGGTTTGTGTTAGGAACACATTTGCAGTCTACTAAAAACGGCGGGCATTTGCTATATCGTTTCCATTGCTCTTCTTTGCATCCACACATGTATGTGTTTTAAAACACGTTTTTAACAATCGTAATAATATTCAAGTACCTAACATCTGAAACTCAGAGAAAGAATTCGATTTGCGACCTGCCCTCTCCCCTGACTCTTTGTGGTATATTGCGGGGCTGGGGGGGGGGTGGAGAATGAGAAAAGACAGTCGATTATGAAGGCACACAAACACATACCAGAAGAAGTCCATAGACTGGATGTAACAAGGAGCACTTTCTTCATAAATGATGGTTTAATTTCCAGCGAAAGTTTGATGGAAGCAACACTGTCACTTTAGTTGTACTTAATTATATGTTTACCTCCCACTCCGCCTCCCTAAGTTAAAAAAAAAAGAGGGGAAAAAAGAGAGTTACCTTAACTGTGAAGCTCTGCAGTAGTCTTTGCCTGTCATTTTTAATCAGGTTGTTGGAGGTAATTTTTGTTATGCCCCCTCATTACTGCCTTGTTTATCAATAGGTGCGCCAAGTGTCACTAGCTTTTCTCATCAAGCCAGGTCTGACAAAGAGCTGCAGCGCATGGGAAAGAGGCAGCTAGGTGAAACTAATGCCATAGATGTTTGATTCATTAGGAGCTTATTGTTAACGGGGATGTCTGATTGTAAAGGCTCAGTCAAGCAAAAGAGTGCAGAGTAATCAGTCGGATTTATAGTTTGCAGGGCTAAAAAAAAAAAAATCAAAAAAATCAACATAAACCTTTTTGGATATAGCAGAAACAGAGAGGGGGGGAAATCCCCTTTGGGCAGCCCTAACCTGAGACCTGCCAAATAAGGTCATGCTACATGAAGGTTGCCTGTTAGGTGATAGAAGATATAGGAGGATTAAAGCCATATGGCACAGCCTATCATACCTTCTGACTTAAGATAACAAAGCCAAGCATTGTGCTTAGCTGTTTTTGACTGACATCATCAATTTTATTTTATGTTGGTCACCTCCGGTAACAGGGAAAAAATGGCCCAGGGTTGATAACACATGCCTTTTTATTATTATTATTAAGATGCCTTACAGCTAGTTCTTGTGTGCCTTTCCCCCCCTTAAAAAACAAAATATTTTTTTTTAAAAAAAGAATTATAGGCTTGTTCTTCTATCAGCCGTCCTCCAGCAACTGTCAGCCTCCTTCTCTCCCCCCCCCTTCCCCAATCTCCCTTGTTTTCGGTTTCTACCTTGCAAATGAGAGGCAGACTTATTCAGAACCAGATGTAAGGCTCCTAGAGAATGAGCGTAAGCTGTTGTACTTTAAGCCTAATGGGAAGTTTTATATGCAAGGGCCTTGAACTGATTAGTATAATTCCCTCTTTAATACAGCTGTCCCTCCAGATTAAGGTAAACCAAATGTTGCAATCAGAGATTAGTGTACCTTGCCAGTTATTAACATCCCCGGTTGCTCAGTAAGCACGTCAGACACTAATGCTGTGTATTTATTTGCTACTTCCACCCTGTAACTTGAACTTCTGCACCTGTCAAAGCATTCCAGAGTGTGCAGAGAGAAGGAGAGAAAAGCAAGACTGTATATTATTGGAAAGCAGAAGTTTTATACCTGTACACCTGTTTTGTTTTGTCACGAGTCTGAAGATTTTCCCTCTTGTTTCTTCCTCCCCCCTGCCAAAATCACCAGGTGGTTTAATCCGTTGCTTGGCTGGATTTTATAAAGAAGGACTTTGTATGCAAAAATGGCATTTGCTACTCTCATATGCCTTTCCTCACCAAAATGAAGCCCTTCCCTTAAAGGCTATTGTTTCCTTCTCTCTCTTTTTAACATAAGGGATTTTCTCTCTCTCTCCCGCCCAAAGGATGGGCTGAGAGCTAAAAGAATCAGCAGCTTCGCCTGCTGGGCACTAATCAGTTAGTAGTGCCTCTCTTTACAAGGTGGGTCACACAGTTGTCTTATTACATTTGGCAGGATATCCTCTCCACCAGCAACACAGATGTCGAAGAAGACAATGTCTTGGTGATTGCAAAAAGATCTCTGCTTCTTCCACCCCCACCCAAGCAGATTTTACAGATACCATAAACAACACTTAAAAAAGCTAAGGGGTTGTGTGTGTTTACGTATGTGTGGTGGCCCTGAAAGCCAGTTCCATCTCAAGTATTTTCCCCACCCCACTCCAAATAAAAACAATGTTTAGTGTGCAGATTATGTTAACAAGCAGCTGATTTAGTAGAAACGTAAAAAAAGTTTGGAGTACTCAAAAAAACCCCCCACTGCTGTGCAGTTTTTTGAGGTATACGTGTGATGAATTTTCACTGTTCGTGTGACTATGATCTGAGGAGCACTTACTACAATGACAACAATAAAAAGCAGCAGATGACAAACATTAAGAAAACGTGTGCATGTTCTTTCAAAAAGCCAGTCATCATTGTACTTTTTAGACAGCACAATAAATGTTATGGTCCCTTCAGATATTGCCGTTTTCCTATAATTATTGCGTGCCGAAGTATTTAAGACATTTACCCATGCAGTGTTATTATTATTATTAGCATGTTTACTCCGAAAAAGCCCCACTGAAGTCACTGGAATTTACCTCCTACTAGCCATGTAGTTTACTCTCAAGTCAGTGTAGACACAAGCTCACAGCCTCCAGGAGACCAGAAAGGAAAAGAGAGAGTCAAAAAGCATCCCCCTTCTCTTATTGGGTTTGTAAAGTTTACTGCCTGCTTTATGCAGCCTGCACATTGCAGCTTAATTGCAGATTTTCTGCAAAGACAAAAAAATAATAATGTCCATATCTCAGGAATTATGCCTTGCAGACTACTAAATATGCTAATGTAGTCCTAAGCAGGGATAAAGTTCTTGCCATACCACCCAACAGTTGGGTGGGACGTGCTGCCAAGTGATTGTTAATTGTGCAGCGGGCGGCAGGCTTTACAATCCATCTTAATTGTCATACTTACTTCAGGTTTGGCGATAAGGCTCGATGTTCAGTTTAAAAGTGACAGTGCTGACAAGCGGGGAAGGGTGTGGGCCTGGGCTTGTGGTTCTGGAGGGGTTATGCGCTCTGACCTGCCGCACGTTGATATGGACAGTCTATAAGGGGATTTGAGTTGTCATGGGGTCCCCAGGCAGTTGAATAGAGCAGAGTGCCTGTCCTGCTTTTTCCTGTTAGGATCCTGACACGTGGAGCATTGATGAACTCAGCATAACATTGAATAGGAGCTTTTTGGCAGCTGAGAAACAAGGGCTAAGCTGCAGGTCAGAGATAACACCACTGCAGATCTCCTTGTGCACACAGCTACTAGCATGCTTTCTTCCCTCCTGAGTGCAGGAAACAGCTCATGTTTAACGCGTTCACTTTTCAGTTTTTCCCTTTCTTCTAAAATGGAATTTGACAGTTTGGGTTGTAAAGCTCCACTCTTGTCCCCTTTACTTTTTTTTTTTTAAACCACCTTTGCTTTTTACCTCATAAATACTCTCCAGAAAGCAGAAATTAAATATTGTCCTCCCTCATTTTTTAAAAAAACCACTTTCCCATTTTTACCTCAGAAATACTCTCTGTGGAAGCAGGAGCTAATCTCCACCCCCCAACTTCTTTGCTACTTTTCCATTTTTACCTCAGAATTACACCCTGGGAAGCAGGAGTTAATCTTGTTCCCCATCCTTTTTCTATCACCTTTGCTTCCCCCCCTTTTTTACCTCAGAAATACTCCCTAGGAAGCAGGAGTTAATCTTGGTAAGGAAATGATAAGGTAGGATTTTTATTCTTTTCAGGGAAGGACAGAAGGATATGACTGGCTGATCACTTCTGAGCACACACAGGCCTCCTTTTATTTTTATTTTTTAAAGGGTTTCCTTTGCTTTTTCCTTTCACATGCCTTAAAGTCAAACGTTGCCACAATTCTGCTTTGGGAAGGTGGGGTGGAAGATACAAAAACAGTTTAAATAGTGGCTGGGAGAGGAAGGAAATGTTGGGAAGGTAAATTGATAAAAACAGTTCCCCTTGTCTTTCCAGCAAGATCAGGTGAATTAAGTTGCTAGCTCCCCCCACCTTTGTTAAACTTTGATGTATTCTGGCTGGCACAGAGTTGTGTCTTTGAAGTTGTTTCATATTCAACCAATTTTCTTGGCACCGTTTCCAAATGCTAAATAACAACAGGGAGAGCGTGAACATTGTCTTCTATGAAATGATGTCAAGCCGGCATCCTGTGTTAACGAATACAATGTAAAAGTTTCTCTCTCTGGTTTTTGGCATTAGGATTAAAACACTGCATTCCTCCTTCAGATATTTATGGGTAAATGACTCGAAGAGGCTGGAGGTTAAAAAGCAGAGGAATGAGCCTAATTCTTTTGTAACTGCATGTGAGAATATGCAATTATTTTTTGGGGGTGGGGGAGGTCCATGTACAGTTTACGCTGAGCAGTCAGTGTGCTCCTCGGTGAGACTGCATGAGGGGTGGAAAGAAAGCAGGCTGAGATCTGCTGATCTAATGCAGGTTAGCAAGTCTCTCTGTGTGTCAATTGTGTAACAATGGCAACAACAAAATGACCCCCCCTTGGGAGTAACCAGGAGCAGATTTTTGTGCAGAAGGCGTTCCAGTCAATATTGGTACTTATATTCCTGGGTACAGAATTCTTTAAAACTTATGTAAGTGCCTTTCCGCTAGGACTCACTTTGTAGATCTTGGGGTTCCAGTAAACAACAGAGTTAAGTCCTGCAGAGCTGAAGTTTGCCCTCCACTGGATTCCATGTTAACCGGAATCACAGGGCTATTGCCAAAGACAGTGGCCCCATGACTAGATTCCCCTCTTCATCTCATAACATGAAATCCATAGGGTGACATCATGCCATCTCTTTCCCTCATCTCCGCATCACATTGCAGTCTTCTGTGGGACAGAGAAATGCATGGTGTGATCTTTTATTTAACGACAGTTTTAACCTGCCCATTCTCCGGGGAGCTCAGTGGGACAACAAGGCTGTTCATTACCCCATTCACAACAACTCTGTGAGATGTACTAGAGATTGCCGAGTGAGCTATGTGCTTCAGGCTGTGCACACATTATTGTTTACTCTGTATCCAGCACACTGCCACCGCTGGTTTTCGAAGTTGTGGATATGTGACGTTAGCCACCATCCCTAGCTATCCTGTAGTTTCTTGAGAAATACTGCTGTTTGACGTGCTTTCCCTCAAACCAGCTTTGATCCGAATGGAAAACTTTAGCCACATTCACTTCACAGTTAAGCTGAGGTGTGTACATTTGAGGCAGCCATTGCACATGCTCAGATGACAGTGCATGCACCTATGACAGCTTCTTGAATAGGAGTTTGGGCATGCTCATTGGCTGAAGACATTCTCACCCTATCCTGGTCTGACAGTTGACAGTATACTGCAATTCCTAATAATAATAATAATAATAATAATAATAATAATAATAATAAATTATTTATACCCCACCCATCTGACTGGGTTTCCCCAGCCACTCTGGGCAGCTCCCAACTGAATATTAAAAACACAATACAGCATCAAACATTAAAAAACTTCCCTAAATAGGGTTGCCTTCAGATGTCTTTTAAAAGTAAGATAGTTGCTTATTGCCTTGACATCTGCTGGGAGGGTGTTCCACAGGGCAGGCGCCGCTACTGAGAAGGCCCTCTGCCTAATACACTTTCACATGTCTGGGTAGCTTCACATCTCTGATTATCAGGATTGCATCCTTCATCTTTTACCAGAAAAGCTGTCTCACCTATTGTAAACCCTGTTGTGATGTCAGAGGACAACAATAACTTCATAGGATCCCCACTGTACAACAACATGTAGATGAATCATAAAACAATACCATCAATACCACTAGGCAGTGATGAACCATAGATTGAAAAGAAGTATGTAAAAATGCTGCTCTTTCTTGGCTTTTAAAAAGTGCTTTGCTATTTGCCATAGCATGGGCAGGGCTTTCTTACTTAGAGGAAAAAGGAGTGGGCCTTTTTCAAAATTCATTTCTGTGGTTTAAGACAGAGAGATGGGGAAAAGTGATTGTGGGACTCTAACTACTACTTTTTCATCTCATTGGTTTCATCTAGAGAGGTTGAAAGGTGGGTGTTCTTTTTCAGAGAAAGGATGGGGAGTGACAGGGGACATTTTTGTGACTGACTTGTTATTAAAGAGTTGAAGTACCGTAGTTAAATGTTATATGCTAGTTTAGGCTATTTTGTTTGTAGGAGCCTGTTTCCAGATGCTACTGGATGCTTTTCATTTTTTGCCCCTGGGGAAGCTGCAATGGAAGCTTTAGTCTGCTTTTAACTTGCGAGTGTCTTATGGAATTAGCATAAAGACAACAGTAACCCCAGTGGTGGTATAATACTGCAGCTGAGCTCATTAGAATGGGCACTTAGAAAAACCTGGATTTTCCTTTCCAGGTCTTCAGATCTTTCATCTCATGGAGGAAAAAAAAAACAGCGACTGGACGGTCACTTTCTTTTTCTTTATATTGGACAAAAAAAGGAGCAAGGGACCTCCACACCCCTCCTGCCTCTGCCCTCATCATTCAAGCACCCTTGTTTTGTGCAAAGTTCACTGCATCTCCTTGGGGCTCAATTCAAGAACCTTACAATGGAAGGTAGTAATTCATTATAGGAGAAGGCTGCAAGCTTTCCCTTCATTAATGCTCAGGGTTTCAACTTAAGGGAGCAAGTCATCCATTTAGGTGCAGTGCCTGATGCTACCTCCTGGTCTCTTGATTTCCCCCCCCCCCCGGCAACATACGCAGCTGGGAAAAGCTCCATGCTTTCTGGTGTGTGATAAGGATGGGCTTACCTGTGACACCTTGCAACCCCTATTTGTGTTCCTACAATGCACTGGCATGTGTGTGTGTGTGTGTGTGTGAGAGAGAGAGAGAGAGAGCGAGAGAGAGCGAGCTGAGCCCTCTACTGCTATTTCTCTTTCAGAAATCTCATAATATCAGACAAAGCGCAGGTTCTGCCCCAGTAAAGGTAAAGGGACCCCTGACCATTAGGTCCAGTTGTGGACGACTCTGGGGTTGTACCTATTTATCTACTTGCACTTTGACGTGCTTTCAAACTGCTAGGTTGGCAGGAGCTGGGACCGAGCAATGGGAGCTCACCCTGTCGCGGGGATTCGAATCGCCAACCTTCTGATTGGCAAGCCCTAGGCTCTGTGGTTTAACCCACAGCGCCACCCGCGTCCCCAGTAGTATACGTTATATCCTCTGTGCACCTCCTGCCATATCTTTTTTTCTGGTGCCACTACTGTTCTAATCCAAATGTCAGCTTTCTGTGTTGATGTTCTATGCTGTGTTCTCAGATCTGTGGTTCAGCACACAGCTAGGAATGTGGGAAGAAAGGCAAGAACGGACAATTTGTCCACTGATACTCATGTGCTATTTGCGCAAAGCCATTTAAGACTGCCAGTTTCCTTTTCCTTGGGACTCTTGCACATTTAACAGCTGAGGAGCAAGCGGGTGAAGCATTCCCCAGCTGATAGAGGAACTTATGGTAAGTAGGTAAATCTACCAGCTGATGTTCCTGAAGTCATGCAGCTGTTAAGAACACAGGATGCCTTCTAGAAAAAATATATATGATAGCAACTAGAAGACAACCCAATGGGCTGGGCAGATTGTTGAGATTCCTTTTAGCTATGTGGACTAGAGGGGCATCAACACAGGCACTTATATAATATTTGGGTTTTCAAGTCCAGGTTGTTGAACTCTAGAGCTGCATTCATATAACAGTTTATTCCATTTCCCCAAACTCTTAGATTACACATTATATTTCAGCTTTCACACAACATAAAAGCCACTTCTAGAACTATAGTGGAATATAGTGCAAGTTTAGCGATCCTTTTCATGTTATTTGCTTCCAGAAAAAAATCTGTTTGCAAATGATATGGACATGAGTGCTAAACTTGTGCTATATTCCACCATAGTTCCGGAAGTGGAAATTAAATATCGTGAAAATGGAATA
This sequence comes from Darevskia mixta, assembly GCA_034641385.1. NCBI lineage: Eukaryota > Metazoa > Chordata > Lepidosauria > Squamata > Lacertidae > Darevskia > Darevskia mixta. Next base: position 18,044,852 of record JAWWNH010000001.1, read on the forward strand.
AACTGCTATGTGAATGTAGCCTAAGCGTTGTGCAACAAACACCCTGCTACAGCTTGATGGTATGGATGAGTTATTGGAATGTACAGTGTAGCCACTTGGGGCAGCAACATTGTTTAGGATGACTTGGATTAAAACAGCCTGTAAAATGTCCAGAGTCAACTAAAGCATCAATGCTTACACTGTGATGCTTACACACTTGAGAAGGATCAGCTACCTGACTAAAAATAATATAATTATAATAATAATAATATTATAATATATGTATAGTAATAGGAGCATGTTTGCCTTTGGGGAGCGGTGAGTACTTGGCAGCAAAAAAAGAAAAGAAAAAAGGGCGAGGAGAGGTCACAAGACAAGGAGACAAGGCAAAGATTTTTTGCAAGCTATGCATGTTTGAAAAACACTAATGATGCTCACCACATACGTGATTCATTTCTTTAAAATGTCATCATAAGCAACCTAATTGCATATGTGGAAAAAGTTTGGTTTACTTTTGTATAGACTCTCAAGATGAAACGTTATTTTGTCTGGTTGTGTGTGTGTATGCCTCAGTTTCCCCTTCTGCTCCCTTCCATACCTTGGCAGAAAGAATGTGGAGTGATTTTGCCAGTGTGGACTTCTACAGATGTTTGTTCTCTTGCTGTATATACTTTATAATTATTTTTCCTGTTGCATGGCTTTCAGTTCCAAGCCTGTTTTCCCAAGCTTCTATCGATATTGCCCCAGGAGGTACCTTTTGAGGTGTGACCAGCATTTTTCTAACTCTTCAAATTGGTACCAATTGGACAGTGTCTGTGACATCACTGAAGATGAATCACAATCCTCCCTCCTTTTTTATGCCAGTGCAAGCTGTAGACCTATACAGATAAACAATATAGTTATATACAGAATATATGTGTATGTTTGTGCATGTGTGCGTGCGTGAGAGAGAGAGAGATTGAGATTGAGAGGAAGCTCCCTTATGCCATGTCAGACTATTTTTTTCCTGGGCGCTCCACTCAGGGATCTTATATCATAAACGTCATTCAGATCCCATTTTTCCTGTGTGCACACTTAGCAAATTAGCTTCCATGCATCTACCTTTTTCACTCATAATATTCATTGCTATTCCAACCATACCACTACACACACACACATATATACTTTTTAACTTTTTATATGCTTTCCCCTAATGCAGCAAGGCTTTTCTCAGTTTTCCTTTGTACTACAGTGATAAGTTGACTGTTGGGGTTACCACCATCACAGCACTAAGGGAGAAGCCACTACAATTTCCATACAGAAAAGAAGAGATGGTTGCATTGTACATGCCCTGTGATAAGCAGCCTTGGAAACATAACAGCATTTCTTTTCAGCCTTTGTAGTCTGTGACATAGTTAATACCACCCCATGTCTTCCCTTGTGCCTTTCACCATAATGTTTGTGTAGCTCTTCCTGTGTTTGTCTGAGACTTCCAAAATCTTATGTAAACTCAGAGAATGTTATGAGGTTTGGGTTCTGAATAAACCAACCCTGTATTGATTGTTTGTGTTTATATCCGAAAGAGTTGTGAATTATTCACGGAACAAAAGGGGATGCCTGCCACAAAAGTTGCGATATTCAGATGCATCTTCACACAATTGGATGTAATAAAAGAGTAAGTAAGAAGGAAATGGAACGAGGCAGGACAAAAATGAGAACAACACAGGGCTTATTCACACTTACCTTTTAGCCATGCTTTAAAGCTCTGTGTCCATGTGCTTTTTAATTTTTTTTGCTCCATCGCTTTCCCTAGAAAAGGCTCCTCTTTAATGCTGAATCAGAACAAATGGCAATTCGAGTTTTCTGTGGATTGCTGTTTGCTCCGATTCAGTAGTAAAGAGTGGGTTTGCAGGGAAAGCACCAGGGTAAAAATAATATTAAGTGCTCGGACATGGCGCTTTAAAGCATGGATCTGTACACAGAAACACAGCACAAAAGAAAGTCTGGATGAGCTCACAGTGTTATGATTAAGTTACAGGTAGGTAGCCATGTTGGTCTGCCATAGTTGAAACAAAATAAAAAAATTCCTTCCAGTAGCACCTTAGAGACCAACTAAGTTTGTTATTGGTATAACTTTCGTTTATCTGAAGAAGTGTGCATGCACACGAAAGCTCATACCAATAACAAACTTAGTTGGTCTCTAAGGTGCTACTGTTATGATTAAGATATCTATTGGTACAGTCTGGTAGTTTAGCAGAACTGTGATCCTCAGATGGGCAGTATATAAATTTAATGAACAATAATAATAACAGTTCAAAGGTAAGTTTTTACCCACCCGGAAGGCAAAAGGTAAGAGTTGCTCCATACCTTAGTTGCTGGTAGAAGAATATTGTCTATTGAATCTTTTAACTGTACTTCCCTTACATCATTACCTAATCCCAATTGTTTGTACTGTTTGCATAAATTAACCCTGGTGTATGTCTGCATAGCTGACAGAGTGGGCAAGGGTGCTGTTTACGGGTAAATGAAGTTAGCATCAGACCTTAGTTAGACTTGTTCCTTGGATTTAGGATTCATATTCTGATCTAATATCAAAGTAGCCACATTGCTTTGAAAGACCATATTTGGTCTTATCCTGTCCTGGTACCAAAAGCCAACAGGAACCTAGAGTTGTCCATAGAAAACTGTTTCAAAGCTGTCTTAACTTTAACACAAGGATAGGGAATCTGTGGCCCTCCAGAAGTTCTCCTGTTCTCATCAACCCCAGCCAGTATTGCCAATGAACAGGGATAGTCCAGCAATGTTTGGACAGCCACAGCTGGGCTTCCCATCTCTGCTTTAATGATTCTATATCTGTGTACAGATACCCACTTCTTCTCCCCAGTGGTAGCATTTTCCCCGCCACAGTCCTGCCATTGGAGAATTTGGACATCATATTCAGCTCTGTAGAGAAATGTGCCTGGGCGTTGGCAGGATATGCTTTTCAGCTGAATCATCTCCTGCTCATCTGTGTCTGTTCAGTTGGGTGGTCTGCTGCTCCTATCCACAGTATAGGCTTGGGTAGAGAACTTAACCATGGAGGAGAAGAGTTGAGTTGATGTCAGCTACGCAGAGGACTGCTCTGAACCTAAAGGGAAAGAAGAAATTTCTAGAGTGATACTAGTGAGTGAAGCCCATAGCCATACATCCCAAACTTTAATGCTAAGGCACATGTCCTTTGCAGAGCTGTAATCCTTCTGGACTTCTTTCACATTCTGTGCCTAAAGAGGGAATATATGTATTTGAGTCTGCCAGTGTGGTGTAGTGGTTAAGAGCGGTAGACTCGTAATCTGGTGAACTGGGTTCGCGTCTCTGCTCCTCCACATGCAGCTGCTGGGTGACCTTGGGCTAGTCACACTTATTTGAAGTCTCTCAACCCCACTTACCTCACAGAGTGTTTGTTGTGGGGGAGGAAGGGAAAGGAGAATGTTAGCCACTTTGAGACTCCTTCGGGTAGTGATAAAGCGGGATATCAAATCCAAACTCTTCTCTTCTTCTTCTTCTTCTTACCCTAAATGGCCTCGGTCCTGTATACCTGAAGGAGCGTCTCCACCCCCACCGTTCAGCCCGGACACTGAGATCCAGCGCCGAGGGCCTTCTGGCGGTTCCCTCACTGCGAGAAGCGAAGCTACAGGGAACCAGGCAGAGGGCCTTCTCGGTAGTGGCACCCACCCTGTGGAATGCCCTCCCATCAGAGGTCAAAGCCATAAACAACCACATGACCTTTAGAAAACACCTGAAGGCAGCCCTGTTCAGGGAAGTTTTTAATCTGTGATATTTTAATGTATATTTTTATTTGTTGGAGGCCGCCCAGAGTGGCTGGGGAGACCCGGCCAGATGGGCGGGGTACAAATAATAAATTATTATTATTATTATTATTACCCCAGTGATGTAAAATGCATGTGCCCTACCTTACAGAGGATAGTCCTCTATCCAAAAGTGCTGTCAAAGGATAATTCTCTATTTGAAGGACTCCTCTATATAAAGGGCGGTCCGTTTAAAGGTCATAAAGAATCGTAAAGAGTAGGGACCCTGAACAGTTGACTGAGCAGGTCAGTCTTCCAAAGTATGGTAATATACCTTGTATGTCTATTTAAATCATAGCAATTATTTCTACCTTTGCAAATCTAGTATAGGCAAAATTTGTGCAAAACTTTGTCTTTGTTTATCCCCTGTTATGTTGATACTAAGGTGGAATAATGCTTCCTTTTCACCCACCATAAAAACAAAACAAAACAGCAGGATGAGACACACAAGAGGAGTTCAGTAGTGGAGTACATGCCTTCGCATGAGTCAGATAGAGTAGTTCCTAAGGGCTCAGCTGGGGAATCTAAGTGAAGGATGGGCATGGACGTAGCCAGGATTTTTGTTAGGGGGAGCAGGCCTTTTGTTAGGGTTGGCAGAACCTCAGTTACCTATGCATTTTTATTGATTTAGGGGTGGGTAGCTGCCTCTCCCTGCCCCCTCTGGCTGTGCCCATGAGGCTGGGGCATCTCTGGCTTGGGAGTCAATGTAGTCTTCAGGCCCCTCTGTCTGGCACTCAGTAATGTCTACACCCAGCCTTACCTCCTCACTGGCCTTTCTCCCCAGGCCACACTCCCTCATGTCCTACTGAAGTGCTTTTGCTTTCCTGGAATGCATTCTTGAACTACAGGACAATAGGATATGGCTAAAATTGGGGGAATCAGAGAGTGAGGCTTGGGGATTTCATTACTTCCCCATAACATTTGAGTTCCCTTCCCAAAGATTCAATGGACCTGTGGGGTGAAAGACTGATGGAAGATCAGTGAACCAATGGATTTGTGTGGTCCACATAACACGTTGCAGGGAGGTGTGGTTTGGCAGTGTCTGTGCAGCTGCCCATTTGAGCCTGTGTAATTGACCTGCTGCTTTGGAACAAACTCATTCACACTCCCCTGAAATTCTGCCTGTTGCTGTTCAGAGAGCCTCACAGCCGGCCCTAAGACTCCCTGGAGTCTGCAGGTTCCTGTAGGCCAGGCCAGGGCATTATAACGCACAATCCCCGAGGACCAGTCAGAATGGATGCCTATTGTGGGCAAGTTCAAATATAAATAGGGAGGGCCTTTTTACTACTTGTCTCCTGTAGGTTGTTCAAAGAAAATCACAATAGGCTAAAAATAATGAATCCAGGTGGCTGAATTTTCCACATTCAAGGAGAGTTACATGCTGATATTCTTATCTCAATGCTATGTTTTGGCATTGCATACTTGTGTGCCCTTTTCAGGGTTCAGAAACCACAAGCTATTGTATGCAGTAGTGTATATGAAACCTTGTAGACTGTGGGGCTATTTTACCTGCACTCTTTTCTTTACCACCATCGGGATACTGGAGTTGAAAATAGGTGTTGAGGAAATATTTGTGTGGGTATTGAACTCCAAACTGTTATACTTGATTCTAACTATGCTTGAGGCCTATTGTTGAGCAACATAATATGGTTACAGTCATACCTTGGTTGTCGAACGGAATCGGTACCAGAAGTCCGTTCGAGTTCCGAAAACATTCGACAACGAAGGCGTGGCTTGCAATTGGCTGCAGGAGCTTCCTGCATGCAATCGGAAGCTGTGTAAGCCGTGTCGGATGTTTGGGTTCCAAAGAATGTTTGCAAACAAGAACACTCACTTTCGGGTTTGCAGCATTCGGGAGCCAAAACGTTTGAGTCGCAAGGCATTCAGGATTCAAGGTACGACTGTATTTCAGTGCTTATATCTATAGCGGATAGATTGTAGCCTGGTACAAGGCCGGATAGCCTGCCTCTACATCATGGGGAACCTGTGGCTCTCTGGATGCTGTTGAACTATAGCTCCCATACAATAAGCATTAGCTATGCTGGCTGGGGCTGATGGGAGTTTGAATCAAACAACATCTGGAGGGCCACAGGTTCCCCACCTCTGCTGTTGGCCACATCCACACATGTAGCTTTCCCAAGAACATGTAGCTTTGCCACAAAGGATCTTGGGGACTGTGGTTTATCTCTCACAGAGCTACAATGTCAAGCACCCTTAACAAACAGCAGTTCCCAGGATTCCTGGGCAGAAGCCATGTGCTTGAAATATATTATGTGTACGAGAAGGTAGAGAAGCATGCTGTGCACCCTCATCAAAGGGTCAGGAGGAAAAGCCAACCCATATCCTCCCATATATTTTCATCAGATGAAAAGAAAGACTTTCTTGTACACTAGTAATACTCCTTCTCCTTGTGGTTCCCATACATGAAGGATTTCTTCCTAGCCGTCCTGCACACCCTTCAACATGTTGAGTCCCAAATCCGGGATGTGCATCTTTGTGTCCATGCTCCTGTGTGAGTAATGTGACCTACACAAGATCACAGAGCCCCAAAGATGTGCTTTTTCAAGGTTGTGCTCTCACTGTGCCCCCAAATGTGTGTGTTTATGGGTGCCACATGAGATTGTGCCCTGGCAAAAGCACCTTTTGGGGGGATAGGGGTAAGATTTCAGTGCAAAATCATGTGATATCATGGTGTCCAAAACAGCTGCTATGCTCTCATGGGGGAAAATGGGTGGTCCCTGTTGCAGGTTATGCTGCTGCCAATTACATGTTGCTGAAGGCACTTCACTTGCTATTTTCCTTTAGAATGCAATCACCTATCCTGCACTGACCTCTGATGCAAGAATGTAACGGACCATAGCCACATCCCCTTCATTTGTGCACCACCCACCCACCCAGCTTGCAATCTTGTGAAAGTCAAGATTGTGTAAACACTTGAATCTGTTTGCAATTGCGGCACTCAAACACATTCACTGATATTTTGCTGTCTGGGTAAGCACTGGTGGTGTGGGGGGGGGGGGAGAAGAAAGGCTACCCCAAGGAGGCTTCTCAATTATTTACCAGGATCAGGTGCAAGAAAATAGATTGACCATGGTTAGAGCACATCAGAAATGGATACTGAGAAGACTGGTTGGCTTCATCCAAGTCCACATCCACACAGATATTCCCCTTCATGCTTCTGCAGCCACATTGCTGGGCATTTAAAGGCCCAGGCTTGCCAGTTGCAACCTATCAACCCTAGATCCATCATTTGCACACAGCATGTATGTTATTAGGCACATCTTGCCTAAGGCAATGCTTATGGTCCTTCTTGGATGACTTATCACTTATAAGCCACAATGACACTGTTGTAGTTAATTTTGGTTAATGTTCATGTAATCAAGAATGGTTTATGAGGGGTAGCTGGGTGGCAGATAACCTATATATAAAAATCCATCTGTACCTGACGGGCTGTGGCTGAGATACCACAGAATATTTGAGGATATTATGCCATGAATGTGCTGCTACAGGAGGTAAGGATAATCACTAGCAGCTGTCAGAAGCAGGAAGAGATAGAGAGTGGTGGGGAACATCTGGTCTGGAGGCCTAAATAGGCCTGCCACCCACACGTCCGAATTGGGCCAGCAAAGCCATTTTAGTCAAAGCACACTCACCTGTCTGTCATCTGATGTCATATCTCAAATCTCAGCACTAAGGGCTAAGGTCACAGATATTTGATATTTATGCTATGGGAATACAGATCTAAGATTGGAGATAAATATAGGCTTGCTTCCACCTCAAACTTTGAATGATGTCACACAATGTCAGGTAATTGATAGATGGGTGGCTGTGATGGCAGCAGACTAGTTCAGGGGATGCACATGATACCATACATAGCTTTTTCCCTGCAGCAGATAGAAAAAGTGAGTATTCAGGAGGATGTCACTGTTGGCCAGCAGTTGCTGCCTATGTTGATTCCCTCACTCTGTTTAATGGTAGGAGTGGCCAGGCCACCACATCTATTAACCTTAGCTGTCCAAAGGTTGTCTGCTTTCTGAAACACCCCTGCCTCTACTTCCCTCTTTTTACTCTGTTGTCTGTCTGTCCTCTGTGATGAGTTGAAGATTGCAGACAATCAGGACTCAGTCTTTCCCTCTTATACTCTGTAAAGTGGGGAAATGTACACTTCTGGCATTACTGGAGGAGACTCTTGAGAGTCCCATGGACTGCAAGAAGATCAAACCTATCCATTCTTAAAGAAATCAACCCTGAGTGCTCATTAGAAGGACAGATCCTGAAGTTGAGGCTCCAGTACTTTGGCCACCTCATGAGAAGAGAAGACTCCCTAGAAAAGACCCTGATGTTGGGAAGGATTGAGGGCACAAGGAGAAGGGGACGACAGAAGATGAGATGGTTGGACAGTGTTCTCGAAGCTACTAACATGAGTTTGGCCAAACTGCGAGAGGCAGTGAAGGATAGGCGTGCCTGGCGTGCTCTGGTCCATGGGGTCACGAAGAGTCGGACACGACTGAACGACTGAACAACAACAAGTACACTTCTGGCATTACATTACATTATATCGGAGTGATGTTTGTGGACAAAAGCCCTGATCTCTTTTCCTCCATTTGGGGATGCGACTGGCGTACCTTGCAAGCCAGTTGTGCAAGGAAGGGCGTAAGTAGGCTCTCCTAGCTTCCCCCTTCTCTTCCAGTATTTAGGTAGTGTCTAAAACACACCATGATCATTGTTATTTGATTTGTAATAGTGATAGCTAAAGCAGAAGGTAAAAAACAAAACACATGGAAAGTCTCTCAATCAATGAAGGAATGATAAATGTGTGACTGTGTGAAATCACTTCCCTTCACATTTAGGGTGGCTGTGTGGGTCCTGTTTCAAGAGCCGTCAGAGGACAGTCCTCTATTTGAAGGTGTGTCTGGTCCAAATCTGGTTAAAGAAAATGAACCACCAGCAGGACAGTGAGCAGGGCTTTGAAGTTTCCCATTAGCACTTAGCACCTGGGCAACAGACTGGGCAGGCACACAGGCCACCTGCCAGAGTCTTCCCCACTCTGGTAAGAGGTATTGTATTTCTATTTAAATTATAGTAATGATTTCTAAACCCACTCTTACGAAAATTAATAAGCACTTGCAAGATGCAAACATGTACCCTCTTTTATTAAAATAAGAATTGCATCTCCCCTTACCATTTGGTGATTTATAAGTGGCTACCCTGCTCACATTTGAAGTATTGGTCATATTTCAATGTGAATTTTAAAACGATGTTTCTGTGCTGCTTTTGTGTGCAGTGCTAGTTGCCTTGCCAGTCTCAAGCTGGCACTGTGGGTTTTCTGTAATCACTGAGCTGAGAGGGGGAAAAATATAGACATGCACACAGACAGAGCTGGCCTTTATTTTAGATTGCTTGTTGTTGCCGAGTTGAACAAGACTGCAGTAGTTGCATGCATAACCCTTCTTGTTAGCCTATCAAGTAAACATCTTAGATACTAGATTTTAAATATGTGACATTTAACCACAGTGTTTGTTATGCCGGTGGCTTCACTATGGGCCATTTCAAACACTGCCGTTTTCGTACACAGAAAGCACTGCCTTTAGGTGTGATGTGTAACCTGCACATAGGTTGTTTCTTTTAAAAAAATATATACATATTGCAAGGTAAGCATGTGTATGACTATCTTTTTATCTCTTTCTGTTTAATCACAAGTGCAGATGAGAAACTATGGCTAATTGCAGCTTCCTAGTGTGTGTAGATGAAGCGAAACACATGGACATATGCCTATCACTCATAACCATCTATATGCAGGTTTCATCCTTTTCCCTACATGCAAAAGTGTAATGTGTGAAGGGGCCGCATTATGGGGAAGCAACAGTTAGTATTAGGCTTTTAATGTTTCACCCTTTAAAATCGTCTGTCTTAACTTTAAGTCGAGATTCTCCTTCCCTGGAGATCTTTGGAAAACAGGTATTTATTTAAATAAACAGCAAGTCACTACAACTCTAGTTCTGGTCCATTTAGGCAAAAAAATGGGAACTAGAATGTGCTACCTTATGGGGTTATGGATATCCACAATTCATTTTAATATATACAGGTAACTCACAATTTGCGCACATTTAACTTGTGCGAATTCAGCTTTAGGTGCTTGGAATTTTTTTTTTTTTTTAATACCGGTAAAAAGGGGGTGGAAATGGGGCAAAAAAGACTTTGGCAATCTCCCCTGCCATTGAACACAATGTGTTTTGACTATATACCATTTTGGGTTTACACACAATTCCTGTAAAGTAAGTTGAGAGTCGCCTGTACTTAGGGCTGCCATATTTATGTCTGGAGCAAATTTCCAAAAGGCGACACTTTGTCCTGGAGCTCAACAACTTTTGGGGTGTCCTGGTTTTTACTTTTTGAAATATGGCAACCCTACCTGTACTAGCAATACACTCATGGTTAGTATTGTTCACATGCTCTTGTGTAATTGAGTCACAAGAATTAGTTGCCCCATTGTGCATCACTATTAGCAGGGGTGGCCAACTCCCAAGAGACTGTGATCTACTTTCAGAATTAAAATCTGGCAGTGATCTACCCCTGTTTTTTTGGGTTCAGCTCAAAGTTGTTGAGCTTTTTTTAGGGAGAAGGAAAGGGGGGTGACCAGATTTGGTAACCTTTTTGGGGGGAGCACTGCCCAAATACTTTTCTTGCGGAGGACAATAGAAACTTTTAGAGATTTCTTGGGAGAGAGCTGCATAAAATCACTCACAAAACTGTACACCCCACAAACTCCTTTACCCACTCCTTTAACCTGCCTATCAAGATTTCTTAAAAAATACATGCCTTCATCCATTGTTAGTGTGACACCTGCGTCACAATTTCGGTAACCAACTGTTCGATATCAGGCAAGTACTGTGTCAGGGCCAGCTTCAGGGAATCCTTAAGGTGCTCATCTGTCGTGTTTGAACGTTGCTTACTCTTCATCATTTTTAAATATGAAAATGCAGATTTACACAAATAAGTAGAACCAAAACATGAGTGTAAAATTTCACTGCATCTTCTCAAATTTGAAAATTTCTGTCTAGGCACAAACTTCCAAAATGATTCTTCTTCTGCACGGGCCCTCAGAAAAACGTCATTTTTCAGAGTTAATATCTCATTTTCAAGAGATGTTTAGCACAATGAGTAATTTGTACTGATAATGACTGCAATTTTTTTAATGTCCAAATCAGATTTGAATGGAAATGACATGTACTCTACAATTAATTCAATTTTTTGGAAGTTGACAAATCTTTTTTCTAACTCCAGAATAACAGAATCAATTTTGGCCACATACTTCTCTGCTTGAAAAACAAAGTCAGGGTTTTTCCCCAGATGGTCCTGCATATTAGGAAAGTGATCAAAAATGATCGGGGTGGGGGGCAAAGGACATCACGCCACCAACTCCCAAAAGGGGGGAATTCTGCCGCTGCGGAGCCCAAGAGAGACTCTCACTGGGTTGTCTGGCTTGCAGGCTGCTGCTTTCTGGGGAGGCGCTGGGGGGAGCTTCCAAGAATGGTCATTGTGTAAATAAGAAGCATTGCTAGCGAGGGTGGGGTGGTATCAATTTCTCTTAAAGGGGACAAAACAATAACACCTCCGCCACCGCCCCCCCCCCGCCTCCATCTACAGGGCAGCTGTCAAAATGATGCTTCACCCCCCCTCCCAGACTGCCAAGTTCGTTCCCACAAGGGTCAAGTAAAAGGCAGGCGGTTGAGCAGCAGGGAGGGACTGGAATGGGAGCGCGCAATCCCCCGGATTGACCTAAAACCTAAACCAGCAAGGAAGAATATTGGAAGGGGGATGGAGCAGGGAGGACCCGATCCAGGAGTTGCATGGAAGGAAGTTGGACGTGAAACTGGCAAAGATCAAAGTGGTGGAAGCATGGAAGTGCAGAAAAGAGGACGGTCCCTAGCAATTAGCCCCACATTGAAAGGGTCGGGGACAGAAAGCCCACCACGCCCCAGCCCTTCAGACACACGCCTTGTCACTCCTGGATAATACATGGGCATGGCTGTTTTTTAGAAGAGGAAAATTACATTGGGATTTCTGTGACTGACTATGCATGTCTACTCAGAAGTAAGTTCTATTTAGTTCAGGGAGATTTACTTTCAGGAAAATGTGTAGGATTGCAGCCTGAATACCTTAGCTCTAGTTTAGCGTTCTGGTGCTTCTATAGGAGGAGAGCTTCCCATTTGTCCCCCTCACGGCACCCACCCAGGCAGGCATCCCCCCACTCCCCGTCCCTAGCCAACGCTGGTGTCCCAGAGGCACAGAGCAGGGCGCACAGGAGGAGGAGCAGGCGGGGGCACCCTCAGGCAGGGGCTCCATGGCATCATGCTGCCTCCACTCCATCCATGCAAGAGTGTGCGCGCGTGCAAACACACCAGGAGGGGGAAATGGAAGAGTGTCATTCAGGGTCTTAACACACACACACACACACACACACACACACAGTGCCTCTCTCTCCTCCCCCCCACCCCACCAGATCAATGGGACAAAGGGAAGCGGGGAGGGGAGAAGTAGAGAAAGATTGAGGACTGTTGTTTCCAAATGGGTTTTTCAAAAGACAGCAAAGATCTCAAGCAATTGGCTCTCTATGGAAAACAAGTCTTTTCAGTGAAGTGGTGGGGCAGGGGAGACACCCCAAAGTTGTAAATGGGGATGGGCTGGGGGGGGGGGAGGAGAGGAAGAGAAAGGAAGAAAAGCAGGCTTCTTTCTCTTCACACCACGGCCAGGGTTTTTTTTGGGGGGGGGGCGATGGAAAAAGAAAGTCTGCGAGCCTTCTCTCCCCAGCAAGGTGGAGGGTAACTGCACTGAGAAAGGAGACATGCAGCTGGAGAAGATATCCGGGAAGCGTTAACGGGGTTAGACCACGCCCCCCCACCATCCCGAGCAACACACACACACACACACACACACACACACACACAGTGGCCAGCTCTTTGTCGGCAAGAGGGAAGGAGCTCTCCCTGCAATTGCCCATTGTTATTGAGATTTTGGGAGGGGGAGAAAGAGAAGTCGTTGAGCTGTTTTTAGTGTGTGAGCTTTTTTTTTTCCTTTTAGGCTGCCAATCACTAAGGAACTCACGATCTACCTGCGATCGACCAGAAACTGCCTGGCGATCGACTGGTAGATCGCGATCGACCTGTTGGCCATGCCTGCTATTAGCATCACTCCTTGCCACCTTGCCTCTCTGTCAGGATGCTGTCAGCGGCTCTTGGCTGGTTGCCCAGAAAAGTATAAAGGCAAGGGAAAGTTTCTTACAGTCCTTTTTTATTTCAGTCTTTACAGAGAGAGGCTATAGAACCCAGCCTCTTGGATAATGGCATTGTCCCGAGTGAACCTCCACCCCTGTCTCTCTCACTTCCTCATTCGTCACCATCATCACCTCCTCTATGGGTGCTGCTAAGTGCCCTCTGTCTTCAAGCTCTTTGCTCTCCTACTTTTAAGGCTTGCCAGGTTCTGGGAGATGGAGGGTCTGGACCACTTTCTAAGGACATGTCAGCCAGGGGCTGCTCTGGCTCTCCCATGATTTCCCAACTTTTCTCCTCCTCTGCTTCTGAGCTGTGGCCTCCCTCAAACCCCTGTTGTTAATCTATGCTGTCTTCCTCTTCCTCCTCCCTGGAAGGGTCAGGATGGGGAGGCGGTCTCCACCATTCCTCCTCTGCTCAGTCCCTGACACCCTCTCAGTAAGCTGTGGCAGTGCGGGAAGGCCTGGTATGTACTGCAGCCCCTCCCTGCCAGCTGCCTGCTACTGCTGTCAGCCTGAAGACTTCCTCTAAACCAGTGGTTCCCAATTAGCTAATTACTGGGGACCTCCTATTTTTCAAAAGCCAAGCCATGGACCCCCTACTTTTGAAATTTTTGGTAGCTCTATTGTAGTTACCTCTGCAAAGCAATTTTTTGAGCAAAATGTGGGGGAGGCAAGGGATGGGGCCGCGGACCCCCTGGGTTAAGGTTACCAGATTTTTTTCAAAGAATCTGGGGACACTTTTTTTTTTGTTGAAAAGAGGAATTATTTTTTTTAAATACATAAATACATACATAAATAAATAAATAAATAAATAAATATAGTACAGTACTTGCACAGTCCCAGATAAAGATGGGGAGAAGAGTGAAGGAGGGGTTATACTATGATCCACCCCCCACCATGTGCCCCAAATGTTGTGCTTCATTTAAACTGCCTTTAAATACTGCACTTAGAAACTTTCTATACCATCAGTCACACTATAATGAGCATAATTATGTCACTGAGGACTTGTTTCGGTGAGGAAAAGCAACCTGCTTACAGTTTGCTGAAGCCACAACCATCTCAGAGGGAAGGAAAAGCTTTTAAGTCCACGTGCCAGTTCCATTCAGAAACTCTACAGGTTTGAAAACTTTGAGGATGAATCTGTTGCTTGGTGTGTGCATTGTGGGCAAGCGGACCTACCAAAGAAATGCACCCACTATCATCAGACATAATTTAATGCAGGCAAGATTACATGGGGAAAGTCCTTCCTTATTGTCCACAGTATCCCAAAGTATTATTCAGACACAGAAAAATTCAAATAAGAAAGCAGCATTAACAGAGGTATCTAGGCCGAGGCACTGTGCTCAGCCTAAGATAAGGATCTATAAAGTCAGTGTTGGCCCCTGGGTTGTTAACATTTATTTATGTGTGTTTTAGCAGCCGATGTATTTCCATTCTTCAGACGCATTCCAGTCACCCTTGGAGATTATGTTTCAGCGAACAATAATGACCGCTGCCCTCCAACACGATATTTTAAAAACAATCGTCTAGGAGCTATATTTATTTTAATAACTGCCATTCTCCCCCCCCCCCCCCGCCTTAAACTTACCAAGACGATTTACTTTATTGGCTAATTTTGCATTTACATGAAGTAATCGGTCAGAGAACTCTCGTGGGCGGAAAAAGTGGTTTTCCTCGGAGCAGCTGCATCAAAAGGGAGGTGTGTGTGTGTGTGTGGGGAAGAAACCATTAGAACACTTTGCCTCACATTTCCTCTTTGGCACATAGATTCACAGAAAAGTATTGGCCCCTAGGTAGCCAGGTCACATTCCCCAGTTCAGATGCAGAAGAGAAATGTAGTAAAAGGACACTGTGTCAAAAAGAATGGCCCCCTACAGTTCTTGTGGGAAATGTACCGTCCCGGGGCGGGGGGAATGGTTTGAAATAATTTTGTGGCTCTCTCTAATCTAGCTCTCTGCAATATGCACACTGCAAGCCTGTCTTCCACAGTCTGAGACCTGTTTCCTTTCTGCCAGTACCTTAGTATCTGCTTTGCCCTGGAGTCTGCTGATGAAGACTTCCTGTTTGTTTTGAGTCACTGTTGGAGTGATAAATATACTTTCTCCTCTGAGAGGAAAGAAACCAGCTGCCCTGAACTAGAGACAAAATATGTAGAAATTCCACCAAATAGCCCTCTTATCAAGGAGCCTCTATGGAAGCCTTTAAAAAAAACGAAACACCAATAAAAACAATTGTGACAAAGGGAACCATTTGTATATCGAAACATCCCTGGACGTGCACAGACCTCGTTTTCTTTGCCTTTAATCCTATGGTTGTAATTTTAAATAACCCTGAGATAAATAAATACAGTTGGCAAAAAGTCTACGCACTCACGCTACGCAGTAATACTCCACTGGATAAACAAACTGTTTTAGTTGTGGTTTCTTGAACTGACCACAAGCTTTAAATCCAGTTTGGGTTTTATTTGGTTTTGCATGAACCTCTAATGCTTCTGGATAAACTTATGTTTATGTTGTCAGCAGCATCCAGTGTGGTACTGGGTCAGTTCTGTGCGTAATTTCTATTTCCGAGAGATAGGATAAACCCCCAGAAAAAGATTAGAATATTAGATAATTTTAATAAAAAGATTGGTGGTTGTTTTGTTTTTTTGTAAATGCTCATAGCTCACTTTGTAATTTTGAAAGAATGAAGTCATGTCTTTTATGCTTTTGCTACTATCTTTTCATCTCTTTTATTATCTCTTTTCCTGGAGACAGAGCTCAAAGCACAGCCGTACACCCAATCCCGAGAGCAAGGATCAGATGCAAGTTTCCAGTTCTTAACAATGCAGTGTGGAATTCAAACTTCTATGCCCCAGAATATGGAATTCCAGAACTATTTTAAGAATACACCAAATCACCCATATGCACTCCCTTCTTAGGAAATGGAGGGAATCCTCACAATTTCCTCTAGGAACACATTCTACTCCATCCTAATGGCCATAGGTCTTCTGCCTTCCAGTCTGTAGCAAACCTCTGGGATCTTTTAAAGCACAGCATGAACAGCCGACACGAGAGATTGGTTCATGTGTCAAGTTTATTATGAATCCCCTGGATAAAGTGTAAGACATACAGCACCAGAGACATGCAGCACTGCTGGTGGGCTATATAATTCAGCCTGCAATCCCATGCAAAATTACCTGGGTGTAAACTGCACTGAATATGCTTGGATTTACTTCTGAGGAAACACAGATAGGATGGGACTGTCACTCTGAAGTTGAAGCAGCACTTGAATTCTTAATTTTACATCTGTAGGTGGACCAGTGCTGTGACATTTAGTAGATTAACCATTTAGATATATCAATTTAAAAGGTGCCTCTGACTAATCAGGCAGGAGGGTGTTGTTGTTTTAATTCTTTCGAAAGTTCCTGCAAATCCATGGGAGCCTTCCTTCTGTGTGTGAGGGAAGGATCCTTCCTTCTCTCACACACAGATGGAATGTCTTTTCTGAAATGGTGCCTGCTGTGGCATGAATGCTTAATCTAAATATGAAGAAATAATGCTTTTTTTGCCCTTTAGAATTACTATTTTATTCATTTTTATTAATATGCAGATTTATGCAGATTTAATTATTTGATTGATTAGCTATAATTTCTTCAGATGAGTGACAGCCTGAGTATAGACATTTGGGTGTGGAAATTCAACATAAATCCATAGCAGATTTTAGGCTTGTTTGCTTGTACATGTCAATTCTGGTGAGAAGAGTTTCAGCTAAAAAAGGGAGCAATTATTTTGAAACTCGGGTATCAAATTTATGTGTTCTTAAACACCAATGGCTGATTGATTCACATGGCAATTAGAGATGTGCTGGCCAAAAGAATCCTGCTTGAAATCACAACCAGCGTACAAATATTTTAATAATTGGCTATATATAAAGAAGTAATGCGGGTCCATTGCCAGTGATGAGTTGAATGCAGGCAGGATTAGACCTCCTGCATGCCTTTGCAATGCAAACCCCTCAATTCTTTACTTGTGCTTGAAAAGTCTACTAAAACATATACAACTAATCAGCATCATGCTCTAACTAGTTGTGCATTAACACTGTATGAATAGTTGTGTGGGAAAGTATGGATGGGAGATGGGCAGCAGAGCATCTGCTCACATATTGAGGTGGATGTTTAAGTTTCCCTATCATGCATTCATAAGCTTTCTAAATTAGGGGTCTCCTCAGATTGTGGGACTATGTCCTCTGTAACAGCCAATGGATGTATTGGCTATTACCTTACCTGTGGTTCATCCTCTACTCCACCTTAGAGTACCTTACCTTGTTCAATACATGATAACTTTTACTGGGCAGCTATAAAGGTGCATTTGCCCGTGTTAAATATAAACACAATGAACTTCACTTCAGTATGCATTTATGTACAGTGGTACCTCGGGTTAAGTACACTTCAGGTTAAGTACGCTTCAGGTTAAGAACTCCGCTAAGAACAGAAATCGTGCTCTGGCGGCGTAGTGGCAGCAGGAGGTCCCATTAGCTAAAGTGGTGCTTCAGGTTAAGTACGCTTCAGGTTAAGAACGGACCTCCAGAACGAATTAAGTACTTAACCCGAGGTACGACTGTATACATCTTCCTATCGTGCGGTTTCTTATTTAGGCATGTAGCTATATGCAAAGCAAATAATTGCTGGGAAACTGAGGGAATAATCTGTATGTCAAGGGATGCAGTATATATGTGTGAGATAGTTTAGCTGTCTATGTGAAAAGTTAATTCTGAGTCACATCTGTTGAAAACATCAATTTATAGCATTCACTGGGCAGCTATAAAGTATATTCCACTGTGTTATGTGTGAACCCAAGAAACCTCACCTCACCTCAATTATGTGTGTGTGTGTGTGTGTGTGTGTGTGTGTGTGTATCTATCATATTCATATTAATCTCTTGCCATTTCCTATTCAGACATGCTGCTATATGCAAAGCATATAATTGCCGGGAAACTGAGTTAATAATCTGTATATTGGGTAGTGGTGGCAGTAATGCAAGGGATGTGGTTTTGGAAGACAAAAACCACCTACGTGTATAAAGAATTATAGAGCTGGACAAATGTTTGTCTGTTTCATTTTCCAGGGCAAAAGCAGTGTTTTGGGGGAGCTAAAATGTTTTCTGAAAAAACCTGCAAGTTCCTTCAGGGCTGCTTCAGATTACTCTTACTGCTGCATACAATACCATTAGGGGTGGGTTAGAGGCCCTATTCCCACAACCATGGTCATAGGCCGTGGAAGCAGGACATGGCCTGAAGGCATTTGGTGATGCCAGCTTCCTTAAGCTAAGAAAATCTGGGTTGGGGCAGTGTGCATGGGTACCATGGAGCAGCAGTCAGCTTTGCCTGAAGGCGGAGAAGGCAGAGTGGCTCCACCTGCAGCTGATCAGCCTTCAAGGACTCAGAGAGGAAGGTGCTGATGAGAACCAGCTGGCTTCAGCCTTCTTATGTAGACCTTCCAGCAGCAGTCAGATGCTGGCAATGCTTGTAGTTCCTGATCCTATCTTGCTGCTTCCTGCTGGTCTTGAACCTTGACCATTGGATTCCCTAACCCCTGGACCATCTAACCACGTGAATTGCTGTTCTCCCAACCCTAGGACTGGACCTGACTTCGGATGCTGACTCTGCCTCCAGGCAAGTACACCTCAGAGACTCTTCTGGTTGACTGGCCTTCCACTCCACTGAGCTGTACATGTTGTTGCTCAGCAACAAGACTAGGACAGTGGGTCAGAAGACCACATGAGAACCACATGCACACCATCTAGGCTCCTATGACAGAAGAAAGACATAACATAAAAGGAATAGCTAACTGAATAGCAGCATGCGCAGGATTTTCAAGTACTTATCCCAATGGGTGCCAAAGATTCCGTGGTCATGGGAATGGGCCGTCTGTTCTCTATGAATGTGCTATAAGCCTGAATCAGAAACTGATGGCCTAAGATTATTATCTTGATCCTAAGAACAGTGATTTTCAAACTCTTATCTGATTTGCTTTCATTGTCTGAAGTTGGCCTGCCTTTTGTGTTCCTCAGTGCATTTATCTTGAAATATGTTTTGCTTAAGTCTATGGAATTTGGGGACATTCAAGAAAGATGTCTCTTCCCTGGGTTTTCTAGTGCACAGCCACAAATACAGCAGCTATGCTGGAGAAAGGTGGGGCCCCTCATACCTCTGCCTTACTGCGTGAATCCAGTTGTACTGATACTACTTGCCCATGTATGTCTCTGTCAAGCAGAGAGATGAATGGAAATTCTGCACAGAGTGAAGTACCCGCAGAATGGGGATTAGAAATCTACAAATAGGGTCAGAATATGAATTCTCTAAAATCTCAGTGCTTCCCTTAGCTAGCGGGTTTGACTTTTCCCAGTTAGTCACACATTTTAGGTTCTCTTTTTCTTTCCTTCTGTTGAAAGAGGTGTGTGTGTGTGTGTGTGTTTGTGTGTACGCTGTTCTTTTCAAACATTCTAATGTAGCAAACGTTTGGCTCTAACTAACAAACAAACTAGGCAGTGGGTCACTCGTCGCTGTGTTAGTCTTGCTCTGGTGGTCGGTGGGAGACGGAGGACCAGGTTGCTGACACAGCTAAAATCAGACAAAACATTCTGGCTTTGTACTTCTCAAATGCCTGTTTTAGAGAATTGCTCAAGTTGTTCTTCACGCCACCACCCACCTTCTCTTTCTGGTTCTGACATTGTGTAATAATAGATAATGTTGACACATGTTCCCTGCTGGTCAGAAATACTATACTTCTGTGAAAGGTAACATTTTCAAGAAATGACAAAATGTATTTTGCTTGGACAAGACATTAGCTATTTGACTAATCATGCAACGTGGGATATGGGGGTAAAAGGTTTACCCTTGTAAGATGTGGAAGAAAGTTTGTTGCGACAGTAAAAACAGCAGCCTTGGGTGTGTTTAGTTTTTGCCAGTTCGAGAGATCCTGGCTTCGAATCAAAACTTGTGTGTCCTCAGGAATTCAAAAGAAACATTTGCAGTATGTGTGAAGAACAGCTGTCTCTGGTACGAGTGAGAACAACTTTTCAAAATGACTATTTGAACATTTTCTCAAAGAGGGATTACAGAACATAACGACTGGGCTCCAACCCCCTTCCTGCTAGCTATTTTTATAGATTAGCATTACAATTTGGTAGCTTGAGAGAGAGAGAGAGAGAGAGAGAGAGAGAGAGAGAGAGAGAGAGAGAAAACGTATATATTTCCCATTAGACAAATATATCCCACAATAAAAAAAGAGGAAGAGGCAGCTAAATCTTGCTAATCAAGCATGCTCTAAAGAAACAAGCAAGCAACTGCAGGGAGATTCAATAAAAAGCAGCAAGCTTGCACAGATCCTGGAAGGGGTTCTAGCAGGGAAAATTTCATCAGGTAAAACTTCTCCCCTCACTGCAGCACTCCTGTGCTCACATCCAGACCCAGTGGAATATCCCCTTTTATTCAACATTGGAAGAAACGTAACTCTGCCATAAACAAGGGGCATTCTTCATTTTAGCCCTCTGGAGTGAAATGGGGATGGATAAAGGAAACTCTGGGCTCTTCTGCACTTTCGTTTGCCTCATGTTTTCTTCTGTTTGTCTTGGGATTTCTAGTCATTGACCTGAGAGGTTTTTATTTTGTGCCGCTTTCCCCAGAAAAACCTGCTGCTTACTGATGAATCAGAAGAAATGTCAATCCGTAGAAAACCCGATTGATGTTTGTTCTGATTCGACAGTAAACGGCAGGTTTCCCCAAGGAAAATGGCAGGACCCTATTGGACCCTAGAAATCATGGGACAAACAGAAGTGTGTATGATCCCTAAATCTCAGGTTTGTTTTGTTAAGGACAGTCCTTGACCTTTCCGTATCTGTGTTTCTCCCTGTTCTCTGTGGGTTTCCATTAGCAGACGTCAGCTTTCAAAGGAGGAGCTTTTCTAGACAGCTGATTTTGACCGCTACTTTTGCACTCTGAAAATATCCCTGTTCATGCTCAGAGGTACTCTCCTTTAGGATTATTGTACATATTTCATTTTGCACCCTAGATTGCAAAATCGATTTGGGGCCTGGACATAATGAGCCCTGCCATTGGTTTCAGCTAGCAAGTCTATTCTATGCTGTGTAGCAGAAAAAGGCCCAAGGAAGATGATATGAGGGAACCTTCTCTGGGCCAGGTCTGTTTGGGGATGCCCATTAAAAGGCAACAAGTGTCATGACATCATAATGTGTGGAGCTTTCCCCAGCCTGGCTTTGGGGTAAACTCTAAACAAAATGATGTCAAATCATGATGATGTCACATGTTGCAGAGGAGATGCAAGAGAGCAGTAGACTTGCATCCCCCTTGTGACGTCATGTTTGAACCTGAGCAATTGGAGCCCTAGATATACATGAAGAGAGACAAACGAGGACCATGATGGTTTGCTGTGTGCACTATGGAAATTAATAAAGGAAAGCAGAGCAAATTAATTCATTTATCCTGGCAGGAAACTAGTACTCAGGTTTCTGCCAACAGTACTCTGACTGCCTCGAAGCTGCGGTGTACGACGGAGGAAGGGCACCTTTCAAATGACTTCTGACACATTTAGATAGAAATGGGAAATTTTTATTTGGGCCTGTTGTAGCTGAGACCACAATGGCTTCCCAAAGCTGACCCTTTGCTAAATGAATAGCTTTTCATGTTTGCTAAGCAGACAGAGTACAAGTATGGATAAAAGGCATTTTCAACACCCCCCCTCCAGTCCCGAATCTTCATTACAACAGCTCTACCTGAACAACCAGGGCAGGTGTTTGGCTTTGTCAGAATGAGATTCAGGGATCCGCATCAGTTGGTTTGGCACATTACAATCGGCTGCTAGAAAAGTTGGCAGGAGGCTGTGTGTATGTTTTATGCTACGCAGCATTGCTGTGACTCTTGCCTGAGGGAACAAGCTTGGAAAAAATAAGTTTCCCTGTGAACATGAAAGGGAAGGGGCATTCTTTTCTCTTTTTTTAATGGCTTGGTGCCTCCGAATTTGGAGAATTGGTGGAAGCAGAGCAATGTCTTGAGGTAAAGAACATTTCTTTAAATACATTGTTAATTGCCAGGGGCTGGCCAGTTTTACCGTCGGTATACATTTTTTTTTCTTTGCTCAAGTTTCAGATTTAAACATTCAGAAAAAAATTGCAACAGAGTATTGGAATGGAAGCTGAGAAGTTTGGTGTTGAACATTAGGAAAAGCCTCGCATGCCAGTTCATCAATCTCTTTTCACTGTGCGTAGTGAAATACAGTTGCTTCAGCTTATGCAATACTTTCCCCTCTGCAATAGATGAAAATATTTTATGCACTATTTCTGACTAACTGTCAGAAATCTTGGGGAAGGGGGTTGTTCAGAAATGATGTGAAGGGCGCACTGTCCTCTGCCTCCCCTCTATGCACGATCCATGTTTCTCCACAGTAGGGCCAGCCCTATCATTAGGTACAGCAAGGCAGCCACCTCCAGCAGATGATTTTGAGCATCATGAAAGGGAAGCAAATGATAATGAATTTGAATAGGTTGATAAGAGATTTCCAGAGATTTGGAAAGAGGAGCACTACTTAGATTTAGTACTGTATTTGGGATAAGTTTAATACACTTAAGGTGAATACTCCGCCATGGATAATATACATACTTCATGATATTTCACTAAATATTCCACAAACATATTTTCAAAGGATAAATGGGATACTTAGGAAGTTTATTTGAGTTAACTCTCTACTTTTTCACTTAAGAGAATGCAGCTGCCAATATCACAAGGTTTTAATTTTCTAGACATTTGTTTATATCATAAAACTTATCTGTTGGCACATACAAATTGTTTTGCCTCATTTGAATACCCCAGCTTGGGTAATTTTAGAGATGGTACCTAACTCCCCTCTTTGGATGACAAGTGTTGGGGTCTATATATATTGTTAAGTTTGCAGGTGTGTGTGTGTGTGGGGGGGCTTAGGCTGAATGCCAGAGCCCCTTTCTAATTCTTGGAATAGCCAGGTTAGCTTCCAGGTGAGGTGATAGCCCATGCAATGGGCTATTAAGGGAACAAAGGAGGTGGTTCTGTGGAAGTGGATCCTCAATTTGCTGATAGTTAGACAAAGGCCAGAGTGGAGAGTTGAGTGATGTGAGCTAGAAGCAGGAAGCAGGCAACAGACTGGGAAGCCAGAGAGTGAGAGCAATATTTGATTTCTGTTTGAATCCAAAGCTTACGGCTATGAGGAAAGCGAGGGTCCCTTGGGGTCTTAATGTTGTGAAACCCTCTATTTGTAGGCTCAGGTTGTATATATGTGTAAATAAACCATATATCGTAAAGACACCATTGGCAGAACCGGAAAACAATAATGGACTAAATGGTGAGAATCTGCCCATGTCCCCAATTCTCTGCTGGGGTGAAGGAAAAAAACCTTTGGGATTCATGTAATGATGCTGTGGGACATTATCACTTGGCATTTCATGGGGCTCAAGATTTGATCCTGTGTTGTGCGAGACTTTGAGTGTTTGCAGCACTGAAGTGATCTCTCTGGGGTCCAAGCCTAGGCAGTGTGTATGGAGGTCCTGGGCTGCTCAGACAACAAGACGCCTTCCCCTCTTGGACTTGCTGCTGTGGTTCACAGGAAAGCAGAGCAATACATTTGACACCAGCTTGGCTGCAGGAGTTGCTGGAAGAAGATGCAATCCAACTGTCTTAGGGACTCCACTCCGGATTTGTGTAGGGTTTACTCCTTAGCCTTTTCTTCTCCCAAAGATGTCCTGCAAGAGGCAGGAATGTGGTGTGCATATTCGCTGTTGCCACCTGGACCAGCAGGAGCTACACTGCTAGCAGAAGCTGCACCTGGATCGGATGTGTTAGGCTGGAATTATAAGAACTCTATATTTCCACCTTGCTTCCTCAACATGTTTTGCTTCTCCCCATGTAATCGTGCAGTCCCTCATGCCATGGCTAACTAAGCCATGAAATGGAGCATTAGTTCAGGAGTGTCTTGTCAGAACCAAATGGCTTCCGTCACCATCTGGCAAAAAAGAGAGGGGGCAGACAGGGCCTGGCATCTACAGCATTGGGTGCTGCTTGGATCCTGGCATTTGCCCAAGAATGCTGTGTGACGGCCTTGAGTGTGACTGTCTCCACATATGCACAGTCTTGCACATTCAGAAGCCAAGCAGGTGGATTCCAATCTGCCAATCCATGTGGGATGCTCTGTTATTAATGCCTCTGACCTGTATTCAAGTGTGCTGTGGGATCTCGTGTGAGTTTACATGCTGCTCTTCTGCATGTACAATGAAAGTCCTAATTGCAGAAGGAAGGAGTTTACTGCTGCATACAGTTTACATGCTAGAGCAGGTCAGAAGGTACCTTGAGTCATGCTAGCTTTTCTTTTAAGAAAGCAGGGTTACCACAGTAAAGTACAAGTGGGTAGCCCAGAGCATTCTAATGCTTCTTACTTCATATTCCATTAGCCATCAGGTCTGATTGCTGTATCTGGATCTTTCAGTAGGGCTGGTTGCATAGGGAGTTGAGTAGATTATATGCAGTAATTCTTAATAAAGAACGATCAGATTTGCTCCCACTAGCGGGAGCATCCCTGGAGTGGAATTCTGGGGGACCTTCCAGAACAGGGAGTGGAGGGCTGCATGGGGAGGGGAAATTGGCAAAAGTCCCCAACTGGGTTCTCCCCACTTGATCAAAGCCTTCCACCCATGCACTTCTGTATCTAGCTGCTCTGCAAAACAGGACAACTTTGACTAAACTTGCAAAAGAAGTAACTTTATTTTTTGAAATTTGGGTTTATAAAGGAAACGTTTCCACTTTGCTTTGTACAAAGTTTTTTTTTAAATGGCTTACTCTTATGATCAGTTTCATTTTCCAGAATCAATTTCATAAAACAGGGCGACAGAGAAGACCCTGACAAGTGACTATATGGACATTTATTGGGCAGGGTTTTTTTTTCTTTCATAAATGGTACATTCTGAATCCTCCTTAGTTTGGACACTCTTCATGTTTTCATTTTAAAAAAAAGTCTTTAAGAGTTTACTTTGAAGAAAGACTTTGAAAACTTGCCAAAGCCATCTTTGTATTTTGAAAGTCCACATCAAGAAAGTAAATAGTCACTGAGGGTAGGAAAAAGGAAACTATTAGCATTGTTTTCTTTTAAAGGAAAAAAGAGAGGGGGAAAATGCAGTGTGAAACGTCATAATCTATGAAATGTGTATTTGTTATTTGAATTCACTTAAAAATAATTGTCACTAGTAAATTCATGATAGCGTGCCTGAACAGTTTAAAATACCTCTATATCTGCTGGCTACATATACTTTGTTTTTCGTTTTGCCGCATTTCTTCAAGTTTCCATGTTAAAATATTTCTATTAAATTGCTGAGCTTGAGATTTTACAAAGGCTTTCATGGGGTCTGGAAAAATCAACAATTATTCAACTCGGTTTGTTTTTAATGTAAGGACATCTATTACCATATATTTGCATACAACACTAGTTCTTCAAAATCTCTTTTCTAGGGACTCTGCTTCCATTTCCTATAATATGCAAAGATGAGATAGCACTCCCCCCCTCTATCACACACACACTTCCTGCATTTGTAGAGAGACAAAGCGGGCAGGACTCATTTCCAAGGGAATCAGTGAAGTTGTTTTAGCATGGACAGCCCAAGAAAATGTTACTTTGTAAGTTGCCATGAACTGAGAATGTGGCTGTTAGATTTCCTTTAAAACATGCGAAAATTCTTTTAATGTAAAAATGTTCAAGTGGGCATCAAGCTGATTAGTGATGCATTCAGAAGGAAGGACCGCGAAGTTATACCAAGGTTCTGCTAAGGTAGAAGTCTTTTCCCCTGACTTTAGTGCTGGATACAGGACCTTTTGATAGTGTGTAATTATATGCAATCGAGTCGTTAGCTTGCTTTTTACTCTTGATAATGCAGGTTGTACTTATGCATATATTAATCACAGTGCCATTAAGCTGTCCCATGTGTAGGGTGGTAGTATGAGTGAACTGCCTGTTCACTTTAACTTTAATAAGCTCAATACGTGTTCGGCTAAAAAGGAATCTATGCTGCATGCACGGTGAAATATTCAGTGGGATGCTACGCAACAGACGGGCGGCCATTTTGATGCCGCTGTGAAGTGTGGAATTGAGGCACTGGAAAGTTCACAAGGTCTTCCATGCTAATGTGAAATCCTTTTGGTTTGAAGGACTGGCTAGGCACAGAAATGTAGATTTCTACAAAGAATGGTTGGCAAATGTGTCAATGCCAGTACAGATGAATGTGTGCAAAACCCGTTCTCTCCCCATCCCCCTAGATAGGTTTCTTTTTGCAGTTCTGCTTTACTTCTAAAGCAATAGAATGGCAATACCAAAAGCTCCCAAGTGGATGCATATTTTGGGCTTTGTTGATAACCTCAGCATCTAATAAGAAAGCACAATCTCTCTTTCCTCTTTTTCTGAACCTGAAGCCCTAATCTCTACTTTCCGCTGTTTAACTTAAAATGCATTGAAAAACATACAGGCCACAATTGCTCCATCCATGTTGTGTTCATCAGGCATTTATTTGGATTTGTTAAGCAGCTGTTTACACGAACCAATCCTGTGGCACTCACGTAGTATTTCAACAAGTTAAACACCTCTGTACTCTGTGTATCTGAAGAAGTGTGCATGCACACGAAAGCTCATACCAAGAACAAACTTAGTTGGTCTCTAAGGTGCTACTGGAAGGAATTTTTTTATTTTTTATTTTGTTTTGACCTCTGTACTTGGTTACAGTACCAATTGATCACAGGCTAAATCGGATGAAGTTGACTGGAGAATCAGCTGACCTGCAGCTGAAAACATCTGGGAGTCAGTAAAAGGGGTACCCTGGAAGCAGAGTTTGCTGGATCTTCTGTGCACTGCTTGGAAGGAGGGCAACCATCCCTTGTGAAAAGCAGCAAGGTACAAACGTATACAGAGATGCATGTCAAGGTTAATTTGTGACTTACCCGTCATAGCAGCTGGGAACGGGCCAGGCAGAACTGTGCTTTCCTTTCTTTCCCTCTTTGCCTGATCTATCATGCCTGGAACATATACGTCGCACTCAGAGAATTCTGGGCACTGTAGTTTGTTAAGCGTTGATGGGAATTTTAACTCTGTGAGGGATAAACTACAGAATTCTTGGAGGGAAAGAATGGACTTCAAATGTGCTTTGAAGGAATAGGGTGCTTGGATGGGATAGTGTGTATTTAGCCTGTGACTCTAATCAGACTCTATCCATGCCTATACCACCCACACACCCCACAGTCATTTGGAGTAACTTCAGGGATCTGTATTTAGCTTGCTGAGATCTTTGAATGAAGGGCGGAACAACAACAACAACAACAACAACAACAACAACAACAACAACAACAACAACAATTTAATTTTATTCTCTATTTACCAATAAGCCTGATGAAGAGTTCTGGAGTATACTCAGTATTTTGTAACATTTTGGTTGGCTTAAGAAAGGTATTGCCCAAATGTTGGTTTTTGGAATTTTTCTTATGGGCGAACATGGCTAGCTTTGCTTCTTTTACGTATGTTTTATGAACTCACATTTTGAATTCAGCATAAATTCTCAGTCAGCAGAGCAACATGGGACATGTTATAAGCCTTACAAGAAGCTGCTTCTGACTACAGATTTGGGTTGGTGCAGACTCAGCTGTACTACAATTCTTTCAACGAAAGGTACGAATCCCTCTTCTCTTCTGCCCACTATCACCAATCAGCCATTGAATTATGATTTACAAAATATCCACAGTGACAAGACAGTCACTACAGTGGGCAGACTCATAGCAGACAACATTCCAGAAAGAAAAAGGAATTATGCCATAGCTGGAATTGATATAATGGCGTTTTTCAGGATGCTTTAATAGACATGAGTGATGTTTTGGCAGGCAATTGCAATAACTCTAGATATCTGATTGCATTACTGACTACTAGCAAAGGGTGTCTCACGGGAAGGAGCATTACTTAAGGTACTTCATATTTTTAACTTGCTGGAGCTATTTTATAACCTAACGTAATTCTATTTTCTAAGAGACACATATTTGAAAGGAAAATATACAAGA
Organism: Darevskia mixta; assembly: GCA_034641385.1. Classification (NCBI taxonomy): domain Eukaryota; kingdom Metazoa; phylum Chordata; class Lepidosauria; order Squamata; family Lacertidae; genus Darevskia; species Darevskia mixta. Next base: position 18,073,028 of record JAWWNH010000001.1, read on the forward strand.
AGAAAATGTGAAACATAGGCATTGTTTCTTAGGTAAGCACTGGGAAATACTAATGACAATTTCTTTGGTTATGAGCTGCTTAAAATAACATGTAACATTTGATTTAGGCAAAATGGCTGCCACTGAACAGAGTTAGAATATATTGTAAACATGGTTTAGGCTTAGGAAAATGTTTGTTTTTCATATACTTCATTTAATTTTGAATGTTACATGAACATTTTGGTTCTGTTAGCTTTGGCCAGAGTCCTTTTTTCATGATCAAGATCTTATCAGAAGTCAATGGCAATCTTCTCACTCACTTGTATGTCTCTGGGTCACACATTGCATCTCGTGATACCTCTAAAAACACCTCCAGGCATTTAAAACAAACTAGGAGAGGTGGCAGGAGAGGAAGCCCAATGACTTCTGTTTCCATTTCCCAGGCGTGTTTACAACGACTGAGACAGAGACCCCACATGTTTTCTGTGGTTAGGGGTCGCACACAGAAGTTGATATGGGGTACTCACTTGTAATGAAAGTCTGTGATTTAAGCCTCTTGATTTTGATCAAGATCACACTACTTAATGAATCCTGATCCTTCTCCTTTTGCCTTTTGGGTCACTCCATAATGACATGGCTGCAAGAACTAGAAGTTTTAAGCAAGCAGCATCAAACACCAGGAGTCCCTTTTTCATGATCAAGATCTTATTAGAAGCCAATGACAATCGGGAGTAGTGATAATGCTAAGGTCTGAAGACTCATTAAAATGGGATATTTTGCCCATAGTCCCAAAGACGCTGTTCCTGATTTTGTTCAACTTATGTGCCTTATGGCAGGCACACAGTACAGTAACCCAGTTCTCAAGTTTAAGAAATGCTTTCTCCATAGGCAGGTTGGAAGGAGGAGTTTGCTCAGGACAATTCCATCTCAGTGATGGAATCTTTAGTTAATTTCAAGAGCTCTGTAGATTTTATGAAGGTCTTCACTCTGACGAAATGTGTTCCCCCCGACTACAATGGAACAGGAATGTGGGAATGTTGGAGTATGCAGTGGGTCTGTAATTCAGTATGAATCATCAAATTGTAGAGTTGGAAGGGACCCTGAGGATCATCTAGTCCAACCTCCTACAATGCAGGAATAGGCAGCTGCCTCACATGGTGATCAAACCTGCAACCTTGGCATTATCAGCACTATGCTCTAACCAACTAAGCTATCCAGGCATGTGAAGCACCATTTGTTTGAGCTGGCCTTTCTATCAATTATGACTGTAGTTTGTGCAATCATTGTGACTTTTTAAAAAAGGTACTATGCTCACACAATTCAACCTGCATGTGGGCTTGGAGATTATTGATTAATGTATGTCCGGGTCCCTACAATCCCACAACCTGCTACAATCCCTCTGACAGCTCTGTACGCCCCCACAGCTGAACACATGAGGGCTGCAGAGCAGATGAACAGAATTAAAATAGACTATTCTCTCACATGCCAGATTACAGTATAGTCTTCTCTTACAGGGAAAGAGGCACTTGCTTAGAGGCAGCAGAGCATTCCGGATCTATTTTATTTATTAATATATATGCCACCCTCACACTGAATTACCAGTGATGTAAAATATAAAAAAACACACACTGTAAAATATCAATAAAGCCATACACACAAAATAAAGCGGGCAGGGGGCAGAATGGGGAATAAGCAGCATAGTAAGCGATGGGTCTAAAACCCAGAAATAGACCACAGCAAACCAAACACCAGCAGCTTGAGCTGTAGCCCTGGAAGTGCTTGCTGAAATAAGTGAGTACTGCAATATTTTCAACAACAACAACAATGAAAATGCTTCGGTGCAACCACAAAGAAGGCTCGGTTTATTCCTTCAGTTATTTTTCAATTGAAGGGACAAGGCGGGGCCGAAACTAGGCTTTCTGTCACCCAGGGCAAAGACCCTGTTTGGCACCCTACCCCCCAGATGCATGTTTGTGTACATACACATACACCCTCCCAACACATTTATTCATAAAGGGCATAAAAGTAGGCAATATATCATTTGAATACAAAGGAATCCTAAGAAGTACTATGATTGCATGGCCATGCATGATGATGCACATATGGTTTCCAGTCAGCCATCCATTCAAACAATGAGCATCAGCAAGATGGTGGCCTCATGTACCGTCAGATCATGTTACTATTACCATTTTACAGTAAAGTGAGCTTTACTTAACTCTGCTTATTTCAAAGAATCTGTTTTGAGTATGGCTAACACCGGGTATCACCCATGATATATTTTTGATGGTATTTAACTGACATCATAGTTTCTGTTGATCATGTAACACTGAGATTGTGAATGATTGGGGAAGGTCAACTTAAATGGATGTAGTATGGTTACCCACAAGAATGCTATTAGCATTGCAATGCGGTGATGATGGAATTGCAACTCTCAGTTTTAAAGCTCTATTTAATTCTTCTGTTGCACCCACCCAAAAAGGAAGGCAAGGGAGAGTGGGAAAGAAAGTCTTCACACTGAAATCGGTATAAGATATATATACTCCCAAAGAACTGGTCTGATTTCTTTGTAAATGAGCAGAATGATAGGACCAAGGGAAAGGCAAATTAACCTACAAGGAAACTGACAGCTTTATAACCCATGCCTCTGATTGAAATGTTTGGAGGTCTCCTGGCAATTGTCCCAGACATGCAGGTATAACAGTGAGTTCGCTTATTATGTGAACTAAAACAACCTGACTTTCCACAAATGCACCTTGGGCCCAGCTAAGTGTGAAGGTGTAGAAGTGTGTGCCAAACCGAGGGAAAGACCTTATTTACCTGAAATGGTTTGCTACCAGGATTTGAGATCTAAATAAAAACAGGGCAAAGATGCCATAAACCCTTACAGTTCTCGTATATGTAGAAACATCTATGGTGGTATCCAGGAGGCAGTGAGTGTATCAAGTCTGACAATAGCTTGGTCCACTCTGATTAATGTGCAGAACAGCATATTGAGATGGCAAAATGCACTGGGTATTCTAACGTCTTCCATCCTTCCTTTTTGCAACTCTCTCAGTGCAAGTCACAGAGAGGAGGACAGCTCTTTTGCCTCTCACTTGGATGGTGGGCAAAAATCTGGAGCTGGCCTTCAAAATTTGTTCTCCCATCCCCAAGTATAAATGATCAGTTGGATCCAAACTTGGTAATACTTACCAAGTGGTCCGATTGAAATCTTTTGAACTTGTCCTGATTATCTGAAGTCCCACTGATATCATTGTGTCTAATCTGGGTATGGTAGGAAGACAAAATCCAACCATATATATCTAGAGACACACAGATGCGCACAACACAGGCTTATGCACAGCTTCCCTCCAGCAACTACAGTAAGTAAATCTCTTCTTAAATGAATAAATGGGGCCTGTCAGGTCAAACGTTCAGAAAGGTATTGGACTGAGTAGTAATTACAAACCAGAGATATGTTAAATCACCAAAGAATAATTTATTTCCCTAGCAAAATATACCTAGAAGTTTATGGGCTGTGGGGTCATTGTTTCACACCTTCCTTCCAGCTTCTATAATAAATTCTAGTGAAAAATCTACTACTGAGATGTGGAATTTGAAAGTTATCTTCCTGAACATTCCGTGTACTTCCTTTTTTCATCCCTCTGAAAAGAAAGGTGGGCCTCCTTTCTTACTGAGAGGCACAGAAGCCATGCCACTTTGTGATATCTTCATAGTTTTACTGGGAAGTTTTCAGCGTTTGTTTCTTCGTAGATGCTTTTCTTCATTCCCAGTGTATCATCCTGCTTGATAGCAGCCCTTTGCTGTGTGCTTCATTTAAGAGCTGGTTGTGGTGGGGGAAAAAAAAGACAAATAAAAAAAGGGAAATAGTTCATCACATTGTTCAACGATCTTTTAGATTTCACTGAGCAGATGACATGAGTGACAGAAATGGAGAGTGCAGCGTATGCAGGTCTGGCATATAGCAAGCCTGCAGGAAAGGTAAGCACAGCTATCAAACACATTTTGTATAAGTGCTTCTCCGGTTGGAATGATTTTTGAAGTTTTTTAGGCCTGCAGGTTAATGTCCCAGGAACATGTCGATGCGGCTGAGAGGCAAGACCATGAACCTGGAAGATAGAGACGGACAGGTTCTCTGGGGAGCGGAGATGAAGCTAAGCAGGTTAAGAGCCTTACCTGTCACAGGCGAACTACCTTCACAAGAAAGCGGATGTTGAACAAAGACAGGGATCCGCTGACAAGAATTTCCAAATGTGCGAGGTAAACAAAACAGAAGGAGAGGGCGGGTGGGGGGGGGAGAGGGAAATTCTGGTTTGTAACCCAAGTAGAAAATATTCACCATAAATAGCAGCTCACTTGTAGCAAGACTATATTAAGGCTTGACAAATTCACCTGTCTAGGGCCTCACACACAGCTGATTTATATGACTGGGCAGGTGGAAAAGTGCTGAGCCTCCTTTTTTTTCTTTTTGGCAAAGGAAGTGCAGTTGTTAGTGGAGCAATGCAGAAGAAATGCCATCTCCGACGCTGAGACTGAGCGAAGAATGCAAGAGTTCTACAAATTAGCATTCCCAGATGATGGCATTAAAGTCGCTTAATGCAAAAATCTTGTCCTCTAGATAGCGTACCCGGTACTGGTGTACTGATGGATTTAGTTTATTTAGGGCCTCACCACTTTTCTCCTTTAAAATGGCTTTTCTTTTCTCTTTTCAAATGGCTGGGATACCCTTCTTACAGAGGCAGGTGAATGAGTATTGAAATAATGATAATGATGTTGATAATTATAAAATTGTAATGTAATGTAATGTAATGTAATGTAATGTATAATAATAATATAATATAATATAATAATATAATATAATAATATAATATAATACCAGTATAATAATATATAATATAATATAATATAATATAATATAATATAATATAATAATATAATAATAATGGTTGTTCCTCCTCCTCCTCCTGCTGCTGCATCGGTAATGCATATGGTCACATCCACACCATACGTTCAAGCCACATAGAAAACAGATGGCTTCCCCCAAGGAATCTTGGGAACTGTAGTTTGTTAAGCTACAATCCCTGGGAATGGTAGCTGTGAGAGGGGAGAGCTACAGCTCTAATTGTTTAATTGAATGTTGTTGATCTCACCAAAGAGTAAAAAGGGAGGGATGATCAATTCTGGCAGGCCAGTCCAATTGTAGCAAAGAAAGCCACCTGAGGATTCAGTCATGCCATATAAGATTTCCACCCAAGATTCCAGGAAAGGAATTAGGGTAAATTGTGTTTGAAAGATATTTTCTCTTCACATGGCATGACTCTGCTAACACTCTGCTGAAGCTGGGATAACAGGGAAATGAAGGCTGATAGCAAAGGCCTCATGGGATTTCCTTGGGAATCTTAAGATGAGACATTTGTTCATTGCTTTTTCCTAATAAGGTAACTCCTGTCTGGAGCTGCAGCCATCCCATTAAGCCGATCACACTCTAATATGCCAAGCTGAACTCAGTAGCCTAAACTGTATTTTATTTTTGTGGATTATGTGATTCTGCTAGGTAAGCAAGCAAGGTTGGTTCGATTATGGGTGCTACATTTTGTTTCAGATCGTGTATGTTTGTGTGTCCATGTTTTACCTGTTAAGTGAAATGGCCAACAGTATCAGCAGGATAAAAAGTTATTTTGTCTCTGACTCATACAATGGAACTGACAAGCAGGCAAACAGAAAATTCTTTTGTTGATGTCAGATGGATACTGAAAAATTGTCAGCTACTTTTGTTAGCGTAGGATAGATATCGAAAGGTTGTCGACTTCCATTTAGGCACCTTGGTCTTGGAGAAGGTGTACCATTTACTATATACAGGTAAGTATGGCCTGAGCCATCCCAAAGACTCGGGGTGAGTAAAAAAAAAAAGTGAACAAATATAAATCCCTACAATACAGAACAGAATATTCTACAATATTCTATAATATCATGCTACTAAGTTGTTCAAATGTCCCTATCTTTTGTTGTTTTCTCTTGATGCAGATATATTTCCTAGATCAGCATATAAGCTATCCCTCCCAAATGCCTTGGTAAATGTCCAAAATCCCAGGGAGGAGGATGGAATGGTAAGAGAAAATAATATATTGTGGGAGGACAAAGATGGATATATGATATGTGGATGCGGGGGACTGAACCCCTTCAAACTGCACTTTATGTCCCATCAACTATTACATTATCAAGTCCAAGCCAAAATTTCATGCCCAACTCATAATGGGCTCACCAGGAACCAAAACTCTCCACCGTCAGACATGCATCCCTTCAATAAGTCCCTACCTTCATCCAAAATTTAACACTGCTTCTTAATGGCAGTGGGTACTATATATACATAAGTGGCCAGGCCATAAAATGAGGCATGTGCTGAATCACTGCATAGGAACCCTCCTACTTTGTGACAGTAAGTTTGTGGGAAGGAAGGGGAGGGGAGCTGCCCCAGACAGACAAGCTTCCTTGGAAAGTCCCTTAGCTTTCTCTGAGAAAGCTCAGAAAGTCCAAGCTTAATTATGAGGCGAGTGAGGGAAAAATTTCTCAGCGCTGGTCAGGACTTCCTTTTTTGCTGACTTAATCCTGTGTTCCGAAGGACTAGCCCCCAAAGAGAGATCTGACTACACTTCCCCAAAGCGCAGAGGCTTGAATTCTGATGAATCGGCAGTTTGAAGCATTTTATAACTCTGTGGTTATGTCCTTGTTGTGTGGAGAACCACTAAAAAAGCCTCTCTCTGCACCTTTGCTGTCTGAACGTGGGCTTCTAAACCAACTTATAGTCACAGCACGAATAATGAAAAATGTGGGGAAGAGAAGGGGTTTTCTCCAAGTCCTTTCCAGCTGTTGATGACAGGAGCATAGTCAGACCTAGGAACAGCTGAAGTGGATTTCATCATTTTATTGTATCCTGATAGCCCCCTTCGTCGTCTTCTTTTAATTCCTGTAGTTCTACAGAGTCCGTCCCTGCAGTTTGCATAAGTTTGCGATATTTTTTTTTGCCAAGGGCATAGCTGTAGCTGAGTGACTTTGTAAAGAATGGTCATTCACCCATCATCCTATTTAGCAGAATCACTCAACAGCATTATAATGCTGAAGGCATTTTAACTGGTGTGGATATGTTGCTCTTCATGGGCAGCTTTCATGATCCTGTTAGCTGACAAGCCTCTTGGTGGGTTTGTCTAAAAGGACACTTCTGAGGGAAATTTGTTTTATAAGTAAAAGATGTCTGAAACAGCTTAATTATATGGAATGTTCCTTGTTACTCCCATTCTTTATGTGTCTAATCAGATTTCATTAGCTGGTTTGTCAGCCGAGGGGGTGAGGGTGGCGGTTCACAATCGATGCAATGCACATTTCGCAAAGTTTTGAAATATATGTTTGATTTTTGCAGTAACTATGGCAAAGGATGTTGCAAGGAGTTGCAAGGGAGATGTTTCCTAGAATCTGACCTTGTTCGTGTCAGTAGGGTAAATGGATTGGCTGATATGCCAGATGAAAACATGTCCAATGGGATCTAGACTGCTAACAGTTTACAAAGCATCAGTAACTACCTGTCTCTTTCTTAGTGGTGCTTTATTAACAATGTTTATTGGTGATGGTGGTAGCTGCACTATGGGCTAGGGCAGTGATGGCTAACCTTGGCACTCCATATGTTTTGGGACTACAACTCCCATCATCCCTGACCACTGGTCCTGTTAGCTAGGGATGATGGGAGTTGTAGTTCCAAAACATCTGGAGTGCCAAGGTTAGCCACCACTGGGCTAGGGGATGTAGAGCCTCAGGCAGTTACTGGATGAACTGCTGCAAGGTCACAGTAAACTTAAAGAGCCACTCTGCCATTGGCTAAGCTCTTCTGACACTAGAGAGCAAGTAGGAATGCAAAAGCCTCAGGAACATGAGGCAGAACTAGAGCAGCCTAGAACAGGAAGATGTTGTTCAACATCTGGGGAGAACATGGGCTCCCCATCCCTGCTGTCGAACTGCTACTCATGGCTTTGGGATCTGGGTGTGGAAATGAGCCCCTGACCCACACACCAAGGGACTGGGGGGAGGTTATAGTGAGCCAGGAAGACAGATGGTCTGTGTCTCCTTTGTATAAATTTATTTCAAAAAAAAACTTGTTCTGGTGTGCTTCCTCATTATTATTATTTTTAAAATCTACATGGAATTCTTACTTTAAAAAATTACTACTTACATGGTTATTAGACATGGCTATGAGGTGATCTGAGGGCAGGGGCGGAGGAAGAGGGGTGTGGTGGGTGTGGACTGCCGCGGGTGTCACTGAGGGGGGTGACAAAATGCCAAGCGGCACTCACCGTGGGGCCTGCAGCGCACTCGAGCCACGCGTTTCTCCTGGGAGAGACACGGTGGCTAGGGCACACGCAGGCTCCGCGCTACCCAAATGGTCCTCCCACTGCCTCCCCCCAGCTGAGTGGGAGGAGGCAGGCAGACTCGGGAGGCCCTGCAGTTCGCCCTGCCCCTATGGCGGCACGCCCCGCCCCTGGGCGTGCCGCCCAGGTGTCCGAGCGGCTTCCTCCGCCACTGTCTGAGGGCTGCCTTTTAAAGTAAATTTTCACATTATTATTTTATCAACCACCACCACCAGTAAGACCTGCTCCAAGTGTCTAGAAATGCCCCTGAAAGTTATGTTATGACATGTCAACCCGCTAGGGACCTTATGCCTTATGGCCCCATCCCTAATCAGGAATGCTTTGCTCCACACCTGAAAAGGTGCAACCAGTGCGTCAGGTTCAAACTCCCATAGGCTGAGGAAAGGTCACAAGGCAGCTTCTGCATTATATAGCATTTCTGCACGGTCTATGGTACGTGTTGTAGATTGCCTTTCCACTGAATCTTAATAAAAAAAACCCGGCCTCAGTTAACCAAGTGACATGTTTCTCTATTCCGGGAATAAATGTAGCCATCCTCTCTTCATTCTATTTTAGTTTTTAAAACAACTTTGATCACAGAAATCATCCAATTCCATCAGTGGTATGTTGCTGGTGATAAGACAATCTCTTCTGTATAACCATGAACACGTTATAGGAGATACATTTCCCTGTTGAATTATAAAATTCATCACATCCTGTAGCCGGTTTCTTTTTTTGCTTTCACTGCATGGCCATAGAGGAACTGCCTAGAATATCAGCAAAAGCACCTGTTGTCTATGAAAAACTATATGGGGATATTGAACTATAAAGCTTAAGGAGGTTAATAAATTAACAACCAATTCCACCAGGGCACATTTCACTCCCACAATATGTGGCTCTAAGGCTGCACATGTCCCCTGCCTAATTTTATGCAGCACTTCAGAAACTGCAGGACCAGCTTTGCCCTCTGGTCCATCCCTGGGGGAATCACTCTCTCTTCCCTGTCATATTTGTAGGTGCCAGAGAGAAATGGGGTGAGAAAGAGATGCCATCCTGCAAATACCACAATACACTTTTGGTTCTGGTCCCACCCACTGCCACTATGTGGTACCCGACATATTCCCCTTGAGGAAATGTGGCTTTTGACAAAGAAGAATGTTCTCCATTCCTGGTTTAGAAGATTGAATTTCTGGAGTTATTTGGCCCAATATATGAGATTGTGGAATAAATATTTATCAACGTAATGCTGGTGTTAGCAATAGGAAGTAATTTCTCTGTTTGTGAGGAGGCCCAACATCCAATGACCCTCATTCCTGGTCATAAGAAAGGCTCACTCAGTTCTGAATTCTGAACTGGGTTCTGATAAAAAGGAGCCAGGTTATTTTCCTTTTTCATTTGGAAAAATAACCAGGTTCTGCCAAGCCCAAGTCCAAGCTGAGCCAAGGGGAGACCAGCCATTACTAGTACTGTTGATTTGATTGAATGAGAATCAGCAGAAACATGTTCAACTGGAATGAGACTAGATGCATAGCATCATTTTCTTAACTCTGCTGTTCTTATCCATGCCCCTCTGCCACATTCTTGTTTAATTCGTCTAAGGTAACCTAGTGTATTGGAGTGGGCCATGGAACAATTGGTTGTTGAACTTCTAGTACCATTGAGTCATGGGGTAGCCTTGAGGTACACTTAACGTTTCTTCAATTCATTTCTAATTTCATTGAATGCAGATTCCCAGGCACACAGATGAAACCAGAATTTGTGACTCAGTCCTTCCATCCTTGAAAATGCCAAGCATGACTACATTCCTAGATCACTGAGAACGATGTGATGATTACAGTGCACATCATTTATCCAAATAGCCTAGAGGGCCATTGGAATAATCAGAAGCTCAGATAAACAGCCATGCTATTTACAAGGGTTTGCCATGAGTCAGGCCACATAGCTGGGGGTAGAGGGGTGTAAAGAGGCAACACAGACACTTTCCTGCAAAAATAAGAAATATTCTAGATTTCCCCCCTGTATTTTTATATGGACCAAAATTTTATATTTCTGATTTTTCTCCATACAGATTTTTCTCTGATTTTTCTCCATATGGTGTAGCATTATTATGCTATCTGGCATTATTAAGAAAACAAATACATTAATGGAGACTATTTCTAAAATTAGTGCATATATGTGTATACATCACTTGATTGCTCCATTATTTTATTATACACCTGGTGATTGGCAGTTGAAGTTACAAGGAGCAGAGTTAAAGTCCTGCGCTCACATTTTATCTGCAAGGGCCCATTTACACATTCATCATAATGCGACACAAGCCTGGGCCATGATTCTTCATACCATGGTACCCCTCAAGCTGGATTAGCTCTGTTGGTTAGAACATGGTGCTGATATTGCAAAGTTCATGGGTTCGAGCATCATTTGGGTCAACTGCATATTCCTGCATTGCAGAGGCCTGGGCTAGATGATCCTCAAACTCCCTTCCAACTCTTCTATTCTATTCTATGATTTATGGATTACTGCAATGCATTGTACATGGGGCTGTCCTTGAAGACTGACTGGAAATGGTAGTTTGTATAGAATGCAGATGTTACACAACTTATTAGGCTGGGTGTTGAGATTATATCTTACATGCACTTAAAGAAGAGCACTGGCTCATGGTGTTTCTGTGAGGATTGTAACATGGGACTTGGGACATAGCTTAAAGATTGTAACATGGGACTTGGGACATAGCTTCTGAAGAAATGTCTGCATTTACATCAGTCTACCTGTGTGCTAAAATTGTTGTCACAGAAACTTCTCTGGGTGTCTCCCCACCCAGAGAAGAGTTATGGGTGCATAACTACAGAGGGTCTTCCCTGTTGTGATGCCCTATTTCTGGAACTCTATCTCCAGGAAGCATGTGCCAGGAAGGCCTTTTTAAATTCCCACCTGAAGGAGACATTTACTGCCATTTCTTGGCTTTTTATTGTATTTTTACCCTTTTTAACATATGTAAACAATGCTGATAATGGGATTACGAGCATCAGGATAACGAATCTCCTAATAAATATTTATAAAGTGATGAACCCGCAGTGTGAACCAGTCTAGAGGTTTCAGATAACCATAGTTCAGAAAACCTGGTTCATGTTGTAGCTACTCCTATACACATGCTAGCTATTCTTAGCATTTTTAGAGCTGAATGACTTAATCTATTCTCAATTCAACATCTTCTCACTATGTGTTTCCCCAATGATTTACTCGTTAAACTGCTGCACTCTTGTATTTAATGTGCAAGGCTTTGAGGGGATACAGAATTAGCTGTTTCTCTCTGTTTTGCAAAGTTGCATTGTGCATATGGCAACATCATTTGGTAGCATCACTGAAAACTGCCTACTTCCCGGACAAGCACACTGAATCTAGTTTTCCTCCAATTTCCATCTATCACCCTGTGAAAGCTAGCGCAACAGACTGAAAATAGCTTCTCAGCAACTTCAAGTAGAGATTATCTGTGGTGTGTCTTGCGCGTCGGGGAAGTGGGATGCTACTCAAACATGTGATTTTCCTTTTGAATGGTTTGATGACCGGGTTGTACCATGGGATAGCTTGCAGGATGACTGGCACAGATATTGTCACCTGAGGTTAGATTACTCAATCTGTAATTAATACAAGCAGTGGCCAAGCTGACCCCATAATATCTGAATAGGCTCAACGGGGCTATTCTCAAGTAAGTGGCATGATAATTGCAGCCCAATATCCTGATCTTATGCACAGATGGCACTCCTGAATGAGTGGACTTCCCTGTTCACTTCAGTGAAGGAGATGAAACACCCACCCATCCTTTTGCATATGCAGAGTTTTCTCTTTTCTGTTGAAATTAATGGGAAAGTCATTGAAGGCAGGGAGAATTGTGTGGATGGTTGGGTCAGGATCTTATATTCATGAGATCTGCAATTCAGTTCAGCCAGAATGTACTTAACTGAAGCCAGTTTAGTTCTATTAGACTCCTGCTCAGTTGGTTTGTAGATCAGAATTTTTTTTTTTTAATTGTCCTTAATCTGGCAAATGTTCTATTTCCTAGGCGGTCCAGGAAACTTCTCTAGCGTCTTGGTATACAGCCTTTCTGCTTCCAGAGCCCCCTATGTTTTCAGTGTGTTCCTAATTTATATGGCAATGCTCCAACTGTTTTACCAGCACCAAGCTCTTTTAATAGCATCAAGCACTAGTGTCTCGGCTCTGGAGCATACAGAATAGTTTGGGTGTGCTTTTGTCTTTGGTGAATGATTTTCTGTTGCGTGGTTATTTGTAATAATGGGCATTCATTATCAAGAGAGAGTCCTTTGCTCAGGAGTCATCATGGGGCATGCTGCAAATGAATCTTGACACGACTTTGCATTTGTGTATTAAGGGCTCATAATGTGCATTTATTTGTGTAATGCAGAATGCAGTTTTTAAAAAAACATCAAAGTGCAGATCATACATAGCAGATGCTTCTAAAATATCACATCTTGGCCAATTCTTCTGCGTGTTTTTTCCCCCAACTTCCAAATATCTTGGTGCACATTTAAAAGTAATAACCTGCCAGATTTTATTTAAAACCTTAGCCAAGTTTGAACTTACAGAAGCACAAAGAGCAATGGAATGCTCTTTTTATTTTTTTTAAAAAAAGAATTCCTGTAACTTTAAATGCTGTAATAGTTTTTATTGTTTTGTTTAAGAAAAAACTATGAAAAATATACTGCTTGAGGTTCCGCCTGGATCAGATTGCTCCTGTGTTATTATACAATGCAGAGTTTATTGTTGCATAAATACAAGATTGAGTAGTACATATGGTATGCTTGGTTATGTCGTTCTGTATGAAATCTGCAATGCATCCTATACATGCTTACTCAGAAGTAAGTCTTACTGTCTTCAGTGGTGTTTATACCTGGATGAATATGTCTAGAATTTCTGTCTGAATTGTTCTAATTTAACAGGATCTTTTTGATACTGCTAAGGGCAGGCATATTTCTTGCCCACATTGTTATTCTGTTTGTATTCAAAGAACTGTTTAACCTTGTTCTTTTAGCAGTGCTTGGTAATATCTTGCAATACAGAAAGTTCAAAATAATGTATGAGAAGTCATTACTTTTCTCTGTAGTAGAGCATTGTGCGATGCAGAGACCTGAAAATATGATTTCAAGCAACCAGGTAAATAACATTCACATGACCATTATAGCCTTAAACTGTTTTCATGAAATGTCTGTATTTGATTACATTTTGTGAGAGTGAGTTGAGGGTCTGTGCAAAGTAAAACTGAGCATTTTAAAGAAACCTATATTCCTTAAAGTTGCCTCTATAGTTATAGAGGAGAAAAGCAGAAAGTTGTTCAGCATATTGTAAAAGGTGGGTGGGTTTCACAGTGATATTAGGAGGGGGGAAATAGTTAATTTGATTAGCAAAGACTAGAAACATTATGGAAAAATTTACTGTATGGAACACAGAATGAACCATAATAGTCCTATATTTGTATATAAGCTGGTAACATTTAATAAGGGCCATGAAATCCCAATCAGTTGCCTTATAAATATTACCTAATATATTGTAATATATTTTATTATTATTATGTCTCTTTTTGCCATTGGTTCTGTGTATGATAATGTAATAAATGTGCCGGTGAGTTTGCTCCTTGCTTACTTTCCCTTCCCTTCCCTTCCCTTCCCCTCTCCATGCTTCTAAAGCCCTGCACTTCAGTGTATTTTATTTATTCAGAGTACAGCTCTTGGCCTGCTTAACCAATCAGAGAGGCTTTAAGGGCCCAGGACTAGCCATGGTGCTGAGCTCCAAATGTGATTCCAACCCTGACAGGAGGATTATAGGAAACAGATGACTTACGCTTCTAATTTGTGGCCTTAAATTGCAAACAGAATTTCAGGAGTCGAGCAGAGTAATAAATGGCAATAGAGAAAGCCACACACAGCCAAATCAGTATGTGGTGGTTGTAGGTTAAACTAAATAGGAAGAGACAGGTTATGATGGTTTAGTGTATTACAGAGAAGAAAGTCTTAAATTACTAGTGCTGAGAGGTATTGCACTATAGCAGACAGTATTCCATTGTAAAGTCTGCAGATAGCATGAGCAGAACAATAAAAAGGAAGGTTTAGCAGAAAAACCTGTTGCTGGACAAATCTTATCCTCTACCTAGAAAAGAAAAGCTATGCTTTATGTTTGCTTTGACCTTAACTATATGTTGGCCTCTTAACATCTGTTTTCTACTGTTGCCGTTTTTCACACCAAATTAACTGTCAGGGAGTCAGATAAAATAAGTTTAAAATACTTCCAAATTATTATTATTTTTATTTTCCACGATGGCCAGTACTACTGCCCCCCCATTCCCCATCTTTATCTCAAACTGTATGAAAAAATAATCAACAAACTTACACCAGATTTCTTTCTGATAGAAGGCACAATGTCATTGTGATTCTAGCACACCATACTCTTGACATAACATTGCAGGAAGATAGTGTAGTTACAGTAATTCATTGTTTGCTAACTAGGACAGTTTCTGGATGATCCCCTCCCCCCCCAAAAAAAACACCCCACAAAATTGTTCAGGAAATTTAAAAAAAGGGAATTTGCAGATTTCTTTTTTAAAATGTTATTTATGATTTTCATTTATAACAAATATACATTTCAGTAAAAAAACAACAACACCCAAAAACCAAAACAATTCTTATATACCAATCTTCGACTTCCTCCCCCCTCTTTTTGTGGCTCTATAAAATTGTTCGCTTTCTTTTCCTTTGCATATCCCAATTAACTCTATTCTTTTTCTCATCTATTTCCTATACATTTTAGAAACTGAAAGTTTCTACAATAATCCTGCTAATGTCTTAATTTTTTTGTAAATATTCAATAAACAATTTCCATTCCTTATTAAAAGTTTTGTTGTCTTGATTTCTTATTCTTCCGGTGAGTTTTGCCATTTCTGTATATTCCATTAGTTTCTGTAGCCATTCTTCTCTCATTGGGACTTTGTCTTCTTTCTGTTTTGGGGCAAGTATCATTCTTGCAGCGGTAGTTGCAGGGAATTCACAAATTTCATGATCGAACAGGACCAAAGTGATTCTTTTTCATGGGTGCTTCCAGATTGGGTGTTCATTGAAGAGTCAGGGCTTCTCATGCATAGCAGGTTGTTCTCTTTTTTTTTTTTTTTTTGCAGTGTCTGCACAATATTGTTGGCTTCAAAATGCCTGCCCTCCCAATTTATCAATTTATCTGAATTTATGCCTTTTGGGGGGGGGGGAACCCAGTAATACAGACATGCTACCAATGACCTGTTTCTGATTATATCAACAACCTATTTGCAAATTAAGCTCCTCTCTGGAAGCACCCCAGAACTACTGGATCACATGGTTTTTGTGGAGCATCTGATTTTGGACAGCCCAGTTTAGTGCCACTTCGATACCTAGAGCTTGCAGTGAAGTGCATCACAGCCAACAAAAGGGGTCTTTATTTCTATTACCAACATTTATATTCTTCCCCTTCAATGTCAGCTGGCAAAGGGAGACGAGGAACAACAATAACAGGAAGTGATCAGTTTGACTTTTCCTACAGAGGCACTTAAATTGCAGAGGCTGCAGTTCTATACCTACTGACATGGGATTAAGCCTTATAAAGTACAGGGGAGTTTACTTCTGAGTAGACATGTACAGGATTGTGCAGTTACAGGATCAGTCCTTCGTTTATTTACTCAAAAATATGTCCTACTGGATACAATGTACCTGACTTCTCAGTAAATGTGCCTACGACTGCAGATCGTGGCTCTTTACTCAATGTTAATGCTGATTTCACACAAGCCTTGTGCAATAGTAAAAAGATTTAGCAACAGTGAAGTCTGCCTTAGGTTCTCAATTTACAGGTGTGATAATCCCTCCTCCCCTTCACTACAGCAGTTACACACTTTTGTGTTTGCAATCTCTTAGGAAGGAGAGAAGAAATACCAACCCCAAATACTAATGAGCTACTGAGTTGCTGTCTAATGATTTCTAATAAAGAGATAATTGTCTTGAAAAAGACAAATGTTCAAAATACAACGATAAGGTTGGTGGGTGGAGAGAACAATTCTTTGCTTCAAAGGCAATGGTTGAATATATTGTGGCATATAAGGCTTAAAGATGCGTATATTTAATCCCCGAGCCATGTAATGGCATTTTCTTGGTCAGATAATTCATCATGTTAAAAACTTTAGTCATTGGAAGCGCTGTGTTTTATTTCAAGCATCAAAGCCCACTTACATCAGAATGAACGAAAAGTGTTGTCATTGCCAAATGGTTATTGTTTTAAGCAGGTCTGTTGATTATCATTGGAAATGACTTGCTAAATACATTTTGATTAATCGCTTGCAAAAATTATGCTTGTTAGAGCTGCTTTCTATTCTGTTCTCAACGTAGGTTATATAGCTTGCTTCCTTTACAACTGGGATGCGTAAACCACCCCTCCCCCGCTCTTTAAAGTTACCTGGTGAGAAAGGAAAACAAATCTTAGTCTAAAGCTTTTGTCTAAAAACCCTGGTTCCCTTTTTAAACACACACACACACACACACACACACACACACACACACACACACTTATTGTCTATACCGTACAGGAAAGAATGGAGCCTATATATCAGACCTGGACATTTTCCGACAGGAGATGGCTTTTGTTTTTGCACCCCGTCAACACCGATCACCTAATTAAATCTGATATCTCTGGCTGCCACAAAATAATTTGTTAATAGTTCTTTGGGAATTTACTTAATGAGTTTAGATGTCTTTTGTATGGTACATGTGGGGGCATTTTGGAAAACGGAGCTGAGCAGGGAAAATGGGGGCTAAGCAAGGAGGAGTTCAAAACAAAACAAAACAAAACAACCCCCCCCTTCTCCACCACCCTCCTGATACAACCAAGCCAGACGCGGTAGGTGTAGTTTGAACACATATGCTTGTGGACTGTAGTCATTCATTAGCAGAGAACAGAAAGCAGTTCTGAAAACAACACACAAAAACCTTCCCTATCAAATCCAGCCGTGGACATCTGTCAGGGATTCAGATGCTACACCTTGATCAAGCCGAGACGGTGGCACCATTTTCTTTAACAAACACCAGAAGCCTTCCTTGAGCCTTTATTTTAACATTTTCTCAGGGGTTAGATTCCCTTTCTTCTCCTGCTCTGTGGAGAGTAAAAGGAGCTTGTTAACTTGCTTAGATATTTTGACTGCTGATGCACTCCGGCCACTTGCCTGTGGTAACAGTGTCAAAGCGTTACTGGGGATAATTGCTATATTTGCAGTCCGATGAGTGCCTGGACTTGGCTGCGTGTGCAAGCGGCTAAAGCAGAAAAAGGGCAAAGGAGAGAGTTCTGTGAATCGCCCTCCATGCTTTCCCAGTGCCTCGTTCGTGTGAACAAATGTCAAATTAATTCAAACTTTGGGACGGGAAAAGAAGGCGGGAGGTTATAAAGAAGAACTTCAAAGTATAGTCCGTACCCCAACCTGCATTGCTTGAGGATTGGCCAAAATACAGATCTATTTTGTTGGGTTGATGACAGTGTTTTATAGGTCTATCTAGAATGGCAATACCACTTTTAACCGACATGCCCCACACCCCATGGATCCTGGGAAATGAGGTCTGGTGAACTTTTTGTTACCGATTCCATGCTGCTTCACAGTGCTGCAGCTCCCATTATTCTTGGGGGGGGGCAGGAAGGGAATGCCTATTAAACCATTTTAACCCTGTAATTGGGACGCAGGTGGCGCTGTGGGTTAAACCACAGAGCCTAGGGCTTGCTGATCAGAAGGTCGGCGGTTCGAATCCCCTTGACGGGGTGAGCTCCTGTTGCTCAGTCCCAGCTCCTGCCCACCTATCAGTTCGAAAGCACATCAAAGTGCAAGTAGATAAATAGGTACCGCTCCGGCAGGGAGGTAAACGGCGTTTCCGTGCGCTGCTCTGGTTCGCCAGAAGCGGCTTAGTCATGCTGGCCACATGACCTGGAAGCTGTACGCTGGCTCCCTCGGCCAATAAAGCGAGGTGAGCGCCGCAACCCCAGAGTCAGTCACAACTGGACCTAATAATCAGGGGTCCCTTTACCTTTTAACCCTGTAATACAGATAAGGCCTACAGTACATATGAGGAACAAGTCAGTGGAAGAAGATAGAAGTGTTTTCTCGTTCAGTGGGCTGTAGACTGAGGGCAGAATGAGCTAGAACAGGTCTGTCCAACTTGCGACCTACTCGTACAAATGGAGCTCACCAGCCATGCATTGTTTTTTTCCCCCTTTCCCTGAGGACTATTGCAATCTTGCTGTCTTTCCTATCAACCAACTGCTGGCAGATGAACAGGAACTGGTGGTTCTGTGTTTCACTTGTGATTGATGGGTTCCAGAATCTGTGGCCAGTGCTTGAAGTGCTTGATCCAAAAGCGAAGGAACGTGTTGTGACATGATGCTTTCTGTTCATGTGCACCTTCGTGGCATTTGCTCTCCTCCTGCCCCGCCCAGGAAGGAAGAACTGAATGAGGAACCCAAAACCAAGAAGCTAACTCAGAGCAAACTGTCCTGATCAAACAGATATTTGTGGAGGTGGAGCTTAAGAAGAAATGAAAAACTGTAGAGAGTTCTAGGCAGGAGAAATGTCCACCCTGCATTTAGTTGTACCCAACTTCTTTTATGTTGGAGGGGCTGGTACTTTATCTTTCACCAGATGGCTCCTCCTTTTACGAAAAGATGGATAAAACCTCTTGACAGTCCGAGACCAGGCCCTTAGTTTTTCTGTGAGCGACCGGTTGCAGCTTAGACGTCCGTAACAAAAAACAAAACAAAAACAAAACCCTCCTAGAATCTCTGGTAAACATTTCCTGTGGCTATACATGCCCAGCCCACAACAGTAGTCTTGGTGTGTGTTTGACAAAATACAGCTATTCCCATAATGTCACATTGTGCAATATAACATATTTTCTCTTCTCATAGAAGTGTGAGAAAAGTTGCCTAAGAAAGAAGTCTGTGCTGGAGCAGTTTCTAGGCCAGTGATGGCTAACCTTGACACTCCAGATGTTTTGGGACTACAACTCCCATCATCCCTGACCACTGGTCCTGTTAGCTAGGGATGATGGGAGTTGTAGTTCCAAAACATCTGGAGTGTCAAGGTTAGCCATCACTGTTCTAGGCCTTCAGTAAAATCACATGACCCTCATTCTGGTCAAAGAATGTTTTCTTCCCGTTTGTTGTTGTTGTTGTTGTTGTTGTTGTTTAAACTAGAATACCCAAGGTTCATCAACCTGAGCCAAGTGCAAGATTGTGGCTCAGAGTCCTGGACGTGCACTTGAAATTAAGGAACAGCTTGCATTGAAGTACACACTCAGCCCAGCGTTTTGCTTTTGATACCAGAACTGAGCTCACAATGCTGACTTGCAAAAATCCACACTGAGTTTTCTTTCCATCTTTCTTGCTTTCAGGATGAGGAAAGCCCTTTGTTGCTGCAGTTTTTAAACAACAGAGAGTGAGAGTCACCCAGAGCAATCCCGGTAGATCCAAAGCTATCTTCTACCCAGACTTTCCCTATGGAACTTGGACACAAGGGTACAACTTTGAATTTGGAACTGGGTAGCTTCGAACAACCAAAGGGCCAAACCTTTGAGCTCATCATACAGCGATTAGAGAACTGGGCCAAGAGTTATTCACAAGACCATCTCTCCATTTTAAACTTAGAACACGTGCTGTAAAACATTTGAGCTCCCCTAATTAAGAAGTAACTAGAGAGTATTAAAAATATTAGTTACATTGTCAATTGTGTCACAAGTCATATACAGTATAGATTGCATCTGACAATTTTTTGATGGCCCTTCATTTAGTAAAGATGTGAATAATTTATAGATGCTCTTATGACATCCATTTTCCGAATGGAAATTGAGAATATAATGGAATTTAATGTTATTAATATGCAATAACAAATGGCAACTTAAGGAAAGATCGGTTATAAAATATACCTTCGTGATAAGAATTGCATTCATAGCTTGCTGTGCAATTAATTTCTTTTTCTTTCTTCATCAAGAAAGCCAGAATGCATTTTTTAAAAGAATTCTGTTCAAAGAAGTCCATACTTTATAGCATGATGCTTGTGGATTATGTCACTATGAGCAATATATATATATAGACCAGATATGGCTATTGTGGTGCACCTATGCACTTGCAGCAAGGAGTCTGTGCACCTGATTAGGAGCCTTATTTTACTTATTTAATCAGGATATTTATAAATCACCCTTCCCAAGGTGATGTACAACAAACATGCGTGTAACATAAAACAAGGATTTTTTTTATTTAAAAAAGTGAGTATTTCAACATGGTTAACGAAGGCAATTTTAATTTTTTTTATTAAGATACTGAAATACTTATTAGTAATGTAAATCTCTCTCTTGGAAGGTGAGGTGTGCCACCAAACGACAGTAATGCCAACAAATGGCTATAGATAATAATAATAATAATAATAATAATAATAATAATAATAATAATAATAATAATTTATTATTTGTACCCCGCCCATCTGGCCGGGTCTCCCCAGCCACTCTGGGCAGCTTCCAACAAATATAAAGATACATTGGTGCATTGGTGTGTATGTATAACGTGTATATTGCGTGACAGTTGGTTCAACTCATTTCAACCCTCATTAGGCACACCTTAGGCAGGTAAAGGAAAGGTTAGAGCTGTTGGAATTGTTAATAGTTTTCTACAGCTCCTTTCCGAGTACGCTGGAGCTTCCTACAAAAGTACTCAAACGGAAAAGTCAGCTGCTGAGCAAACACTAGCCCCCCACCCCAGCCTTCCACATCCATGTGATATTTTAAAAATTATGCCCTTTTGAGGGGTCAAAAATTGGTGCTGGGTTTATCCCATTATCATTTTTCCCTGCTACACACAGAAGAAAAACCCAAATAGAACCAAGGGAGGGCTGCAGGCAATGACAAGGCATTAAAACATAATGGGCCCGATCTTTAGCTGGTGTAAATCAACGCAGCTCCAACGCTGTCAGTTGAGGATCCAGCTCAGGAGGTCAAATTGAGCATACGAGACCTCCTGACCTCCCCAAATAAATCTCTCCGAAGCCCTCTTCACCTTCTCTAGTCAGCTCAGAAACCCTGAGAGAGGGATTCAGTTTGCAACACTCTCCCCTGGAGGCAATTCCCCATTTCCTGTACTATAGCCCAATTTTTCTATCCTCCTGGGTGGTAAAGACAAGGAAGTATAGAATACAGCAATTTCACAGGAGCAGGAGTCGTAGCCAGGAAGCTCTCAGGGAAATGGATGCATCCTGCATTTTTACTGTTGCTCGTAGCAAAGGCTTCAGTGCGCTCCTTTTCTAATGCAAAGTGAAGTCTACTTTGTTTTTCCGCCTCCAGAAACCTTGTGAAGATGGCTGATGCAGGGTGATGTGCATTTTACCTGGCAGCCAGGAGTGTTTGTTTAATACGGGATATTATTTTGAATCTGGCAAGATGCTGAATGCTAATGCTCAGCATGCTAATGACTGCCCTCTGCTCCCACGGAAACCATTAGGAACGGAGGGACTTTCGACACATGGCTGAATAGACCTCAGAGCAATATGTCAGCTGCCATGAGGGGGAGAAAAGAAATCCAGCTGGGGTTTTGTAGCTCACTCTGTTATCCAGTGGAGATTCACCTCCATAACAATTAGAGCCCTGGCTGTAGAGAATTGTCCACAGCCAGCCCTACCATTCAGCAAAGTGAAGTGGCTGCCTCAGGCAGGAGATGCAGTGCTGAAGGACAGGCCTGTATGCGTCATGGGGCCTGTCCCTAAGCTAGCCTGCTGCTCTCAGGAGGATGCTGACAGAGGTGTCCTCCTCCTATTTCAGTAATGTCCACCATTCCTACACGATGAACGCCAAACCACCACCACCACCCACCATGGAAACAGTGTAGGGTAGCTGAGGGAACTTACACAGTTTGGAAGATGGGGGGAGGGGAATCCTGAAGGAGCGTCTCCACCCCCATCGTTCAGCCCGGACACTGAGGTCCAGTTCCGAGGGCCTTTTGGTGGTTCCCTCCCTGGGAGAAGTGAGGTTACAGGGAACCAGGCAGAGGGCCTTCTCAGTGGAACACCCTCACATCAGATGTCAAGGAAATAAACAACTGTCTGACTTTTAGAAGACATCTGAAGGCAGCACTGTTGAGGGAAGTTCTTAATGTTTGATGTTTTATTGTATTTTTTAATATTCTGTTGGGAGCTGCCCAGAGTGAAACCCAGCCACATGGGTGTGGTATAAAGAAATTATTATTATTATTATTATTATTATTATTATTATTATTATTATTATTATTATTTTATTTATTTATCCTACCTGGCCCTAATGTGATCTTAGAATGCAACTTGAGAATGAGTGGGCTGGCTTGGGCCAGGCATGGTCTTTTGTAGTCTACTTTGTAGTCTACAGGGCTCTGCCACCCCACTGGAGTATCGTTCGTCATGTGTCCAGGGCTGGATGCAGTGCTGCACCCTGACCAAACTAGGGCCTAGATTTCAGCAGATGGAGTTGCATCCCACGCACGTTCCTGTGTATGAAGGGAACACTGCGGCGCTCAACAGAATCCATTTGTCCCCTTCCTTCCCCCACGTAGCTCGCTCTGGGTATCTCTCATGTCAACCTCTCTTGCTGAGATCTTAAATTATCCTTATCCTTCTGAAAGCTATACTTCTTAATGGTGATCGTTTGCATTTTTACAACCGAACAGAATACAGTTCTCAACAGCTATTAAGGGAAGTCCTTCTTTGCTTGGCAAATGCTTATTGAGTTGAGGAACAAAGCTGTGAGCCTATTATGTGAAACTGTAATGCGAGAGCCATTGTTTGAAGGTTTACTGTTGTCCTTTCTCTTTTTTTCTTCCCTTTTTGCCTGAGCAGGATGTGAATATCTCTGGTGGATGGAGGTTAGCTAAGTAAGTCATGCATAGATGGAATTTATTAAGTTTGCACGGTAGTGACAGCTGTGAGTGGGAACAGTAACTCCAAGTGTGCCAAGGGCTTGAAGAGAAAGAATTTTCATATGTGTGTCTTAAAGGAAAACTGCAGCGTAATTACGAAAGCTGTTCTAACCACTGCATCCAATTACAGAGGGAATTCGCTAAATATGATTTTAAAATTGTAATAATTTGACAGAAGGCTGCCATTTTGAGTCTCACGAGGCAGATTAGGACAGAGGAAAGTCAAGTTTCATTAAGAACCACTGGAAATCAGACAATTTAAGGTAAATTCATTTAATTAGAGATACATATAGCACTGTCTGTATAATCAAATAGCTGCTTTAAGAACTCTGTTAAAGGAACTAATGCGGCTTCTTTTGAATACGGAATTTCCCACGTAATACTTTTGAAATGTGGTCTCGTAGCAGAAATGTCCCCCCTCCTTAATATACTCTGCCTCTCATGATGACAGTGACTTTGACAGGAATATCATTTTAAAATATGTTTTCCTTTAGTAAAAGGATGGTTCTGTCCATGAGGTTTGATCCAACAAAGCAGACAGATGAAGTTCCTCTCCTACTTTAGGATGCTCTTAACCAGCCAAACGAAGGCTTTCCCTCCAGCCTCTTGCTCTTCGCTGATGTAACTAAGAACATGTACAGGTAGGAGACAAAGTCCCTTTTGCCAGCATGATTCCTCCTTTGACTTGTGCGTATTTATTAGAATGTGTGTAGAATGTTTGCAACGGGGGACGGGTGTGACAATAGCCATCAGAACTGAGAAGACTGCCAGGCAAAAGACCACCCAGCACGATGAACGTGGATGCCTGCTGGAACAATGATGCATTGGAGCCAAAGTTGAGGTGGGCTGAGAGGGAGGGCAAGAATACAGGGGGTCTCTGTTTCTGTAGCAATGCAGCTACATCAGGCATAGGCAAACTTGGCCCTGCAGATGTTTTGGGACTACAGTTCCCATCATCCCTGACCACTGGTCCTGTTAGCTAGAGATGATGGGAGTTGTAGTCCCAAAACTTCTGGAGGGCCGAATTTGCCTATGCCTGAGCTACATCCTCTCCTGTGTGTGGGGGGGGGGGAAATGGAGAGGAGGCGGGGTTTCTGTCAAGTGTGTGGCCAAATCATCATCAGCCAGCCAGTGGCAAAGGAGGACCAGCCCAAAAGTTCTGTAGCGATGCAGAGGAAGATAAAGTTGAAGGCAGAAGAGAGATCAGATAGAGGGGATAACGCAGGAGTCAGCAGGGGGCTGGTCCACTGTCCCTCAGACCTTGTGGGGGGCCGGACTATATTTTGAAAATAAAAAAATAAAAATGAACGAATTCCTATGCCCCACAAATAAGCCAGAGATGCATTTTAAATAAAAGCACACATTCTATTCAAGTAAAAACACACTGATTCCCAGACCGTCCACGGGCCGAATTTAGAAGGCGATTGGGCTAGATCTGGGCCCCGGGCCTTAGTTTGCCTACCCATGGTGTAACGGGTCCTGTAGACCCTTGCTTCCCACATCTGAGACCCAAGCTAAGGTGGCAGCAGTGCAGGACACCCATCAATCGTTTCCCGCCATAATCATTCCTGATTATGAGTAGAGTGTCCTCTGCACCTATAGCTCTATAGACTTTTGACACCCATTTGCATAGGTTGGGCAGGGAGTCTGCTGTTTCAGAGTCCTTCTTTTGCACACCTTCATGCAGTCATCTTGATGAGGCTGCCCCGCTCTTGAAGGAGCAGGAAACAAAACTGCAACCCACTGTGAAGAGGAAAAGGGGTCAGTGGGCAGGGGGAGAAGGGCTAGTAAAGAGGCACAGCAGAGTTATCTTAGATGGCTGAATCATGGGACTTTTTTTTCAGAGCAGGAGTGATGACATCATCTGCCAGGGTATAATTGATGGACACTCTTGTTCTGGCAAGCAACTGAGGTGATAAGGAGGCTTTCACATTTGTTTGTGAGAACATAGAGGGAGTCATAGAAGAAGAAAAATAAGCAGAGGCTGGATACTTCTTTCCTTTTGTTGGATGGTGTTCTTACTTCATGCTAGCAGTTTAAATGATAACACTTCCTTGCAAGACTGTTTTTATTTCACCTGACTGAAAATCTTTCATGTTTTCCAAGTTAAACCTATACAACTGGAAGTAAGCACCACTGGGCTCAGTGGAGCTTAACCCCCAGAATTTATGTATTGGATTGCATCCAGGCTAATACAAATATTTTTCTGTATACTGCTGCTCTTTGGTAGATAGGTATACGCATATGTAATAATGGATTAGCATACCTGCCTTGGGGCGTGACTCTGGGGGATGAGGTCCCACACTTCAAAGCTTACCACTACACCCTTAGTCTCTATGTGCTAAGGCAACTTCCTGTGTTATAATTCTCTGCACCCTTGCCAAACTACAGTTCTCTGGATTCTTTTTGGAAGTGGTGAAAGCTAAAGTGATATAAAATCAACATATGTTTGTGGTTTCGATATACCCATCCCCGCCGAACCCTCTTCCATGTGACCTCCTTTCAAAACAGATGTGTATCAAAGAGCTGATGCATTGTACCTAGTCACTACAGTTGTTCACTTTGTGCACTTGAAGGTGTGAATGACAGGAAGGATATGCCATTTATGAATGAAGTTTAGCCATACGCCTTCTTTTCTTTTTGTCTGATAATTTTGGAATGGCACCCTGCTCTTCTCACTTAGTCTTGGCTTGTTTTAGAGAGCTCTCGGTAAAGAATTAAATTATTTCTGATTTTGCTGAGCTCTTTAGGTGGCATCTTTTAATTTTCACCTTTTCCGGGACTTTTGTTGCAACCCAAGATTTAACATGCAGCAGGTTAATTCCACGGTTTTTAATGAAGCACTTCATTCTCTCCCCTTTTTGGTTGTTAGACCACATGGGATACGTTCCCTTGATGTGTGGGGAGTTCTGATTAGATGAAAACATACCTCTGAGGAAGCTCACATTATCACACATGAAACAACAGAAAGGGAGGGGGAACGATGTGTAGAATCATGTAAAAATAATGGTTGTTAATCAAATTTCCCCTTAATCATTCTCCAGCATCGCTGTGGTAGCAAAGGTGGTCAGAAGGCATGCCAGGATATCCAGGCTGACTTGAGATGGAACAAATAACAAGAAGGAAGCTTGCATTATCACCATAGCTGTCAACTTTCGGATTTGAAAATAAGGGATTTTTTCAAACTTTCGGATTTGAAAATAAGGGATGCCGCGAGGGCGGTGCAATGGCACCAAGTAACCTCGCCACCCTGCGCTCCAGAGGCTGCGCGTGAACGGGTGAGCGAAAGAGTATGCGCGTAGACGGCAGGCAGGCTGGCTGGCTGGTTGGGCATGAGGGTCTGGCTGCACAAGGCATGCAAGCTCCACCCCCAGTCGGTCTCAGACTCCTTATTGGCAGCCGAGCAACGCAGCTGAGGAGCCTCCCTGGCCAGCAGGGAGGGAGAGGAGTGGCTTCCTTTGAAATTTGGGGAATTTAAGGGATAGCAACCATCCGGGATAGCAGCGGGAAACGGCATTGGAATAAGGGAGTTTCCCGCAAAAAAAGGGAGGGTTGACAGCTATGATTATCACACAGACATTACTTCATATTCAGAATTTGAGTCTCCTTGGTTTCTTCCAATTCTGAGAAGGTGTGTGCCATTATACAACATTTCTGGAAGTTGCCAGTATGTATACAATCTCAGAAGTGTGTATGATGAAGTTGATTATGAGCCTCTGCTTCAGGGGTGGGAAACCTCAGACTCTACCTGGTCCTTGGGATTTTCCTTCCACCACTCCCCTTCCCAAGATACGCCCTTCATTGCTTCTGCTTTCCACCCTTCTTGAATGGTTTTGCCTCATAGGAATGTGTTCCTGAACTCTGATGATGCTTTCAGCTTGTGTGGGTGGAGCACAGAGTGAAGTGTGTGTAGAAACTAGTCAGTGGTTCAGACATATATCCATATCCAATGTTCCAACTACTTTTGCCTCTGGTCTGGTCCAACGCAACATTGGCATGTTGTGGTCCTTGAAGGTTTCTCAGAAGACAATGTGACTCTCAGCTTGAAGAATGTTCTCCACCCCATACTTTCACCTTCCCCTGCCTGGCATTAATGCTATGTCTCTATGTTAAGAGGAAGTGTGGCAATAGTCTTGTTTAAAATTGACCCCATCCAATGGATGGCCTCCATCCAATGGAGCAATGGATTCAAACTACAAGAAAGAAGATTCCACCTAAACATTAGAAAGAACTTCCTGACAGTAAGAGCTGTTCGACAGTGGAATTTGCTGCCAAGGAGTGTGGTGGAGTCTCCTTCTTTGGAGGTCTTTAAGCAGAGGCTTGACAGCCACCTGTCAGGAATGCTTTGATGGTGTTTCCTGCTTGGCAGGGGGTTGGACTGGATGGCCCTTGTGGTCTCTTCCAATTCTATGATTCTATGATTCTATGATCTCAGTGGGTAGCCTTATGGAATGCAAGTGCCTTTCGACTTCATTCCCTCATCTTTAGTACAGAGTCCACCATAATGGCTCAATTTACAGGACTACTGTGAGAAATATTCAAAATAAGCGTGAACTTTTTTGACTACTTAACGTTCGCATAGCACTTTCCCCTAATGCTCATGAACTTTATGTAACTTTGCAAAAATCCTTACAATTGAAGTGCATGTGATTAGAGAACCTCCAATTGTCTTTGTATCTCTAAAGTGATATATCATGACTTTCAGCTGTGCTTCTGCACTGCTTTTTAAAAATACCTACATGGGTCTTTATGTGCAGACAATGTCTTATGTTCAGACAGTATGGAGTACCTTAGACTCCCTCAGGTAGTTCAATACTTTCTCATTATTTTCCCAAGTTGAATTGCTACCTCTTCAAATAAGAATACATTAGTAGATAGTGATAACATTGTGCCATATGATGCCTTGACAAAAGCAAATAATGTTAACTCCCGGTCCCTAAATATGTAACAAATCTACAAATGGGTGAGAGTTAAAACTGAATTATTATTTTTTGCCATGTGATATCCGTGTTCCTTCTTGCTGTTGGAGGACTGTCAATACATACTCCATGGGAACCATCCCTTAGTGAGTCTACTGTTCATTGCAACAGGTCCAAGGGGTTCTGGATGCTGGGCTCTCTGTTGGGGTTTCGGCCTTTGGCAGATGACCAACCCTGCTGGTCCTTCACACGAGCCCTGTGTGAGAAGGGTTACTTTTGAAAGTAGCTCTATGGATTGAGCTATGCACATTTCTCACTAACGCCATATACTAGGGGGGAATGAGATGGAAACACCCCAAACCATACTTTCTCTGTGAGCAAAATAACCAAGGCCACATTATCTTGCTCCAATTAAATTATGTTTTCCCACAGAATGTTAGCTTCAGGGTAGTCTTCTGAGGCACTTAACGTATTTTGTCTTAATTTCTGCGTAATGTGGTGCTGACAATCATTTAAGACAATGTAGCTGATAGGCCAGTCTCCCCCAGCCTCCAAAAAATGTTTTTTTTTTGGTAGCATATCCTGGTGACACTTTTCTGAGATGGATGTCTTCCGCAGAATTTGATTAATGTAATGCAATAAAAGAGATGTGCACTAAGGTGTCTGAACATGTCTTGTTAAGTATGTTTGATTCATTATATGTAGTTCTTAGTTCCCTTCTCTTTCTTCAGTTCATTTTTTAACATTTCAATAATATATCTATAAATATGAAAAAGTTGGCACTTTCAAAGTCACTGACATATATGTCTACTAATTCATGGCTCTAAAAAATTGTATCTTTCAACTTGTCATTTTAAATGTTGTACGTTTTATTGCTGTAAGTAACCTGTGTTAGAAATTAAATGTTGAACTTTAGCGAGGAAATAAATAAAATGGTTGACAGAGTGGCTATACCAGAAGGTACCTGAATGTAGTACAGTGGTACCTCGGGTTAAGTACTTAATTTGTTCCGGAGGTCCATTCTTAACCTGAAGCGTACTTAACCTGAAGCACCACTTTAGCTAATGGGACCTCCTGCTGTCGTTGCACCGCCAGAGCACGATTTCTGTTCTTAGTGGAGTTCTTAACCTGAAGTGTACTTAACCTGAAGCGTACTTAACCTGAGGTACCACTGTACTAAGATAAAATTGCTGACCGTCTCCCATCCTAAGATGACTGGATGATTTTTGAGTCATGTCATTTGGCAGTGCTCCAAATGAATACAAATAAATGAGCGAGAAAGTTAAAGCTTCGGAAACTACCAATCACTAACCATCACCTAAGTGCAAGATAACTTGCACCTGGGCAGGTAGGTGTGCATGTGTGTTTGTGAACGGGTTCAGGGGCAAGCTGGAAAATTGCTCTGTCGGGTAAAGCTAAAGGCATGCAAGTAAACCGAGCAGACTGGATTTTGGAGAATCAAGACAGAGCAAGGCAAAGGTATTAGAAGCAGGAGCAAACAGATTCAATCAAGGTACACCCCAAGAGATCTGAATACTGTATAGGCTCTTGACCAATCTCGAAGCAGCCTCTTCCTGTTTTCTTTTACTATAACTACTTGGAAGCTAGAGCCAAAGGGGGCAGCAAAGCCCAAGTGGTCTCACATAGGAATATGTCAATTTTGGTTTTCCTCCGTTTTCCATTTTTCCAGTCTTAAGTTTTCTCCGTATCAGTTTGTGGGTTTTTTTTAACGCGCTCATGAAAATTCGTTTGAGTGCACATTTCTCCTAATTTTTGTACACACTTTTGCCCAATATACATTTTTTGTGAGGAATTTCTCCATATATAATGCAGTTTTGTATATTGCACACTTTGCACTAGTATATGCATTTTTGTATACATTATCTGGCTGGAAAACCACATTACAAAATTCAGAGAAGTGCGGATTTCGAAGGACGACTCTGTTTCCGTGTGCATTGTCTTCCAGTAAGTGTAAATTCTGTAAGTTTGCCTTTAAATGTGAACCAAATCTAATTTCGCCTCCAGCTCTAGTCTTAACAGAGCTTGCATTTTAAGATAGGAGGCAAGGGCATTCCTGATAGCAACTGTCCTCAGTGACATCAGCAGATCCTCCACATCTGATAGGCTACATAGTGTTCCAAGTCATCACATTCACTGTATGAATCCTGATTTGCTGGGATAAATTTGTTAAGGAAAAAGACAGGGAATTGTGCTGGAGCAGGAGTATGGGGCAGATAGAGTGAGAAGCTATGAACAACCTAGAAAAAGCAAGCCTTCTTAATAATTACACCACCACCCCGAAAAACAATCTGAAAGGTCTACTTTTTTTCAACACCAAAACTGAATGGACAAAAATTTGGTGCAGTCTTGCTTAGCACAGAATAAAATATACCTCATGGCAGGAAAAAAGGCAGCTGGCTGGATCTATCCTGAAGGACAATATAATGTCACATGCTGCAAATATTTTAAGTTTATTTTTCTTTAACATTGATTTCCTTAAATGAGAATTGCCTCGGTTCTTTCCTGATTCAAAAAAGAGAGAAACAGTTCTTGTGTTTATATTAGGAGCTTCAGGAGGCAAGGTTTTCCATGTTAAGAGCAGTTCTTCCCCCCCCCCCTAAAAAAATGTTTAGGGGTACTCTCATTTTGACTCAAGAAAATCACAATTTTATAGTTCAAATTGGAAAAAATAAAAACAGTAAATGGACAAAAGTACAAAGATTCACAAAATGTTTAGGGGTATGCGTCCGCCTGCGTCCCGTCCCCCCCCCCCAGAAAAAAAGCACTGGTTAAGAGCAGTTTGATAACAGGACCTTAAGTATTTCTCAGCTGGCTGATTGTGAATTTATGTATACTTTCCACTTGGAAGCTGCCTTGAGTGCTGTATGACAGAAAGTCAGTCTAGATGTTCTAAAATATACAAAATGAGTAAGAAAGTGTGTGCCTGCGTACTGTGGGTGGGGCACACACGGCTTCATTGGTGGAAAGTTATCCAGGGTTCAGGTTTTGAAAAAGCTTTCAGAAACAGTTATCCTACTCGTTTACAGCCAGCTTAATGCGCCATGCCTTGACAGACAGGCAACCTGCCCTAGTGCAGCGCATGGAAAGGAACGAAAGCCTCAGAAGCATAAGGAAGACGCAACACTGACCACATGAAAAACCAGGCGGTTTGAGGGCTTGACTGCAAGGTGCAGTGAGAGATGGAGTGGTGGGTTTAGATGGGTAGTGGGTTTGCTGGCAGGAGAGAAAACAGAAGTCATGGTCACTGATCCAGAAGCGATGGCAAACCACACAATGTAACTGCCAAAGATGTTTTCAAAACCATCCAGTGTCTGTGATGGTTTAGAAAGCCAGCACTTGAATATGTGTTGAGGACAGAAGTAGAAAATCAAAGCACTCAAGTGCAGGCACGGGAACCAGCCCGAAGAAAGGTACAGAGTGAGGGAAGGGGCAGGATCCAGCCTGCGCCATGTGGATTCTCTAAGAGGCTAATGCTTTGCTCTGTTTACAACAATGTACTGCCTGGCATTTTAAAAAATATATTAATACCAGCAGCAGAAATCTGGGATCAAGTAATAATTAAGCGTATGAGCTGTGAGTCAGGAAGTCCTTGGTTTATTTTATTGATTTTTTAAAAAATGTTCTTTCCCACCTATTTTTCTAAAGAGACTTAAGGCAGTTAACAGGCATAATCCTAAAAAAAGGCCCTTAAACATATTCAAATTAGTAATACAGTGGTACCTCAGGTTAAGTACTTAATTCATTCCAGAGGTCCGTTTTTAACCTGAAACTGTTCTTAACCTGAAGCACCACTTTAGCTAATGGGACCTCCTGCTGCCACCGCGCCGCCAGAGCACGATTTCTGTTCTTAGCGGAGTTTTTTAGCTGAAGCATACTTAACCTGAAGCGTACTTAACCCGAGGTACCACTGTATATGCAAAAATTGTAAGGAGCCAAAGGCCTTTTAGAAAAGACTACAGAGTGCATATTTGAGTGATATTTTAATTTTGTATAGGAGGTTACTGCAAAGTGTTTGGCACCCAAGTCAACACTGACCACAGCCCTTTTACTGAGTGCTCCCCAGGAGAGCTGGATTTCCTCTCCTCACCTGCTGATCCTTTCTAATCAGATGATGGGGTGGCCAGCTAGACACATGCCATTTAAGTCCATATGTGGCTCTCCCTGTTCTCATTCAATATCCACAACAACCCTGGAGGTAGGTTAAGCTGAGACTCAGCGACTTGCCCAAGCTCACCCAGCGAGCTTCACGGCCGAATGGGGGATTTGAACCCTGATCTCCAGCTCTTAATCGCTACACCACACTGGCTCTCATATGTTACTGCTTATCAGCAAAGAACAATAGATTATGAGAAACAAGGAGCTGTTGTTGTTTACATATCTATTAGCTGCATGTCATACTTGAACATTTATCCCCAAAAGTTCCCCTAGGGCAGAGAGCGAAGCTGTGAGCCTCCAGATTTTGCTGAACTACAACTCCCAACAGCCCCAGCCAGCATGGCCCATGGTCAAGGGTACTTGGAGCTGTAATTCAGTAATACCTGGAGGGCCAAAGGTTCCCCACCCATACCCTAAGGGGACTTACAAACAAACTCAGAAGAGAATAAAACTTTATGTGATAATAAAAAGGTAAAGGGGCCCCTGACCATTAGGTCCAGTCGTGACTGACTCTGGGGTTGCGGCGCTCATCTCGCATTATTGGCCGAGGGAGCCGAAGTACAGCTTCCAGGTCATGTGGCCAGCATGACTAAGCCGCTTCTGGCGAACCAGAGCAACGCACGGAAACACCGGAGCGGTACCTATTTATCTACTTGCACTTTGACGTGCTTTCAAACTGCTAGATTGGCAGGATAATAAAGCCACATAAAACACATAAAACAGTAGCAGAAAAAGTACATTAAAACTGCAGTGCTGCAATAGAATAACACAAAGCGCTTTCTGCAAGAGCCAGGCTTTCTCTGCCTGTTGAGAGGTAGGCAGCGAGCCTTCTGGATTAGCCTCCTCGGAGAGGAAACTCTATTATCGTGGCACTGAAACTGTGAGGAAGTGCCTTGCTTCTGAAGATGGGGGAACAGATAGGAAAGACTCAGATGTAGACTGGAGTGTAGGCAAAGCAGTCCCTTGGGGTTCCTGGACCCAAACTGCTTAGCACTGTTATCTTGACTTGGGCCAGGAAACAAGCTGGCAGCCAATGGAGGTGTCGAAATGTCTGAGCGATACGCATCATACAGCGAGTGCCTCCCCTCCTTTCGCTGACTGTTGGCACTGGGAGCTAGGCAGCGCAATGAGGTCACGCCACTAGTTGTGTTTAATGGGATGTCACGAGAAAGTGGTGGTGGAGGGAGGAGAGCTGCAGAGCGTCAGCTGTCCCCCAACTCTCGTAAAGTCTAGTTCTGCCCTGTTTTTCTCCCTCTGAGGAGAAATGATTGCCACTAGAGACAAGAGATACAGAGATGCTGTGCCAGAAGTACCTACAGGCCGACTTTCACCCAGGCTCTTGGCACTACTGCACTGTCATGGTGTTTGTCAGCCTCTCTCACTCACTGAGGATGTTTGGGGAAAGAGGAAGTACCTAGACATGGTGTTTACAGGAAAGCTCTGTGAAGCGTAGGCCCGGGCGGTGGGGGGAGAAAGGGGAATTTGGTGGAGGCGAAGGAGTATGCTATCCCCTGAGGACCAGCATTTCTCTCAGGAGAAACATATATATAGTAAGAACAAAATAAAAAATAAAAAAAATCCTTCCAGTTGCACCTTAGAGACCAACTAAGTTTGTTCTTAGATAGATAGATAGATAGATAGATAGATAGATAGATAGATAGATAGATAGTAAGCTCTCAATTCAGTTGCAAGGCAGATTTTGTGCTGGAGTGTGGATGTTTGCTATGAACAAGACATGTTCTGGGGTTCATATGCATTGCGTGGTTTGTCTATAGAATCTGCATTGCTGAAAGAAAGAAAGAAAGAAAGAGCAAATTAACCTTGTCATGCCTGTTCTTCCAGCATGCAGGTGTGCATCCTGCATCCTTCAATAACCCCCCCCCCGAATTCCCTGTTGCACACTGCTTAGAAACTGTGGTATTAAGCGGTGTATAAATTACTTTAAATAAATTCACGGCCTTCCAAGAGCCCGAGCCTTTGCAGCCTGAGACTTCCAGAGGCGTCTGCCTGCCTCTGATGGCTTGTAGCAGCAGATTGTAGTGAGAGGCAGGCTCTGCTAAGTAGAAGTGAACAGGACCCCACAGTGTTACCTAGTGGCAGCGGAAGCAGGCTGTTTCTGGGCAGCACCCTGCAGGCTTATGTCTCTTGCAGTTAAAGGTAGTGGGTCAGTCAGTGGCGGAGCTTCATGCTCCGGCACCGGGGGGCGGAGAGCAGGCGGGGGGCAGGGCACACCGCCTGCAGGGGTGTGGCACCCAGTGCAGGCGGGGGGGGGGAGCCGCAATGGCACCCCCCAGGGATTGCGCTGCCTGGGACGGTGTGCTCCTCCCCACTCCTCTTTCTCCGCCAGTGGGGACAGTTACATCATCAAGTTATTCTGGTGGGCATTAAGCAGCTGCAGACTGTATGGTTCCTTGAGGCTTCTTGCTTCCTTGGTCGCTAGGCAGACCAGCCTCACGATATGCCAGCTTTAGAGGTGTCTGGACCATTGTCACAACAGTGCCTGCCAATCGATAATTCAATGCTTTTTCAATGGAGCTTTCAACACCAGTCCTAAAAGTAGTCTTTCACAGCTGCTAAATGGCACGGAGAGATTTAACAGGTTTAAGGGTTGCTCTTTTTTTTTTTTGTAGTCTTGGTGCCGGAGGAGAAGTTGCACCTTCAGCACTCTGGAAGGTATGGGAATCCTATCCAAGTCAGCAGCCACCAACCCTGCAAGAAAGTCTCCCTACATGTGAGAACCACCACAGGAAGGTTTTCAGCTACCCCATCCCCTGCCTTTGGGAGTCTTCCTGCAGGAGAAGGGCTGAGAGCAACATCTTGGAAGGGGTATCTCTAGAGCCAAGGTGAAACTGTTCACCCTCCCTTGTTATTGCCAGGAGGTGTAATTTTGTTAATGTGACGTTGTTGCATTTATAGTATTGAAATGATGCTTCCGTTCCCCCTTTTGGTATATTTGCTATTATGTTGCTGTTTTATTATTCTGGTTATTATGAAATTGTTCTTGAGATAGTTGATTTGGAGATGCATTGCTGCCCTCTTTGTTGCAAGCCACGCTGAGCACAGTTGTTGTGTGTGGAAAACGTGGCACAAAAAACCCAGCAAGAACCCCAAAAGACTTTCAGTTGGGCAGGTGCTATTTATTTATGTGATCAATGTAAGTGGAATCCAGGAAGCAAAAGAGAGAAATTTGTTCTGTGAATGTGCATTTTGCCCATCGAAGATTTTACAGTTGTATAACAAAGGGACACCCAATGACAGTCCCACTGGCTTGTTTTAAGAGACATGGCTCTCAAGGTTCCTCAATTTATACAAGTTTTGATGATGTAATAGGAGTCTCTATTATCAGAGGCATTTTGATTCCCTGACTCCAATAAAAATATGGCGGTAGACAACAGGAGATTATGAAATGCCCTTTGAGGACAAGAGATTAAGTACAGAGCACTTATGTCTGAGAAACGGTGTAGTTTTAGAAAATATGATCGAACTAGCAAGAGAACGGGAGGGAGGGGGAAGAAAAGGATAACAAATTGCAGGATCCCGCCTTAGCAAGGACAAGAAGCTACAGCTGACCTGCGAGAAAATATGGCTGAGCTAAAACACTCATTAGCAAGAGAAAAAAGGAAGAAAGTTTTTGTTTGCTGTTTGTACAAAGATCTTAAAATGCAAGTCTGTAAGCAGTAAGACACCCAAAAAATGAGGAAGGAGCGTTGCATGCTGCAGGCAAGGGTGCCACGAGATCCCATCAGAAAAAAACCCCTATGTATTTGACTAAGTAAGCATTTTGTGGAATAGGTTGTTTCCTTCCTTGTTCTTTCTTTGGTGCTGAGGTAGGGGATTGTCATTTTTATCACCAGTTCTTGTAACATGTGTGTGTCATCGTCAAAGATTTTACTGCGCCTGTTATTTTTAGTGCCAGATCAAAAATTTCAAAGACAATGAATGTTGCAGAGTGTTGGTATTTTTTATTTTGTATTTACTTTAGGGTGGGGTGTGGGAGGTTTCTGCAAAAGGCAAGCTGCTTGTTGTGTTTAAACTGAGCTGGAAAATAATAACAATAATAATAACAATAATAATAATACTTATATATAAGGCAGCAGAGAGCATTGTTGGCTGCTCGCTCTCCACCTTAGAGCAGATTTATGCCATGAGGTGCCACAGAAAGGCACTGGACATAGTGAAAGATCCATCGCATCCTGGTCACCGTCTCTTTGAACTTTTGCCATCGGGACGGAGATACAGGATGATGACAACAAGAACAAGCCGTCTTAGAAACAGCTTCTTCTCCAGAGCGATCGCGGCCTTGAATGGGAAGCCTGGACTTTGAAGTCATCTAATCTTACCTGTTATGTTTTATCATTGTATGGTTTTAATCAGTGTTTTTGTAGTTGTTTTGTCTTTGTGTGGAGTGCCCTATCTGGGTGGATGGAGCAGCCAAGTAATTTCATTGTCCCCAAAGGGGACAATGACAATAAAATATATTCTATTCTATTCTATTCTATATTGCCCTTCATCACAAGATCTCAGGGTGGTTTACAAAATAAAAAGAGATGTTCAAAAGTGGCAGAGTTTGAGCCATGTCAATATAGGAAGGTTTGCATCTGCTCACTGTTTAGCTCTGGAGGTGATGATATAGGAAGCTATGTTATATCAAGACAGATCACCGGTCCATCTTCCCTGCCTGACAGTGATTCTCCAGGATTTCAGGCAAGAGTCTTTCTCAGTCTACCTGGGGACTGAACCTAGGGTTTTCTGTGTGCAAAGCAGGCCACTGAGCTACAGAGACAAACAAGAAACAGACAACCTGAAAAGGCAGCTGAACTCCCTCCTGCGCCGCAGTGAAGATGCATTCATTTCAGGCCAGCCTAGGTACATGGCAAGTTAGGGATGAATCTTAATAAGAGGATTAATCTGGCAACCCTACCTCTGACACATGACTTTACAAGCCAAGAGGCAACAGAATTAAGTAACTAAAAGTTAATTTATTATTATTATTATTATTATTATTATTATTATTATGATTTGGGTGTAAATGCAGCATATTCAGAGCAAATGTATGTAGCATAGTATTAAAGAAAGCAGTGGGAATCCAACTTAAAAGCTGAGCTGGGTGACTATATGTTAGGACACCCTCCCCCCACCGTAGGAGATTAAACACTCGTTTTGCAATATGCCCCAACTAAGAATTTACTGCTGCCTGTTATTTTTAGCAGCAGAAGAGAGATTAAACGAAATCCGGGATTATTTCAGACAGTGTTAGAAATGAGCAATATTTTTTTTTTTATCACTGAGATCAGTCTGACCCAGTTGAGATTTGATAAGGCTTTGGTGCTTCTTTCTGAAATACAAAAGCTAACGTTCCTCTGGCCAAGTTGTCCTTCAGTGGGGCAGAACAGAAAGTCGAGGGGAACTGGCCATGAGGTAACATTCCCCCCCCTTCAAAACAAACAAGCAAATCCTTCTTTTCCATGACATACCCTGGACACACCCCAGGGCCTTTACAAATGACATTTCTTAAATGCAAATGATGGGCTGGTGGTCTGACTGCATAAGGCACCTTCCCATGCTCCTATGAAGGGAGAGCAAGACAAGCAGCGTGAGATGTCAACACTGAGAATAAACTATAGCCGCTGCACCTTCTTTTCCTTCCTTCTTCTCTTTTGTCGATGGCGGAAAGGGGGAAACAGGAATATGGAAGACTGAAATATGAGGAAAAGCTCCTGCAACAGTGTTTCGGTTCATAAACCCCTTGGTGGTAGTGTGGCAAATTTTGAAGAGCTGGCTTCTGTAGCCACCTCCCCTCAAGGAGAGTCCGAAAATATGGACAGTGCTTTCAATTCAATTTAAAGCACTATGATACCACTTTAAACGGTCATGGCTTTCCCCAGGCAATCCCAGGAACTGCCATTTATTAAAGGTGCTAAGAGTTGTTAGGAGATCCCTGTTCCCTTCACAGAGCTACCATTCCCAGAATTCCCTGGGAAGAGGCGTGAGCTGTTAAACCGCTATAGGAATCATCACTGTGAGGGGAATAAGCCTCTCCTAACAACTCTCATGCATAGTGTATAGTGCAGGTAGGGGCATACACACACACACACAGGCATACATACACCCAAAAGAAAAGCAGTGCACTGCATATTTCCCAGTTCATTAGGATCAGTTGCCATAGAACAGATGTTCACAGAACACTGAGCTTTAACAAAGCTCTCAGAGCACATGCTGCAGCTCACTGGGATGGGCAAGGAGGGCGGTGCACTGGTACAAGTGTGGCTTAATGCACAGAGCCACATTGTATATCCTCAACAGTTTCCCATTTCTGCTACGCTCCAACATTTTCTTTCTTTCTTGATTAGTTTTAGATCTGATCTTTCCTCCAATGAGCTTAAGGCAGAATACATAGTTCCCTAGTGAGGTTTGTGGTGGAGTTGAGATTTGAACCCAGAACCTCCCTGTCCTAGTCCAACACTCTAACCATTACATCACAGGAGCATAGCAGACATGGGAAACTTTCCATTAAATGTATTGTACTTGAGATGGCTAGGAACTGCCATGCAGATGTGCCTTAACACTATCCTAGGTTAAAGGTAAAGGTAAAGATACCCCTGACCATTAGGTCCAGTCGCAGATGACTCTGGGGTTGCTCATCTCGCTTTACTGGCTGAGGGAGCCAGCGTTCGTCCGCATACAGCTTCCGGGTCATGTGGCCAGCATGACTAAGCTGCTTCTGGCGAACCAGAGCAGCGCACGGAAATGCCGTTTACCTTCCCACCAGAGCGGTACCTATTTATCTATTTGTACTGCATGCTTTCGAACTGCTAGGTTGGCAGGAGCTGGGATCAAACAATGGGAGCTCACCCCGTCATGGTGATTCGAACTGCCGACCTTCCGATGGGCAAGCCCAAGGCTCAGTTGTTTACACCACAGCGCCACCCGCGTCCCCTATCCTAGGTTACTAGAGCAAATCATAATGTATGATACAGGAAAGTATATAATGATGATCTAGTGGTATCTAATGACAATGATTCCTCTCATTATCATTTGGAGTCTCTCTCTCTCTCTCACACACTCAAACCTGTACACTAAGTGAAAGCTACAGGATTGAATTATAGACCATTCAGTTTTCCCCTTGCTGGGATCAACACTGCAGAGTATAACATAATAGAAAGATAGAAAGGTATGTTTCATAAAAAGGGATGAAGTCATATAAAGAGAAGTTCAAATGAAATAAATGGGATTTTGTGTGTGTTTGCGGGTATACTGGATTCCTTGCCACTTTCAAGCTAATCCCTTTAGTTCACTTCAATACATTCACTGAAGTAGCTGGGAAAAGAGACAAAAAGATATGCTTTGATATGGTAGATCAACCCCAAAGTTTCCCCTTCTAATAAAATAAAATAGAAGTCTCTTTTGTATATGCCGTTTACAATGCAAATCTCAAGTTAGTGATTTCAGGCTCACTTCACGAGGGACAAAGAAGTATCTAGACACACAGAGGTAGATAAAATAGAATAGACCTCCAATGACGGGGCATCTTTGATAGTTCAACAAAAGTTTAAAAAATAAATGAAAATCATTTATTCCCCCTGGCTACCTTGAATTAGCTCTGTGTGTGTTTGTATGCATAGATGGGCCTGGGTGAGAATGTTGCTGTATCATTACATAAACTTAGCAAGCCATATGGTTAAACAGCACCAGTTTGCATCAATCAGTACCTCTCTCTTATGGGTAGGATTCCCCCTTCCTTTTAAAAAGGGAAAACATAACAATATGCTTGGAAAGTGAACACCTGAGTTGGCTGCCTGATTATAGAAAGCAAACACATTTTAAGAGCCAAGTTCCTGAAACATCTGCTGGATTTTAAAATCTCTCCATCTTTATTAAGTAAAGAGAGAATAACGTGGGTTCTGGAGTATTACATCAAGGATTGTGACTTGTTATATATTTTCGTTTGGATTTAGATGAATCTGCCTTTTGGTTTTTAGGCAGTCTGCTCCTGTTGCAAAAATACCCATTTTAAAAGAATGGCAAAGAAAGCTGTTGTAGGTAAGTAGGCCAAATGAAAAATATAAAAATGTTGGATTTTTATATGCTGCCTTTAACATTCAAAATAACTCCTGAAAAGGGTCGGTCAAGTCACACTTTAGAAACTACCTCTCAAACAAAGGTCTACTTCCTTCACTTTTTTCCCCAAGCAAGAGTCTTCTTGTTTGTTTTTAGTCTTTCCACACAATTTGGGTGGGTGTGGTTGCACAATAATTGTGCATTTCCTTCCCATAATTCCAGATAAGCACTGGCATGTGTGTGTGTGTCTCCTTCACTCTCAGCAGCAGGAAGGCAGACATACAGACTGCATAGCACATGGCCCTAATCTTTGTGGTCCAGCAAGATCCAGCATCCCCCACCAATCAGGATTGCAGGAACAGCAGACTTAGGTTGTAATCCTATGCCAGGCATAGGCAAACTCGGCCCTCCAGATGTTTTGGGACTGCAACTCCCACCATCCCTAGCTAACAGGACCAGTGGTCAGGGATGAAGGGAGTGGTAGTCCCAAAACATCTGGAGTGCCGAGTTTGCCTATGCCTGTCCTATGCACATGTACACACTCAATGGGAACCCCATTGAACGCAGCGGTTGATACTTAACTTTGCCTGAGTGGGCTTCCACTCAGGCAATTCTGGTTCTTCTGCTCCCCCCCTGCAGTCTGGGCTCCCCCCCAGTGCTCCAGCAGGTTCCCCAGTTCCTCAGAGCAGATTTTTTTTTTGGGGGGGGTGGAGGGTAGGGAAGGAGTGGAAGGGGAAGCCTTGTTGTATGAGTGGAAGTCTGCTTTGTTTGAAGGCGGGCAGAATTGTATGCCACCCGGTAGGAATCACTTTTGACAATAATAATAATAATTACAGTATTAATATTCCCCAGCCACTCTGGGCGGCTTCCAACAAAATATTAAAATACAATAATCAATCAAACATTAAAAGCTTCCCTAAACAGTATAGGAGCACACTGTTAACGTTAGAAAGAGTCAACCTTATAAAGAGTGAGCCCAGGTGTATCTACATTGACTGACAATGGATCCCTGCAAAGCATGTACTCTACCACTGAGTTATGGTTCTTTGCCCTAGAACAATTCCGTTCCTGCCTGTTAGGGCTATCTGGAGATTCCCTAATCTGTAGGTAGGAATAGGGATGCAAGAAGGCAGCCATTTCCATTCCGACCTGTATTCATCGGAACTAGTGGTGTTTCTGTTCTGCTGCAGTTCAACTTCCATCAAAAACGATGTTTGTCCTGCTGTCTGCTGGCTGAATTTAACGTAATCTGTGACATCGTTAATTCCACAATTCCGCTCCATTCCTTTCACTACAAAGCGGATTCATTTCAATTCATACTAAATGTCAGGAAAGGGGTGGGTATAATTAATGACATATCAGACTAACACCACTCCCCCTGAATAACGAATATGAATCAGATTTGCTTGCCTGATTCCTATTCCTGGCAGCAAGCGTGCATGCAAATCTGCAGCAGTTCCCGCTTTTGTTTCCACTTAGCGCAGAATTAACTGCCATCCCTCGATAGGAAGGAGGCTGTTTCTGCACACAGGTTTGTGTCTGCTTGCATGTGGGGCCTCCTCAAGCTCTCTTTAAGCTGATGGAATCTGTCAACAAACAAACAAACAAACAAGCAAGCAAGAATGCATAGAGCCGCTGTTACTAAATGCTAGATTAAAGCCAGGGAGTGTTCATTTTAAACCAGAGAAACCCAGTTTAACTTGCCTCACAGGGTTGTTGTGGGGACAAAATGGTGGAAAGCATCATATGTGCCACCCTGAGGAGAAAGTGTGTGATAAAAATGTCTTAAATTAAAATAATACAAATCCATGATGCTTTGACTGTAAAAAACCGGGGAAGCAGAACTTTTAGCAGCTCTTGATGGTGCCGGGATAGCTCGGTCGGTAGAGCAGGAGACTCTTAATCTCAGTGTCATGGGTTTGAGCCCCAAGTTGGGCAAAAGATTCCTGCATTGCAGAGGGTTGGACTAGATGACCCTCATGGTCTCTTCCACCTCTACAATTCTATGCAAGTTGCATTTTTTGAAGTGCTCTGTTAATAAGTATGAGTTTCAATGATAAAACCTTTGTCAAGACTGTTGGCAGAGAAAACTTGGCAGGAATGGGATAGGATGGAATGTGTGTGTGTGTGCGTGCCCCACCATTCAATCAAAACCTACAAACCACTGATCTGTATGTTAAGCCTATTGGCACATGCAGGGCAATTTTGTTGCATGACCTACTGGGAAAAAACCAGTAAAAATAGAAGTCAAATCACTTAAAGAACTGCTGTTTAGTGAGTTAGAATGAATGAAGTATTTCGTGAGTTTGTGCTCGCAGATTCATCGCCGCTTCTGTTCTAGCCGTTCCCCTAGCTGAGTCTCAACTGCCCCAGGCAGTCTTTTTGAGGACACTTGACCTGTCAGTCATATTTCAGAAACTACTGATATGGTACTTGCTGATTTAGTTTAGATTCCAAACAGGCTAGCTGCTGGATTACAGACTAATGACCCATCCGATGCTGAAGGCAAAGGCTTAAAGTGCGGGAGTGAATTAAGCCTCCACGTTGTCTGTAGGGGGAGAATTTATTATGTCATTAAATTTGATTCAATAAATTTTCTTTCTTTTCGATGCAGTGCGCCGAGCGAAAAGCAAAGAAGCAAATTCCACCCCAAGCACTGGCAGTTTTTGTTTGCTTGCTTTCGTTTACATCGGATGCAGGTAAATCATTGCGGTGATATGCGGAGAAGCTTGGGTGATGCGCAGCTGAATCTCTGAAATATCAATAGGAATGATAGGTCGGGGAAACTGCACGGCTGATTAACTAAGCCTGGGTGCCTATGAACCAGGCTCATTTGAATACATGCTCCAGTTGGTAAATAGATAGGAAAGTGAGGCTTGGCTTTCTTTGATGATCCCTTAGGTGTGGTTTCAAGGGGATATTCAATGAAATACCAAACCTCCGCAGTGTAAAGATATTAGCATTGCGTTATAGATAGCAGTCCAGATCTAATGCCAGGCGGGTAACCAGATGAGTCAAATGAGGATTGAGGGTCGGTTTGCCGGAGTAGATGGAAGCATACAAATGCAAAGATTGCTCCGATAATTTGAGAATTTTCAACATTTGGTGTTGTATCTGCCCACATATGTCTCAGGGTTGTGTTGCAGCAACAGACAAGGGTGTTTATAAATAATAACAAATAGATTTCAGGAAAACAGTAGCCTGATTTTGTTGTTGTTGTTGCTCCACATATGTAGCAGCTAATAAAAATTATTTGGGGAATTAAGGAGAATTTAAGTGCTGCTGCACTAAGCACATAATTGAATGGGGGAGTAGGGAAAGTGATGCCACTGAACATAAGATTGCCAGTGTTACATATTGTGGCAAGGGTAGGGAACTTGTCACACTCCAAATTTTGGACTACAACTCCCATCAGGCCAAGCCATCTTGGCTAATGGTCAGGGATGATGGGAGTTGTAGTCCAACAATATCTGGAGGGCCAAAGGTTCCCCAGTCCCTGAATTATGGGGGTCATGCCTGGGAACTATAGATACTGTTCACAATCCTGCAAATAAATGTGGGAGACCAAGGCGTGGAAGACCAAGGATTTCAATGGCCTTGCTTAAGCCTACTGAAGTCTGTGCTGGATTGCAGCTGCTACATTCAAGAAAGAAAGAAGTGGTTCTGGGATAATGAGCAACATTAAAGCCTTTCCCATCAGATTAGAAAATGGTGTAACCAGAAGTTTATTTATTTAATATGTCCACCATGAGCTCTTCAAAGTGGCTGACAAGAGAGATAACATAATAATTTAACAGTTCAAAACATCCCTTGCAATCTGACACTGAAAAACCTAACACAGGAAATAACAGAATACAGCAGCAATAAAAACAATTTGAAATTGAGAGACGGAATCAGTTCAGTAAAACATCAATTTACAACCCAAATGTCTTCCTAAAAAAAAAAAGGTTTTTTTTTTTTGACAATTTAACAAAAGCCATTAGAGAGGTGGCTTATGATGGGCTTCCCTTGGACACAACCACCACAAAGGTATTTTGGGGGACATTGAGAAGGCCTCCAGAGATGATTTCGGTAGGTGGTCAGGCTTTTGTGGAAGAAGGTGGTCCTTCAGATAACCTGGTTTAGGGCTTTAAAGATCATCACTAGCACTTTGAATTATGCCCAGAAACAAATTAGAAGCTGGTGCAACTGGTTCAACAAAGGACTTACATTCCCCCTATATGAAGCTCTTCGCAGCCTAGCCACCACATTCTGAACCATCTGTAGATTTGAAAACTCTTCTGAGGCAGCCCTTTGCAAAGTGCATTGCAATAATACAGATGCGGTGTAACCAAGACATTTATCATATAATATTACAGACTCCAAATTCATATTGAATTAATGTGCTCAGTCTATTTTTCTTTTGCAGTCTTTGATCTAAATAAAAGACTCAGTGTGTG
This sequence comes from Darevskia mixta, assembly GCA_034641385.1. Taxonomy (NCBI): domain Eukaryota; kingdom Metazoa; phylum Chordata; class Lepidosauria; order Squamata; family Lacertidae; genus Darevskia; species Darevskia mixta. The sequence goes on from JAWWNH010000001.1 coordinate 18,117,980, forward strand.
TTTTGTTGCACAAATGACCTTTCCCATTAATTTCAATAGATAAGAGAGCTGGGCACATGCATCCCTTGTGTATGCTCACCTGAGCTATCCATTGAAATTAATGGGGAAATGGTTGCAGGTTTGTATGTAAATTTGGATTCCAACCATCAGTTAATGGGCAATACTGATTGGATACTGTATACCAGCTGTTGCTTATTTTAACTGGATTTCTACAGTTTGCTGTCTATGTCCCTCTGAAAACGAGTGCAGATAGCCATATATGCACCGACTGACGATTGGTTCCCATTCATTCTCTCAGAAGTGGAAGCCATTTTCTCCAAGCCAGAAAAATCGCTGTTAAAAGTAATTCTGATTTATAGCCATAAATGGCTCAACATTCTTTGGAGGCTGGAAAAGACAAAGTTCACTCGGACTTTTACATTTAAACAATTTCTCTATTGTGCTTTGGGCTATTAAGGGACATTCCAGACTGCCTGCCAATTACGCCCTATTAGCGTAGTAGCAATTTCATGGCATTCATGTGACAATCATACTTCATCCCAAGCAAACCATCATTGCAGCAGTAGCAGCACCACACTTAAAAATAACTGCTTCCACAAATTATGAGGTGGGGCATCTGAAACGAAACTTAGAAAATACCAATAGCCTAAACTAACCAGCTCTTCGCTGGTAGCTGCATCTAATGCCAAAGTAGTTTCTTCAGTTTAAAACTCGAACATGCTTTTTAAAAATCAAATTCTTCTTCTTTCTTCTTCTTCTTGTGCTTGGGGAATTCTCCCAGCTGTTTGGGAAAGAGCTAAATATTGTGCTAAAGTCTAGAATCTGAAGGCAGCCCTGTTTAGGGAAGTTTTTAATGTGTGGCATTTTAATGTATTTTTAATCTTTGTTGGAAGCCGCCCAGAGTGGCTGGGGAAACCCAGCCACATGGGCGGGGTACAAATAATAAATAAATAAATAATTATTATCATCATCATCATCATTATTATTATTAGAATAGGGTTTCTGTGCAGACATTCTAAACCAATGTGGTAGTTTCCAGATCTTGTGGACTGCAACCCCATCAGCCCCAGACAACACAGCCAATGGTCAGATATGATGAGGGTTATAGTCACAACATCTGGAGTGCACCATGTTGGTTACTTCTTAAGTATTTGGAGAAATCAAGAGGTATATATACATTTACAAACCAGCGGGAAATCTTTACTGGTGCCTTTCACATTTGAGTGTTTCCTAGTGGCCCATCACATCCACTGTATACAGGCTTCCTTTCTCCAAATTCAGAAACCACTGGACTCAGACAAGATCTTCTCCAGTTTTTGGCAAGATAATTTCCCATTTAGTCCACTGACTAAAACTTGGGGGAATTTATGTAAAAAGAAATCTGAGTGGGACTACTTGTAACGTCTGTTGCCCCTGTAAATTTTCAACCAGGCACATACTTGAGAACCTCTGGACCCCACATGGCTGCTGACACACAGGCAGAAACAAATGCATAGATGTGAGATGCCAACTATTGCAAGAGCTCCTATTTAAACCCCTCCCCAAGGGGATAGTTTTAATGCCAGATTGAATGCGTCTTACTTTTCCCCTTCATATTTTATACAAAGTCTCTGTAGCGTACTTTCAGTCTTGAGCGATCATAAGAGAAATAGCTTACCACTGTTCACAAAGAAGTCTAAGTGTGTTCCTTTAGAGATCACAGGGTAGCGCTTGAACTTGATTCCCGATCACAATGATGAGGAAAGTCAGATTGCTGCCTTGCAGTCTGGAGAAACGGAAAATTCAGAGGAGAGATATGATTTTGTTTGCATTTTAAGTGGCATTCTCAAACCACTATGCGAACTGCAGCACAGCTCTTCTTTGAAGTTCGCACTTCTCTGAATTTTTTGATGCAGGACTCCAACCAAAAAACATTCTACAAAACCTTAGGAGAAAGTACATAAACATGCATATATTAGTGAAAATAACATACAAAAGTGCATCATGTTAGAGAAAATTGCTTGCAGAAATGTGCACGGTAATATCAAGACTGCATACAAACATATGTTTATCAGGACAAATCCCTATTAAAATGCTGATTAATTTGCATGAAGATTTATATATATATATTAATCAAATTGCGGCAGAAATGCAGAGAGCTGAACTGAATACAGTGGTACCTCGGGTTAAGTACGCTTCAAGTTAAGTACGCTTCAGGTTAAGAACTCCGCTAAGAACAGAAATCGTGCTCTGGCGGCGCAGCGGCAGCAGGAGGTCCCATTAGCTAAAGTGGTGCTTCAAGTTAAGTACGCTTCAGGTTAAGAACGGACCTCCGGAACGAATTAAGTACTTAACCCGAGGTACCACTGTATTGTAAGAACGAGAAACTGAGAGAAAGGGGGGAAACTGAGAGATTGGTTCATCCCTTCTTTTTGTCCACCCCCGTGGAATCCGATTTGATGAAGATCAGCCTAGAAATGCTTTAAATAAATAAAGATCTCTAATGTCCATTCATTTCCCCCCTTCTGTTTGCTGCTTAAAATAAATGCCTGTGGTTGAGCAACAAGGGTGGCGCGGGGAGAAGAGAGAGGCAAAATGAAACATTCTCCCTGACATCTTTTACTATCACTTCGCAGCCAAAAGTATAAATGCTGCGTTGTTAGTCAAGGCAGAATCAAGCTCCTGTGTCTTGTTAAACAGAGTTGCACATTTCCTGCTCCAGGCCCTCTTTGCAGAACAGTCCTTGTGCCACCTGCTGTAGCTGTCTTTTGAGTCTGGGGGTGGGTGGGTAAGGTGGGGGGTGGGTGGGAAACAGAAATAAGAAGCAGGTCTTCAGCAATACTTTGTAGTGTGAAAGTGCTTTCTGCAGGCTGTGAAAGTGCTCTTCAAAGATATATCTTGACAACTGTTATTACCAATAGTTTTACAGCACTTTCGGGCCATGATCTTAAGCACATGTGCCTGGATATAATTTCCATTGAAATGATGACATGTACCTTCAAGAACATGCATTTAGGATTTAGGTTGCAGGATTGCAAGCCCATCTCTCCCACTCCGCCCTCCGGCATCCTTATGCTATTCATGCTCATAGCACCTTAGTGAGAAATGTCATCCAATGACCCTTTTATGGACTAGGAATCAAAGTTGGAAGGTCTAAGACGGAGTTCAGCTGGTGTGGCGCAAGGGATAGCAAGTCAGACTGTAAGCCAAACTATGTTGTGTGAGGAGGGAGGCATATGTTATCTTAGCTGACCTTGAGCAAGTCACTTTGTTTTCAGCACACATGTCAGTAAAATGGGCATAGGTAAAGGTAAAGGTACCCCTGACCGTTAGGTCCAGTTGAGAACGACTCTTGGGTTGCGGCGCTCATCTTGCTCTATAGGCCAAGGGAGCCGGCGTTTGTCCGCAGACAATTTCCGGGTCATGTGGCCAGCATGACTAAGCTGTTTCTGGCGAACCAGAGCAGCGCACGGAAACGCCGTTTACCTTCCCGCCGGAGCGGTACCTATTTATCTACTTGCACCTTGACGTGCTTTTGAACTGCTAGGTGGGCAGGAGCTGGGACCAAGCAATGAGAGCTCACCCCGTCGTGGGGATTTGTACTGCTGACCTTCCGATCGGCAAGCCCTAGGTTCAGTGGTTTAGACCACAGCACCACCCGCGTCCCTACCTCCTCCTAAATGCTGTGAGAACCATCACAAGCAAGATGACAGGAAACTGCAAATTTAAAAGGTTCCTTTCCTGGCTGCTTGTATATTTACAATCGGGGGGGGGGGGCTTGTGTGTGGATGCAAGCTGAGTCCTTGAACAGAATAGGATAGAATCTGTACCAATGGCAGAGATTTATGTGCCATGTGAAAAGCAAGTGTGTGAAGTCAAGCCAATCACCCACATCACCTCAAATTATCAGACGAGGCAGTCAGAAATAAACACATGTACACTTTTGTCAGCCTGGGGGGTGTCTATGCACTAACCAGAAGCGGATGGGAGGAGGACCTCAGGTCCTCAGGTGTGGTCACTGGGACTCTTCCAAGGCCCAAACCCCTCACCAGCCTTGTTCCATGCTCTTTTCACATGTTTTGTCTGGTTGCAATGCACTCTTGAACATTGATAATCCCTGGGTGGTCTGGTGAATGAATGGCGTTGGGAATCTGAGCAGCCATGGTAGACTGCTGAAAAAAATGACTTCTCAAATTTTGTGCATTTGGTTACTAGGCATTTCTAGGATCTGTGGAGAACTTAGGCATATAAGTACTCAGAAGAAGCATGTAGACAAAAGGTTTTGTCAATTGGGAAAAAGCAAGAAATGTAAGTTTCTTGATTTGTGGACATCACCATGTATATGATCTTCTCTGCCAGGAAACCTGTGCGAAATCTAAAGGACCTGACTTAGATATTCCTCATGTGGTACAGGAAACAGGGCTATGCCTGCCTAGACAGGAGGTGCTTGGAGTGTGGAGGTGATGAAAACAGCTGTCTGCACCATAGAGGCTCTCTGAACCCCTCAGCTAGCCTGCTGCCAGTCTGTTTGGCTTCTGTACATAGGAGTGCCAACTAAGCCATGACCGTGGGTGCCTGGGGCTGTGGGTAACATGCATGGCCCTGGCACTGAAATTTGTGGGTGCCCGGACCCTTCATGGGGAATTTTGTGGGTACTCAGGCACCCAGCGCCCCAGAGAGTTGGCACCTATGTCTGTACATGAAATGGGAGAGGACCATCTTGTTTTGCATTTCAGACAAAAAAAAAAGGTCAGCCAGTGCTGAAGGAAGATTCCTGTTATGCTTTTTTCTGTGTGAGGAGTGACGTGTGAGAATAATTTCTCCAGCCTCATTCCTGGGCACTGGTTTTGTCTTCCTTTAATATCTTCTGTGACATTCACTAAAGCTCCCTGTGGTTTTACAAGCCCTGGGAACCTATGTAAAAACACTGCTCTTAATTGTCAGGTGAGTTATCTCTCCCAACTCCACTGCACATTGCTGACTTTATTACCTGTCAAGTCCTTGGTGATGGGAGGCAAACTAAACACACAGGGGGGAATGAGCGTCAGCAATAAATGTGTTTTTTCATTCTGGCTGGTTTAAGTTTCAAAGGTGGGAGTCTCTGTTACCTATTCGAGAATGCCTCGCTTCACCACAGGTATTTCAGGTAGATTAATAGCTCACTATACAGTACAAAGTCAACGATGCAGGGATGTTACCTTGGATGCCACAGGTACAAGGTACAAACTTTGCACCCCACAAGCTTCTTGTTTTGCCTTTTGTCCTTGCATGATAGCTCAGACTGCTGGTAAAATTTAAACAACCTTAACAAATCCAACAGAGCTACTAGTTCAGGGATCTGTCTTCTGCCAAAAAGAGCTTCTGGCTAATATGCACCTCTTTGAGCACTTCGATCGACCAACAAAGACCCTCAGTAGCAGTGAAATATGTTGTCTCACCATCACCAGTGCTGAAGAAAGAGTCAAATGTTAGTCTGGTTGCCTGAAGTAACTACTAGTATCTGGAATGAAAGGGCATCAGCCTGTCTCTTACCCCAGGCAGCGAATAGACTTGTGCCAGCCATGCTACTGAGGATGCTATCCTTGGTCGAAAGCAAGGCTTGTATCTCCAAAGAAGGAAGTAGGTCCTTTCCATGGTCACATCTCATTTGTGGTATGCTTTCTCCTTCAAAACCCACACTATCTCTCACTATTTTGCCCTCAGAAACCTTTTCGTTTCACCAGGACTCTTTGGATTAAGTTCTTAGCTTCTGTTGTTTTATGTTCACATTTGGGTTGCTGGTATTCCTCATCAAAATGCATAGTGGTAATAATATAATTATAATCACCGGTTGTCAGGATTTGAATTGTCTGGAAAGATGGTGAAGAAACGTATCCAATGAATGCAATAAGAAATGTCATAAACATTTGATATGGCTTTTTATTCAGTACTTCTCAGAAACCAAACTTCAGTTATGAGGGGGGAAATGCAGCTATAAAGAAGGTAAAGAGATCTGTTTTGGTGGAGGCAACTGTTGCCATGCTTCTAGCCATGAAAGGGCAGGTGTGTTGACCTGAAGGTTACGGCCCAGAATCTTCTCTGGTTTTTTGGTGAGGCATCTTGTATGGGGTGGTCACCCTGCACTTGCCATTTCTTGTAAAGGTTTGGTCACATGGGGATTACTTGAAAAATCATATGATGGGTCACATGGAACCATCTGGAGAGTTGGCTAGTAGTAGCATGTAGCTACAAGGTGAGCTAAATTCTATGATGCAGACTTTTGAACTTGTGGGGTGCGATGAACATGGATGAACAGCATGGGGTAGTGGTTAAGAATGGTGGACTCATAATCTGGTGAAGCAGATTCGCTTCCCCGCTCCTCCACATGCAGCTGCTGGGTGACCTTGGGCTAGTCACACTTCTCTGAAGTCTCTCAGCCTCACTCACCTCACAGAGTGTTTGTTGTGGGGGAGGAAGGGAAAGGAGATTGTTAGCCGCTTTGAGACTCCTTAAGGGGAGTGAAAGGCGGGATATCAAGTCCAAACTCTTCTTCTTCTTCTTCTTCTTCTTCTTCTTCTTCTTCTTCTTCTTCTTCTTCTTCTTCTTCGCTTTATCATATGGGCCAGATGCCGTACATCAGCTTTCCACATGGTTCCAATGTAACCCCTAGGGTTAGGGTTGTAAGATTACAAACAACAAAATGACCATAGTTAGTGGCCACTCAGGCACAGAAGCTCAAGACATTGCTTGTGCCATACAGGTAAAGCTGATCAATCACATATCTGTAAATTATATATCACATTCAGCTAACCCAAAACAGATTGATGGAGGAAGGTAAACAGGGAACCTTGCAGGCATGTAAGGGGTTGCACAGAAAAACCAGACAGCCCAGATCTGTGATTGCCAGTTCAATAATCATTCTGCATAAGCTTCTTTCTTTCAGGGCTTTCCCTGTTGAGTCACTTTGTCTAGTGACAATTCCAGAGATGTTATTCTTTCTGAACCATGAACATAGACCTTCTTTTCTTTTCCACCAATGAATCATCTGAGGGGGCGTCTCCAGTCCTTACAGATCCCCTTTCTGCCTCTTTCCCTGTTTTCTATACCATTTTTCAATGAAGACAACTCTCCTCTCCAGGACTGTGTGAAGACTGCACCTTTAAAGGGTATTCTAAGCACATTTCCCCCCTCAAAGAATTCTGGACGCTCTTCACAGAGTTATAATTCCCAGCAATCCATAACAAACTACAGTGCCCAGAATTCTTTGTGGGGAAAAGAATACTTTGTATGTACAAAGCCCCAGTCAGAGACACAGGTCATAGCAGAGGGTTTGGGGAAATGTAGTCCCAAGACTCCACAATCCTTTCCACTGCTTAAAAAATGGAGACTTAAACCTTCCTCTCTTGTAAGCAGTCATGTTAGATGTATGCCTGTAGGGTAGTCGTGACAGAAGTTGCACAACCCTTTCCTCCCCAAAGAGTAGCCCTTGTGCAACCAGGGCCAGACTCCACCCCAACTAAATCTGCTACAGGTGGAAATGAGATACACCCAAAACCAGCCCATCCTCATTTCGACACAGCACCCAAAGTGTCTGCAACCAACTTCCAAACATGCCCAGATGGCACCTTTGCACAATGAGGTGGTCCACACCACAACCACAGTGCAGAGTTATTTTAGTAGGTTCTCTCTCCTCCCTTCTAAACTTTCTCAGTGTATATCTGTGGCCTGGCTTGCACACACGATGCCGTGTCGAAAAAGACAAGGGGCCTGCGGTAGACCTGCTGAGCAGGCGAGTTGCAGATCCTGCAGAGTTGAAACCAAAGTGGAGAAGTGAAACCGATTTCTAAAGAGAATGCACTTTCCACATTCGTTATGCTTTTGTATCTCCCTCTCTGCATTGGAAATTGCTAGAGATGCAGTTTGGTTCCTACTGAGCAGCTATGGAAAGGCACTAGCCAAAGGAGTATGCAGGGCTCTCTAAATATTTACGGTTATTGGCACAGTTCACTGATTGGGTTGGAAGGGAGACCAGTTCTTCACTTAATTGACAGATTTTCAGTTGATTCATTTCTTAAATTGTCCTCTGAAAGGGAACAACCTGGAAATTTTTTACGATGTTTAGAACACATTTTGGGAGTATTTTCTTTCTTTTTTGGAGAAAGATGTATTAGGTCAGTGTGGATTTTAATTAAGAAGAAGAGTTTGGATTTGATATCCCGCTTTATCACTACCCAAAGGAGTCTCAAAGCGGCTAACATTCTCCTTTCCCTTCCTCCCCCACAACAAACACTCTGTGAGGTGAGTGGGGCTGAGAGACTTCAAAGAAGTGTGACTGGCCCAAGGTCACCCAGCAGCTGCATGTGGAGGAGCGGAGACACGAACCCAGTTCACCAAATTACGAGTCTACCGCTCTTAACCACTATACCACACTGGATGTCACTTCACTTTGGGCCTTCTGGCTGCTGCTACTCCCATCACCCCTTTTAACCTTGCTTTGGTTTACATTGATGTTCTGTTTATGCCCATTGCTCCAAATAGAAAAGAATCCGGCAGGAGAGCTGCAAGGGGGTGGCCTGCAGGACCCATGCCTGGGGTATTTTGCTCTGTGCTCTGGGTGTACCTGTGGCAGGTGCAAGGTGATGCACTGCCAATGAGCTGTGCAGCAAGTGGCTGCTGTCAGAGTTGTGGGAGAGCCAAGTGATAAATTTGCATATGCAAATTTTCTGCAAATTGGGCCTGTGCCCAAGCAGCCCTTGAGTATAAATAGGATGGGCTTATGTGCATGACTTCTTAATCCACCACTTGTACTTCATGTAGCTCTTATTCCAATAAATGCAAGAAAGAGTTAACTGAAAAAAGGAAACTTAGTACATGGTGAGCAAGACATATTTGATTTTTAAAGGAGCAGGAAAAGGAGGAACATCCTGGAAACGTAAAAGATTTACATCGTTCAGTAAATTTATAAGTAAACTATTAGTAAACTGTTGGGTATTAATCAGTTTCACCTGTTGTGTCCTTCTTGAACCGATTAACCTGCAGAACTGGCAGGGTTCACGGTTGATGTTACCTGGCCGGTGGTTTTGGACTAGATCAAAGCAATTAATTTCTGTTTGTAAGGGCTAGGCAGGCCATGAGCCATCTGTTAAGAAAATAAGCCATCAGCTGCTTTGCAAACCGCAGCAAATTCTGTAGTCACATGAGTGGCTTTAATAGGTCTTGAGTAGCTGCTGCAAATTTGAGAAAACTTGGCAAACTAATATATTGAAGTTACAGTCTTCTGCACGCTTACCTTGTAGTAAGTCCCATTAACCACACTAGGACTTTTCTGAGAAAATATGGATTGCAGCCTTAAAAAAAATAAAAAAATAAAAAAAAGAAAAATGGGGAAAAAAACTGTCTAGCACAAACATGATATTGTGCAAATTGCCATTGTGGGCAGCAAATATCCCAAACCTGGTCCCATAAAACTTGGGTTGTGGTTTTTGCAAAACGCTTAATAAAGGCAAAGATTGGAGAAATGTTTTAACTTTGGCGTTGTTGCAATCATGCTGGGTTATGACTGTAATTAATCTTTGATTTGATAAAAGTGGGGCAGGTCAACAGCGGAAACCAAGGAATTTTGCCACTAGCTTCAGTGAATTGCACCTTAAGAACACAGGAAGAGCTTGCTGGATGAGGCCAATGGCCCGTCCAGTCCAACATTCTGTTCTCCCAGTGGCCAACCACGGTGGGGAAACCCCCAACATGGATCTGACCACAACAGCACTTTCCCCACTTGTGTTTCCCAGAATCTAGTACTCAGAGGCATACACTGGAGGTGGAACACAGGCATCCTGGATGGTAGCTGCTGATAGTCTTATCCTCTGTGAAAATTTTCTGGCAGTTTCCCCACACTATCTGCATGATATCCAATCTTCCCTCCATTCATTTACCTTCCTAGACTCCCCACAAACAGCTAATCAAACGTAGGGTTAACTCTGATCTGATTCACACAACCCTCTTTCCATGCTGGTGATGCGGTGGATGACGTTGCCTCTTCTTGGTCTCATCAGTCTCTTTCAGAAATGAAAAGGCACCTTTGGATCTAACTCAGGGCTGGGTTATGAATTTAAAAACACAACATAACAAATAGGAAAGCCTTGAAATGACCAGCGTATAGCAAAGAGACTTTATGCAAGGATGCCAGAGCGTCACACCAAAACCGATAGGTCTCTGTTTCTGTTCACACATCCGTAGAGTGTCCATCGCTTGATTTGTCTAAACCATGATTCTTCTCTCCTCGAAGACTGGCAGATGGATATGCGAGCCTGCCGAAAGGCATTGCGTTGGAAGCGACATCAGGTGATATGGAAGTGCTATCCTTGATATAAGTTCTGCAATAGCACATTCACACATGCAAGTCGCAGCTTGACGTCTCGTTCATCAAGGGACGAGCACAAATGTGCAAACCGGCAAACTGCAGCACAAGTGCAAGGCATGCTCCGATATTACCATTCACTCTTCATTATTGGTTTTGCTTTGTTTATTTGGAAAACGTGCATCTTGCCATATGACTTTTAAAAAGAAAGCGTCCTTTGTGCAGCTACATCCCGACGAGTTTTTAGAAGACAGCAATAGTGCTGGAAGGCACCCCAGGACATTCTCCTTACTTTGCATGTGTGAACCAACTTAGTGAACACTGCAGCTGCGATTTGCCTCCCTATAAACTTGCAATACTAGAAAGACAGCAATAAATTATGGGCAAGGTTTCAACTTAAAAATTCCCTTGGTCTCTCGGGGTTAACATTTAATTCTTGCCTTCACTCTTGCACATCTTTTGTGGTGTAATTTGAATGATTTTTTAAAATAATAAATACTAAGGCACAATGTGTTCTTTTCCTCTGTACCTGCCTGCCAACCCTTCCACCCTATCTCTGCAAAACCTTTTTGCGTGCCTCTGCAGCAGCAACCAGCCTGCAAGGTAGTTTACCAACTTCGTTTGGCTATTGAAGAGCTTGTAAACAAATTCATAAAATTTGTCATGCTGATTATAGTGTTGGCAAACACAATGGCTGATCATGTTATAAATGTTTATCAACACCCGCACTCACCCACCTGCTAAGAGGTGCTACGCTTTAATGAAATTGTTTGACTATCAAGGCTGGTTGCTAAGATACAATGTTCTTGTTACTAGGGATGTGATGCTTGCAGATTTCTGTTATCAAATAATGATTAGAGATGCGCTAACCTCAAGGTGTTCCGTGCAGCGAAAGGTTTGCTGAGCCTCAAATTAGTAAACTGTCTGCCTGAGCAGACACTTACAGAAGGAGCGCAGGAGCATCAAAGTTACAGGGCTGACATTTTAAAAGGAGACAATATCGGTCAGAGGAAGCAAGCATCCCCTGCATATGATGAAAGACTATCTGTGGAAATGTTTACATGATCAGTTGCCAAGCACAATGTATTTATGACATATTTCCAACTTAGGATAGTCTCGAGTCCTGGCATCAAATAATTGCATTTTCTTTTTAGTGTATCAAAAGCCCCCTTACACCCACTCCTTCCAATAAGCCCTGTCTTTTAAGATCCCCTATTTTGCTGCAGGAAAGAAAAGCAGGGGAAAAGGACACCAAAGGAGATGAAGCCAAATTAGCAGGAGAAAACATACATAGTCTTTCCAGGCACAAGATTACATATTCCTAAATAATACAGGTCCAAGGTCAGGAGTGTTGTTGATGTAAAACCAGTTAAGTATTACAAAAGAGGGGGGGAAATATTAGATATTGATAGCATTTTCTCCGTCTACTTTGGGCAGCGCTAATTTGCTTGTAGACATCTTCAGAAGACGACATAAATATTACACCTCATATTATCATTGCTTAACAAGTGCATTTCAGTCTGTTTAATCGTTGGATGAGATAATGAATAGTACAAACCTGGTGATCACAAGGATTGTGTTCACACTGCCAAAGGAGTAAGTAATCTTTAAGTGTAATTGCTGAGCTCATTATTGAATTAAGGGTTCAAGCTGTAGTTGCAATGCTGGCGTTAGTGTGAATTTGAGTTGAAAACTAGCTGTGCTGCATAAATCTAAATCACAAATGGGTGGGTTCCTGTTTGAAGGTTGGGACCATGCAACGGAGAGATCACCAGCAATGGTCCATTTCAGCATGGGGCTTATTATTCCACTTGTTACTTCAGAGTTTTATTTTGCCACTACACTCCCCACCCCCAACCAACTGCAGAGCTGCAGGCAATTAAATTAATCCAGCATAGCACTGTCTGTTCAATAAAGTGGATAGCTGTTTGGGGTGGGTGGAGAACCAGAACTGCAAAAATGGCCACATTTCCCACCTATCCATGTTTGAAGATCTGTGCAGTATAACATGATCACTAAAACGTCTTTGTGTGTGTCCCAGTCCCTAAAATTTTCAATGTGTGCTGCTTCTGACTGCTCTGTCCTTAGGACCATTTACTCCTGAGATAATCCACAAAAGATAAATTGAATTCAGCAGAGCAAGTTGATTGCAAATGAAAACCATGGCAAGTCTGATGTGAATACCCCAAATTATCTGTGTTCAAGTGTACATTGGTGTGTGCTAACTGTACAAAGATGCATCTGCTTCACCTCTGGAAGTGCCACATTCTGCTCAGATGCATCTGTTTGTCAGAAAATTGAGGTGAGGGAAAACAGCTTCTGTGGGTGTGCAGCAGAAACTGGGCATGCACAGCACTGATTGGCAGGCAGCCGAGGCACGATAAACCCCTCCCTCAATAACGTAAGCTGCTTTACAACCTTTAAAAGTGGTTATGCTTTTTCTGGGGTGGAGGAAACAACTGAGTCAAAATTAAATAAAATAATGGTTCATGCCATTAAAAAAAAAAAGGAATGACACACAGTCTATCTGAAGCATGTGGTGATGGGCACAACTGACAATCAGTTTCAACACTGTGTTCTGTGTAACAAAGTGAATGTGGGAAGATGCCAGGCTCATTCTATGGAAGAAAAGAAACCATGGTGACAACTTTTTGATGTGTCAATGTCCACATCCCTATGATTCTTATGTCTCAGTCCAAAAAAATCTGATGCAAGCTGGAAAAAGGACTCCAAAGGGGTGGATGGTAGGAGCAAAAACAAAGGAGGGAAGAGACTCCCATCATATCCTGTCAGCTGTGAAGCTCATGCGTTGACTTCAGGATGATGCTACTTGCTAACCTAACCAGTTCACAGGACTGTTATAGCAGAGATTGCCGACATTTTTTGGTGCCTGTGGGCACATTTGCCAACTGGAGAAACTGCCATGGGTGCACTAGAAAGTTTTGTAGAAGATTAATTTCAGCCTCGGGAGGGACAGGGGAAAGGGACTCGCATTACTTTCACTTTTTTAGTGGGAGATAGTGGGGGTGGAAATGTCTGAACTGGCTGGTTCTTATCTCTTGAGTAAGCAAGAGCTGTCTGGAGGAGTTCCTTTTTATTCCAGGTATTAACTTGGCAGCTGCTGAAGAAGCATTTATCACTGTGCCTCTGGGAAAACCCCTTAAGCCAGACCTCCTCTGTATCTTTTTTTTCTTTTTTCAAGAGATATCACCTTATAGTTGACACATAGGTGGGATGGACTTGAGGTCAGACCAGAAGCTGGTTGGAGCCAAAGTAATAAGATGAAGTAGAAAGGTCGAAGGCAGGATGTCTCTGAATAATACCAGTTGCTGGGAATTGCAGATGGGGAAAATGCTCTTAGATCATACTCGGTGTCTTCCCACAAGCATCTGGCCGGCTACTGTGAGAAAAGGATGCTGGACAAGATGGGCCATTGGCCTGATCCACGAAGACTCTTCTTGTCTTCTTAAATCGTCAGGGGCCAAACAGAAAAGGAGAGGGCTGGCTTTAATTTCCTGGTTCCTGCATGACCCCCCAGTTCAAATTTTGACTAGAGACCTATCTGCAGTAAGCTTATTGGGAGGTTTTTAATGCTTGATGTTTTGTGTTTTTAGATATGCCTGTAAGCTGCCCAGAGTGGCTGGGGAAACCCAGCCAGATGGGCGGGGTATAAATAATAAAATTATTGTTCTTATTATTAACATTAAAAAGCAAGGAAGACCTCCAACGCCTAAAGAAGCTCAGGTTTCGTCACTCCCCTGCAATAAGGAGAAATGACTACCACACTCTCCCCAGCTACTTCCAGGCTGCCTGAATGTCATGTCATGGAACGTGGCTGGTTGGGGCCCTAAACAAGGGGACAGGGAAGTCTTGGACTTCCTTACAAAATTTCATATTATTGGCCTACAGGAAACATGGTGCTCGGATCCAGATACCCCCCCCCCCATCCCTACTGGGTTATGATGCCTTCGTGACCCCGGTGACGAAAACTTACCAGTATGGGTGTCCCAGCGGTGGTTTGGTCACCTTTATCTCCCAGGCCTGTCAGTTCACTGTTTCCTTCCTCTTATGGCTTGAGTCCAATCACATTCAAAAAGCAAAAGAAGGCAAAACCCTGGAACACCCAGCTATAGAGTGGCTTCCACGAGTCCACATCCCCACAGGGCCGGCAATTTAATTATCTGCCGCCTGACAATTGCTTCCTTTTAGTTTAACCCTGCTAATTAGCCATGCTAATTTCCTCAGGTATCTCCGTGCCGTGACATAAGTCTCATCACTTTGCACAGTGTGGCTAAAGTCAAATCATAGAACCTTTCATGCACAGCCAGGATCCCAGATAGGCAGGAAGCTAGGCAGGAGAGAGAAACTCTGGTTACCATGTTGGAAGAGTTATTTTCACCTCTTAGGAAGACTTCACATGGTGGTGTGCCGCAATGAAACATAAAGCACCATTAAAAATTATACAAATAATCATTAAAGTGCACGATCAATTAAGCAGCTATGAAGGCCCATTGGCACACACACACACACAAAAGCCTTCAAGAGATACCCGCTGAACTCTACTGGAAGAGTGTTCCACAAAATGGGACTGGATTTGCTGAATACCCTTTGGTGACCCCCTTGACCTCTGGATCCAAAGAACTGATGGCTGCACATCTACCCTTTAAATCCTCTTCGTCTCCAAGAAGGCTGTTTCTGGAGACTATCTGGGGAGCTTGCATCAAAGATGGGACACCACTTTGATGAGCCTGCTTGCCAAGCACATTATCTCTGTAGCCAAGAGCACCTAAGTTGGATCTCAGGTGAGGATCTTAGGTCAAGGTCATTGGGCAGAAGGCCACCCTGATACATTCTAGGCTTTAGTAATTTGTTATGATTTCAAGAAGAATTATACATAACTTTGAAAGCTGGGGGGGGGGGGACATTCACAAACCATCCCTTTGGGTGGTACACAACTTCTGCTAATTAAATCATGCCTCTGTTTGTTCTGATCTCAGGCCTCTGTGAAATCAATGGAAAACTGGTCTTCTGTTTTCAGTCAGGTAAGCTGGAAGATAAGATAGGAGATAAACAAAAAATAAAGAGGGGAGCTGGAAGGGATAGGTGGGTGGGGCACATCTTTGTATGTGTCATCTGGACACAAAGTCCAAAAACCAGATCACAGGTTACAACAATTGTTGTTTGGAGGGAATATTGCTTATTTTATTTGTTTTCCCAGGCAAAAAAAACCCTTGAATTCCAATGATGGGTTCTTGGAGTAATGTGAGGGTTCAGAGACAAACAGCCCCTTAGATGGCGAGGCTGTGTAGAGCTTTAAGATTAGAGGAATGAGAAAAACATAGATAGGAAGGAGGAGCAAGATGCTTATAATGACAGGCTCCAAGGAACCAAAAGTAGAGAGGGGCAGTTTCCTGGGTTTCAACCTGTTCTGCAAGGTTCTGCCTGGTCATAGCTGAATCTGAGTTACCACTGGCAGCAATTGAAAAAGCAGGTGGCCAGTCTCACCTCAAATCCACAAGAGGCAACTAGTAAGTTGGCGCACTTTCACCAAGGGACCAAGAGGTAAGATTGCCTCTCTAGAAGGTCTGGGGAACCTCTGGCCCTCAGAATGTTATTGGACTTCAGCTCCCAATATCTCTGACCATTGGAGATGCTGACAACATCTGGATACTCATAGGGTCCCCACCCCTGCTCTGCAGGCACGATGTGAAACGTGTCGTTATACAACAAGTTTTTCTAACAGCAATCACAACACTCTGAACTGATTTACAGGAGAGGATTAATATAGCCATGGAGAACCATCTATCGTTAATTCAGACAATATCAAGTCATGAATACCTGTCCATGTAGGATAGTATGGATACTTTATCTACAACAGCTGTTGTCTGTCTGAGTTGGGAGGGGGGGAAAGCTTTTCTTCAAATTTATGCTGTACTGAGTGATTTGCATTGCATCAGATTATACGGGATATATTGTGTCACATGGCATGACCTGGTATAACCTGACTTAATGCAACACACATGTTTGTATTGTATTACACATTTTTTTTTTGGGGGGGGGGAAATCTCTGAAAAGCTGTTGGGAGCAGGTGGCTTCTGTAAATGGAAGGTACTTTCCCGTGGTATTTCATACCAGCAAAATACCAAAATGTGTCTAAAACGTTCGGCAGAAGTATCAGAGAAAATAATGGGCACTTTTTAATACTTTTTTAAAAAATCTGTTTTTGACTATTGTAAAGTGACAGTAGAGGGTCTCTGTTAAAGTCCATAAAGGCTTGGCTCCAAATATTCAAAAGCTATTAGTGGAAATGATTCAAAAATCAAGGAATTATTATGATTTAAAAAACAAAAAAACAGCAAATGGCCCATGCTCTGCTCTTAGAAAATTATTTTGTCCATTTGTTCACTTGTAATTTGCTTTGGGTTGCCTTTGGAAAGATCAAGCGACTGACAAATTTAATAAATAAATATAAATAAATGCATTTGAATTTGATCATCTCCACCCTAACCCTTATGGGTCTGACTGTGAGTAAAAGTGTGTGGGTATATTATAGCAAGTAATATATTCATTTAAAAATAGAGATGTTAGAGCAGGAATGTAAGCTGAGAGTCTCAAATGAACATGTTTCTGAAGTCTCTATAATATAATGGGTGCAGCATGTTGGCCATTCATTGTGTGAGAGCCAGCCACAAGTCCTTGCTCCGGAGTAAATTTACAGAACTGGTCTATCAACTAAGATCAGGTCTGCAGCAGGAGAGAAAGGGGTAATGCTTCCCCAGTTCCTGGCAGTGTCCTGTTTTGGATTGGCTGTGCCCCAAAAGCTGCTATTCCCTTTAAAAACCAAAATCCATTCACACTCATTTGAACATAGTGGGCACTTGAAGCTGGGGACTCAGCTAGATTGGTAAAGAAAAAGCAGTTTATATGCATTGTACATGCGATATAACACTGTGACACCAGATGGTACTGTGGAGTACTATCTTTTCCAACAGGATTTTCCTGTCTGAGTTTACAACACATTTAATTGAAGCGCTTCTTTGAAGTGTCTGGATCATAGCTGTCAACCTTTCCCTATTCTTGCGAGGAATCCTATTCGAAATAAGGAAATTTCCCACAAAAAAAAAAAAAAAAAGGAAAAGGTTGACAGCTATGGTCTAGATCCAGCCTGCATAGTCCACTACTTTGAAATCTAAGAGTAGGACTTGATTGTTGCTAAATCCTGGCACCCAATTTATCAACATATCTTCTGAAATCCGGACTAACTGAATCACAACAACTGTTTTGCACCTAGGTGAACAGAACATGGCTCCCTTGCACCAATGGCAACAATTTACCATTCAGGGCACCTCCCCTTTTTGCTTTAACATAGTTAAAAGCAGCTTCCTAAGTTCCTGAGTCAGCCCATCGGTCCATCCAGCTGGGTGTTGTCTATTTACACAGACAAACAGTGGCTCTTCAGAATTTCAGACTGGGGACTCTCCCAGCCCTACCTACATATGCCAGGGATTGAACTTGGGACCTTCCACATGCAAGCAGATGTTCTCTACCCACTGAGCTATGGCCCTTCTTCTTTTAAGGGTGGCAGCAAGGCAGTAGATAGATAGGACGGCCTCACAAAACTGTCCCCCCATGCTCTGCAATGATTGCTGATTGTAGAGACAAATACCTGAGGAATAGCTCGAGATTCCTCAAGCACTGGAGCTACTTCTCTGACTGCTGCGGCCTCCCCTTCACCCTCTGCTCGCCAAGCCTCGGAGCCTTTTCCCTTTATGTACCTTTCAAAGTCTTCCTCTTCCATCCATCTCTTGTGCGGAAGCAACACTAGCCAGGCTTGTCATCCTCGCTTACATCACTAACGCCCCTTTGGCCTGTTGCAAACAACTCCCCTTAAGCAAAAAAATGTAGCAGTTCACTCAGCACACACATTTATATGTACAGTATGTATATATATATATATATATATATATATATATATATATATATATAACCTATGGCAGTAAATACCTAAGCACGAAACATGAAAGGCTATAGGCAGGAAATACCTAAATAGGAAATAAGGGCACCTTGGGATGACTGCTTCATGAACTCAAACTCTTTATCACCCCTCCCTAACTCTCCACACAACCCTGCTTGTTCTTTATCTGTCATTCGATGTACACCTGTAACGTCCTGACAGAATCCATCATGAGTGTGAGGCGCATGTATAGGGACCCAAAGCTGTAGGAAGCCATTCTCTGCAGTTATTTCAACCCCTCCCTGCCTAAAAATTCATGAGCCATGAAGCGCACCGGAGAGGACAAGGAACATGCACACAGCAAGAAAAAACAACCACCTCGAAGCAGATCTCTGTCAAACTGGGCTTTTGGTTTTGAACTGGGGAGTGCTCTGACTGTAGTCCATTGCGCACAGGTGGTGCTGCGGGTTCGAGGGTCAATGGACACTGCTAGTTCCCCCCAATAAATCACATTTTCTAAAACCCATGTGTTAAATACCTTTGTGAAGTCCCAGCACAACAGAGGCGAGTGATATAAATAAATGCTTTTTAAACCAGAGACGCTTCCTATTTTTTTAATCCGTTTCCCTCTGGCATTTAAAAAACTGTTTTAAAAAGGAGGAGGGAAAGAGTGAAATGTGACTTGCTATCATAGTCTCCCATCGCTTAGGGAATATTGGAAGAAACGTCCTTTAAAATGAAAATAAAGGGTTCGCTATAATTAATTTGTTTCAAAGGTCTGCATGGCTTAAGGGACTAAACTTTTCCAGTGTTTTCAGGAAAAGTTTTCGGGAAGTGTAGGAACAAATGGGCACGATTTAGCCCAAGTTTACTTTGACACCCTATTGATACTAATAGGAATGAAGCATATGTTGGATCAGTCTGCGGTCTTTAATTTGGGAAACTTGCACAAGCTTCAACATAATTTCTATGACTCTATACATTGTAAAGTTACACCGGTAACGCACACGGTCTATCAAAGTTTTCCAGTACTGTATTCCAAGTGCAGTTGCCCCATAGACTACATAAAACTGATATTGACAGTTTTATTTTCAATCCCTTTCCTAATGATCCCTGACACGGAGCTCACTCTTTTCACAGCTGCTGCACACTGGGTCAACATTTACATCGAGCTATCAAGCAAGACTCCAAGATCTCTTCCCTGGTCGGTCACCCTCAGTTCAGACCATGTAAGCATATGTGCGAAAATAGGATTTTTCTTTTTTTAAAAAAAATGATTTTTAAATATTTTCTCACACTGAATTGCAGTTGGCATTTTCATGTTCATTTACACAATCTGGAGAGACCTTTTTTCCAGCTCCTTGCAATCTTTTTTTGTTCTTTCCACCCTGAACAATTTCGTGTTGCCACCAAACTTGGCCACCTCGTCACTCAGCCCTAATTCCAGGTCCTTTATGACCAAGTTTTAAAAAGCAGCTCCCAGTGCTGATCCTTGGGGCTGCGGGAGAAACCCTACTTACATCCATTCATTAGGAGATCTCTTCATTCGCTCATTTTCTCTGGTTTTCAGTCTTTTAACCATAAACAACAGAAGAGGCTTGTAGCACCTTAAAGACTAACACATTTATTACGGCATCAGCTTTCGTGGACTTAAGTCCATTTTGTCAGATGCATGAAGTGAAATGAAGTTGGCAGGTATATAACAGAGGAAAATGGGAGATGAGAGTTGAATGGCAATTGGATGCAAGCATTACAGAGAGTGACTATTAGAGCTTAACTAGATGTTAAATAGACCCTTTACAGTGGAAGATTGGTGATAATTGCTGAGATCATTTTATTAGTAGGGAAGGGATCCATTTGCAAGAAACAATCATAGATAGCACAGATATCCCAGCTTGGTTCTTTACTGATTCAAAAGAGGACCTGTGCTCTTATCCCATAACTGCTAAGCTTCATTTTCTAGCAAAGGTTAACTGCAGATCAAATGGACAGCACAAGAATTATAGCAAGAAAACAGATCAAATAATTAAATACTGCTAAAAGCAACGGGGTGAGCTCCCGTTGCTCGGTCCCAGCTCTTGCCCACCTAGCAGTTCGAAAGCACATCAAAGTGCAAGTAGATAAATAGGTACCGCTCTGGCGTTTCCATGCGCTGCTCTGGTTCACCAGAAGCGGCTTTGTCATGCTGGCCACATGACCTGGAAGCTGTACGCCGGCTCTCGGCCAATAAAGCGAGATGAGCGCCGCAACCCCAGAGTCGGTCACGACTGGATCTAATGGTCAGGGGTCCCTTTACCTTTTAAAAGCTTGGAAGAATAAAAGAGCTTCCACCTATTCCCCCCCCCCCCATTTATTTTCTCAAACTATTTGCAAGCATCACCTTCCCCCCAGTCTCTTTCCCATGCTTCATTCCAGCATAATCTTTGATCATATGTAACGACACCTCATTGATATCATTACAGTGGCATATTTGTTTTAATGGCCGTTGCCATTCCTGGCTAATCATTGACACTTGCGTGGCATAAGAAAACTGTCATTCACAGAGGGAATTGCCCAGGCCTATAAAGAAGCCATGTTTTCCAGACCATAATAGACACCCCCCAAATGTACTTGAGTACACCCTTCTTGTTATACAAGCCTTTGAAGAAGGATTGAGGTGCAGCACTGTATACTGATGTAGGCCATTTCCCTCCTCTTAATGGTATCGTAATACCCAAATGTGAAATAATCTCAGCTAACAGCCACCATAAAATATTTTTTAAGAGTATGTTTTATGGGGAAAGCAGCTGAGTTGGAATGAGCGCACACAGCCCAAGCGTTGCTTTGTATACTAATTATCTACATCAATGGATGTGCGAATGGGCTCAGGGCACTTTACCTGCTGGGCTGAGCAACTTGCTTGTAGTCATTCGGCGTCGACTCTTCCTGTGGGCACCTGACTGTTCTGTGCATCACATCACATTGAGTTATGTCACGTTATGTCACATCATAGATGAGACATGACCCAATGTAACCTGACACACTGCCAGTGCCTGCATTGCACAGGATCAGAGAGCCACGCAAACGGGGAGGAATTCTTCTCAAGGGCGGCGAATTCAGCCCTGCCAGCCAGGATGCTACAAGTCCTGATCGGTGTGTCCATTTAGCTCGGGTATTTGTTGAAATAGTTGGCCAATCCCTGAGATATAAATCCAAGAATTTTCTCTGCTTGTGTTTATTTACAGCACTTTGAAAACAATAATCTCCCCACTACTTCATCTAAATGAAGCGGCAGCGCAGCCAATAAAGCATATATAGAAAACAAAGTCAACTCTCTGCGTATTAATAATACACATTTAAGATTTATCAGCTGCTCTCCCTCTTTCATTCTTTGCTATGTCATTGTGTCTAACAGCTGTAAATACAGATGTCTGATAACACTTTGATAAACAAACCCATTACCTTTGAACTGGGAGCAGGGGAAGGACTATAAATCCCAACTATCATTTAAATATAAACTAGATCGGGACATTAAGCTAAAAAAAAAAAAGATTTTTTTTGGGGGGGATCTGATGCTCTTGTTTCTCAGATGATATTTTGTTGTGTGTTACCTTTCAGGTCACAGGATGAATAAATGTGAGTATGATAATATAGGTCTTTCCCTCACCAAGGGGATAAAACTTGAGTTTGGACTATTCCACTGCAGCCTGACTGCAGGTGGTAACAGTCTATCCAGATAGAAACTAGGTGTCAGGGACAAAGTTTCTGGCCCAGGCTAATCCTTGACGTATCTATTGTCTGTGTACATTTTTGTATGATGCATTTCTATTGTGTGAACCACCTCCTGCACACTAATATATAGACCATGGGTAGGCAAACTAAGGCCCGGGGCCCGGATCCGGCCCAATCGCCTTCTAAATCTGGCCCACGGACGGTCCAGGAATCAGCGTGTTTTTACATGAGTAGAATGTGCCCTTTTATTTAAATGCATTTCTGGGTTATTTGTGGGGCATAGCAATTTGTTCATTATTTTATTTTTTTTCAAAATATAGTCCGCCAGCCCCACAAGGTCTGAGGGACAGTGGACTGGCCCCCTGCTGAAAAAGTTTGCTGACCCCTGATATAGACACACGTTTCTCATCTCAGTGCAATAAGAACTAGGCCAGTGTCTTAGGTAAGAAAGGTGCAGAAGCATACCTAGGGTCGCTTGTGCCCTTGGCAAGATGCTGCACACCCACCCACACCATCCAGCGGCGGTTCAGGCTTCCCCACAATTGCTATTTTCATAACAAAAAAAAATTCACACGCTTTAATTGCATTCATGTAATTGATGTCACATGTCAATTCAGTCCTGCCAGGCCCAAAGAGCCACTGGGTCCAGCAAACTGCAGAGAAGCCATGATAAACCAAAATGGATTGGAACAGTGGAAATGTGTTCGCCTCTGTACACCGAGAGGCTCACCATAGGTCACTGATAATGGCTTCCTGATACGCAGGCTTTATTATTATTATTTAATTATTTATTTAACTTCAGCCCTTGTGTTGGCTTTTTAACTAATTCTTTATTGGCTCCGTTCATTGTATTATGTACCGGTATTTCTTTCCTGCCCTTATACTGATCATGGCGCTGCAACACACTATTTCAATTGTTTCAGTTTTGGATTTTGTGATCCTTGTTGCTGGCTCAGTTTCACCAAGTGGGCTGTAATTCCTAATCCAGATTTTACAACATCTAGTTAGTCCCTAAGCAGCTCTGCCTTTTTATTCACGTTGTCGTTACAATTTTATTGATTTAATTAAATCCCACCTTTCCCTCAAGGAGTTCAAAGGGGCATACATGGTTCTCCTCCTCCTCCATTTTGTCTGTGAGGTAATTTAGGCTGAGAGTTTGTGTACTGGCCCAAGGTCACCCAGCAAGCTTCATGGTTATGTGGGAATTTGAACCCTAGTCTCCCAGTTCAGCACTCCAACCACCACACCACCCTGGCTCACATTATCTTGAAAAAACCATGAGCTGAGGGAAGTTTGTGGAAGGAGACATTTCACACACCCAACCCCACAGACTTCTCCTACAAGTAGGAGGGCCCTCTGAGGCAGGATAGGGCATGGAGGTTTCTGGAACAGGAAGAAATTGCCACAAAGTGGGCAAAGGCATCTTGCCCATTGCAGAGCTCTGCTCTATTGTATTTCTTATTTGCCCATTTTGAGAAGATCCTTTTTGAGCTCTTTGTAGTGCACTTGGATTTTCACTGTCCTGAACAATTTTGGGCCATCTGCATACCTGACTGCCTTCCTGCTCACTTCGGTTTCCAGATCATTGATGAGCAAGTTAAATAACATTGTTCCCTCAGGGAACCCAGTGCTTACTTCCCTCCATTGTGAGAACTGTCTGTTGAATTTCCTATTGAAATCAATGTGAAAGCCCCATTCTCTATTCATTTACATGGCACTGAGTCACATTTTGCTCCATGATAGCTACTTCCAAGTGTGTGTGTGTTTGCACATAGGATTGCAGCTATGAAACGTACTTAACTTTGGCTGGACTGTGCCCAAAACCCACATCCAAATCACCAAATTTGCTTGAGATAATTTTTACGTAGCTATTTAAGCATGGGATATATGCATACATTTCTTTCTTAATTCCCCAGCCAAATTCTGAAGTAGGTAACGACAAGAGAATTGCTTTCTCCTCCCTTTGGATAGCGGAGCTGATGTCGTACCGCTAGCTTCATTTCCACAATTTGGTGTCCAATATGCAATCTGATCACACACCTCGTGTTTTGTGAGTCGTAGTCATGGCGTTAAATTGAATCACAAATCCTACATTAGACTGACATAAATCTGATTTTGGCCTGAACTTGGAGTGTTTGAAATACCAAAACGCTACTCACTGATCCCTAATGAGAAGTAATCAAAGAATTTAACCAGCAGTACAAACACTTACACATTGCTACAGATGTAGCCAAATTGACTCAAAGTGGTTTGCTTTTCTGTATGAAAGATGTGTGCAAATATACCTTACTGACATTTACTCTGTTCTAATGGAATCTGTAAAGAGGGAGAGAAACCATGGTGTCTTTGTTCTCCAAAGGGATACTTGTTCTTTCAACATACCCTACTTCTGACCTTCCACAATGGCATAGCATGCTTATGGAATGCAATACACAATGCTGTATAATACAATTTAGAAATTAACCAAGCTACAGGAATACAATTTGGATAGCTCCCAGCCCGCCTGCTTTTGCCACGTTCCAAACACCCATCATTTGTTTGAGGTTCCTTTCTCTCGTCTGTTGCCAGAAAACCAGCTTGGCAACTTTTGCTGCCCAAAATGATCCCATCTATCTGATCTCGGGGCTTGTGATTATGTTGTCTCTTTAAAATCTCCACTTCAAAATGCCGAGAGACAATATAATTTAACATTGGCGTGGGTAATGACATGCTCTGGGAAATAAAGATACCTAGAAGATCAATGCCATTTCTCCAAAGTAGCAGGGGATTGTGGCGTTGGGGGGGGTAGCATAGAAATAGGACTGAAATCAACTTTGGCTGCATTTGCAAAGCCTGTATTCTGAATGGGTATGAGGAGCAGGAAGCTAATGGAAATGTTCTAGGTGTGCACAATTTAATACACAAGGAAGTTTTCCCGTTTTTTGTTCTTTTCTGTCAGGGATGCTGGCTTGCTGCAAGGAAGGGCTGTAGCGGAGGACCCAGGATGTGCATGTTAAAGATCCTAGGTTCAGACTGGCATTTCCAGTTATGGCTGGGAAAAGCTGTCTGTAGAGAGCCACTGTCAGTACCATGTCAGATGGATTGATAATAGGATTGATAATTTTGCTGTGCTTTTTTTATGTTGGAAGCTGCCCAGAGTGGCTGGGGCAACCCAGTCAGATAGGTGGGGTGTAAGTAATACTTTATTTACTTACTTTATTAATTATTATTATTATTATTATTATTATTATTATTATTATTAATTAGGCTTGATATAAGGCAGCTTCCTATGTTCTGTCTGCCACATGGAATTCTGAAATCGTATTGCCCAGTTTCAGAATCAGGGTTCTGCAATACACTGCACTGCTTGAAATGACACCAGGGTGATATGGAAATCAGAGTGATGTAAAACAGCAAAGTAGAAACTGGGTAGAGCAAAGAGATAGAAATACATAATATTACTGGTCGTATTTCTGTTCTGTTGCACAGGACAGTCAAAAGGTTTGTCAAGGGAGAATCTCTCTCTCTGTGTGTCTCTTTCTCATTCGACAGAGGGAGAGACTTGTTCACATGTCACACTGAACACAGGTACAGGTTGTTTCCACAGATGTAGAAGTGTTTGTATGAAAGAGTGTACACAGGTTGATTTGTACAGCTCAACCACTGTTTACACAGATACACAGACTGTACACTTGTTGAATGTTACATGCGAATATCTCTATAAGCCATCCATGGTAGACAGGTTAAAGAGGGGTGATAGGAACACATCTCCAAAATGAGCACACTTGTTGGTGGACCACTAAGCAGCACTAGCAGTGCAGGATCTATGAGGGCTATACCTGACCCTTATGATCCCAATACACTGCCATAGAGATCAGCAGCATATTTTGGGGTGTATAGGATCCTGCTTTAACATCAGGGTTGCTGTTTTTGCTCAGGCACAGCAATCAATATACCCATTTCTAAACACTTCTATGTCGGCATAGCATGTTTTGGGACTGAGTAGTGAAGGGGTTTTTGCCATATGACCTTTCACTCTTTAGATATTTTTCTCAGTCACTTACCAGAGTGCTCTCTCAACAGATGGAGGAATACTGTTAGTTGCATCAGCCGAGATTGGCTTGATAGACCAAGCTTGAAGTCAACAATGTTTTTTACTTCCATGGGTGCATCTAGCACAACAAAGGATGTTTGTACAATTGACTGAAGTGGGAAATAAGTTTCCTTAAGTGTATATTGAATTGTACCCCCAGGACTTGATTCGGAGAAGCTGGCATCGCTCAGGGGGGTTACTTAAGTTAACATGTCTAAGAGTTGGTTGTCAATGATGGTTCTTACATCAGTCTTCTAAAAGGGTTTAATTTGGGGAACAAGGCATTAGTAACAATGTTACTGAAATCCGTAACTGCTACATTGAGAATATGAATCTGCCCAGTGTGTGATGCTAGGCAGTAGTTCAAGCCAAGAGTCATTTACCTCTTCTTTGATTGTAATCTGAGCTTGTGCATTTTGTTCCTGTGATGGCAGTTGGGTGGGGAAGGCTTTGGGTGCTTGTTGCTCTGCTGCTGATGTCATCAAGAGCATGTGATGGGGGTCTGAATTCAGAACTGGGCTTGGAAAAAACCAAACCATTTCCCAGTTCCTTTAGTTTGCCAAATCCTATTTTGGCTTGCCTGATCCAATACTCAATCATGCCACAGAGAGTTTTGTCCATGTGTAGTTATTAATAGCTTACATGGTCAAGATCGGTGCTCAGTCATCACCTGTCAAATTCTAGAGTCAAGGACCTGGAAATAACTTAGAAATGTAGTAGACAGAAGGACTGCCAAAACAAAAGCAAGAACAGCCCACAATTTGGAGAGTGTAGCACTAAAAACATGAAGAGGGGTAAGTTAAGGGAGAGAGAAGGGAACAGGTGAACACCCTTAGGCAGCTTTGAAGGCGAATGGTGTTTCTGGAGGCAAGCTGTTCTGGGTTGTGAGACCTTTAGCCAGGATATGGAATATTCCTGAGGCGCAATTGCCTGCAGTTGTGGGGCCCCAGGAGGGGATTAGGGTAGAAGGCTTTCCTACTCACCAGAAAGTGAGGTGCAGGCTTTGGGGCCTTGTCATGTCCCCTTGACGTGGATAGAGTTTGGCTCACCCAAGCTGGCATTTGGAGATTAGCTTCCCACATTTCTCATTTTGCCTGCAGATGCTCTTAATTACACATGGCCCTAGTCCAACCCTTTTTATATGTCTTATCTTTTTATTCCTGGGTCTGATCACAGATTGGTGAAATGAGTAAGACGATAAAGAAAGGCAATTTATGGAAGTTAAAGGAACTAGGACTGTGGCCCATGGAAAGCACTTGTGATTAAACCCCTCTGCATTAATATAGCATAAAAAATATACTACCTTTCCCCTAACTCCTCAAACCACAGACATGATTACAAGAGCCTTATAAGTTAGATGAGTATAATTATGCCACTATAACAAGGGATGGAGTCAAGGGGTGAGGATAAGATGGCCTGTCTTGGTCTACCTAGTGAGTCCATGTTAAGGAACCTGTGGTCCTCCAGCTCTTATGGGACTGCAGTTCCCATCAGCCCCATCTGTCATGTCTAGGATGATGGGCAGTGTCATCAAGGAAGATTTGGAGGGCCACAGTTTCTCTGTCTCTGTTACAGCCTTGTCATCTATGCTGGTCTCCTAGTGCAGCAACAGCTCTTGTTTATTTCAAATAGTAGCTCAGTGGTTAACCAAGAAAGGTTGTATATATCAAACCGGTAACAGGAAATGTGGTACAAACCTGCTCAGATGCTCATGACACAGGTGATTACAACACGATGAAAGGAAATGTCGTAAGGCTCAGCGATACAAGTTTGATGGCATATCACTTTGGAGGGGTGGTGAATCAGTGATAAAGCCAGCATGGTATCATGTTGATGGAATGATAAGCAGCTGCCATCACCAGCTAAACACGACTTCTGATACTATTAAGGCATACTCTAGTTGGGTTTACTGCTTCTTACATTTGAGTTGGCTATTGTTGCTCCTGCACTTCACTGTTTTGAGTGTAATTCTCTGAGAAAGGAGGTTAATGAAGACTTTCACTACGGCCACCCTGCTCAGATGAGCTTAACCCTTTTATTGCCTCTTTCTTCCATCCAGGACAGCTATGAGAGGAGAAGCTACATATTGCAAGATAGGCACATGACCTCTGCCAACACCAACAGTGTTAATGCAGGGCGGTATTGGCAAGGGAAGGCATAACCCACCCCCCTGCCTGATTATGTGCTCACACAAATGCCTCTCCCCAGGTGGATTATGAGATAGGAAATAAGGCTAAGCAGGGGAGGGGTGGGGATTTGCAGAGAGGGAGGGGAGAAGGCAGGCACAAGAAGGGCAAGATTCTAAGTGTTGTACTCAAAGTAGTGCTAAGTAACCCCTAGCAGGAGCAGAACAAACTTAGTTGGTCTCTAAGGTGCTACTGGAAGGAATTTTTTAATTTTGTTTTGACTATGACAGACCAACACGGCTATCTACCTGTAACTGGAACTTCTGCTACTGCAATGGTATGACATTGAATGGTATGGCATTGACAGAGCGATAACGTATCCACAAACAACATGTTCATTTCCTCCCCCATCCTGCTAGGGTTTCAGGTAAAACGGATATTGCAGGGTTGGAAATGTGCCACACCTGTTTCACAGCCACATAGACTCCTGGAATGACAGAGCTGGATGGGACCATCAAGGGTCATCTCGTTCAACCCCTTGCAAGGCAGGGATCTCAACTATAGCATCAGGGGCGGAGGAAGGTGGGGGTGATGGGGGCTCCCCACCCCCATTGGCGTGATCCCGGGGGTTCCATCGCGGCTGCCTCCCCCGCCCACGCTGGGTGCCCCACCCCCGCAGGCTGCGCGCCCCACCCCCAGAATGCGCGGCATGCCCCTGCGGGCATAGCGCCCCTCCCTCAGAACGTGCACCCCACCCCTTTGGGCGGAGCGCCACGTCTTCGGGATGCATGCCAGCCCTGCCCCACCTGCTCCCTGCCCCTGGTGCCAGAGAATGAAGCTCCGCCACTGTATAACATCCATGGCAGATGGCCATCCAACCAACATTGCGGATAACAATAGCTCTATCACACCTCCTTCATCTTTTTGGACAATTATGGTCTCTGACAAACTTCCTTCAGTCAAGTCAATCAAGCAAGCAGAGCACTGGCCTTTAAGCAGTCTTCAGGGAGCTAAACTGATAGCCCCCCACATGCTCTGCAGGTCTATTTTGCCCAATCTATCAAATGCTATGATAAGCCTCCAACCTCTCTCACCACCAAGGAAATATAAAAAGCGAATGGAAAGAGAACCCACCCAAGTGACGCTGACATGAAACCCCCCCACCAAGTAGAAAAATAGAAGCATAACCACCTGACCCCACCCCACTCACCATTCCCACCTCCCCCTCTCCCCCAACCACTACTGCATGCAACACTAATGTCTCACAACAAACGTAATGGATCTGTAGAAAACGCAACTTGAAAAAAGAGACAATGCACGTATTTCTGTAAACTTAGAAATCTTTAATAAAAAACATTTTTTTAAAAAAAATGCTATAAGTTGCACTGCATTTTTTATTTTATTTTTGCAAATGGGTGTCATGGATGATAATTTGAACAATGGCTGTTTTCTTGTTTCTGCTTCTCGTTGTGCCTAAACAAGAAGTGCAGGAGGGAAGTCGGGGGTGTAGAATGACTATCTCTTTTCAGCAACAGAAGTTGATCCAACAACATATGTCACCTCTACCTACTCCATGTCTGATAACTAAACCACAGGGCAGTTCTGGAGTGATCCGCCGTGTGTGGTTTGCTTCTAGTGATAAATAACCTTTCAAGGTGCCAAGTCCTGCCAATCAGGGCGTACGCACTTCAGTTTCCAGCACTTCAGGTAGCGAAGTGAGAAGCACTGAACCTGATATTTGAAAAGTGTACCTACTCCTCCAGCTTGCCCTCAGCAATCCGTCATAACATTGTTGTAGCGTCTCAGCTAAGAGAGGAGAAATTGAGCACACACTTTAGGAAAGGAAGCAGGGCTCTCCAAAGCAGGTGATAGCAGGGTGACGTAATGTGAGGAGAAAATGGGGGCTACTGTCAGTTTTTCAGTGTGGTGCAAAAGGGGGACACACACACAACACACACACACACACACACACAGCCTGCCTGCCTGCCTGCCTGTGTATGGCAAGTGGCAAACTTCACACATTCCCTCTTCCACATAACTATGAAAGACCAGGGAGTTTGACTCTGTTTTTTTAAAAAAATATATATAATTATTATTATTAAAACATATATATTTTTATTCAGTTTTGCAAAAATTTAACACATACATTTCAATGCATATTAAAACATTTTTCTTCATTGTTTTTGTCAACTTCCCACCCCCTTTTCCCATGGTGTTTTTATTTCTCTCCCTCTGCTGCACCCTGTCTTCTATCTCTTATATCTTAACAACATTGCTATAATCTTTAAGTTCTTCTGTTGCTCATAGTTCAAATCCTGCTCGTGTGTTCATCATATAATAATATTTCTTTAAATAGTCTGAAAAAGGCTTCCATTCTTCCACAAAACCTTTGCCATTAGGTTCTCTTATTTTGGTTGTCAACATTGCCAATTCTGCCTAGTCCATCACCTTACTTATTCATTCTTCCTTGGCGGAAACGTCTGTTTCCTTCAATTTTTGTGCCTAAAGAATCCTACCTGCTGTTGCAACATACACAAACAGGTTAATCACCTGCTTTTGGGACTTCTGTCTCTCACCCCCAAATTTGTTCTCTCTTTGCCGCTTGCTCCCTGGAGTCAATGCTGCTATAAAACAAAGGTGGAAAAGCTTTCTTTCAGCCCAATTGTGAGCAGCCTTCTGGGGGCCGCAGGCCAGTGGTGGCTGAAACTGGAGGCAAAAAAGGTGGATGGGGACAACGGATGTGACTTGCATTCCAGCCGGAAGTCCATGCAGGCAACCAGCAAGCAAGAGGGCATGGGAGGAAGAAACAGAGCTGGGTCAGCGAAGGGCATGGCCTAGAGAGGGGGGCATGACTTAGGGAGGAGATGCGGCCTTCAGAGAGCCCCAAGAGCTAGAAAGATAGAGAGGCCTGCTTGAACCGCTCAGTACTGCCTACACTGACTGCCAACCACTCTCTGTTCTTTTCCCAGCCTTTCCTGAAGGTGCCAGGATGGAATTGAACCTGGAACCCACTGCTGCTGCT
The DNA here is from genome assembly GCA_034641385.1 of Darevskia mixta. Taxonomy (NCBI): domain Eukaryota; kingdom Metazoa; phylum Chordata; class Lepidosauria; order Squamata; family Lacertidae; genus Darevskia; species Darevskia mixta. The sequence goes on from JAWWNH010000001.1 coordinate 18,149,180, forward strand.
AAAACCTTTGCACTCTGCCCACTGAGCTACAGCACACAAATGCACACAAACAACACACTTCACTTCATTTCTAATGTCTAAAAATATGGCTCACTCTTAAAGGCCTGTTCCTCGCTTTACAACAGTTGCAGCCAGCTCAACCTCTTGGTACATTTAGTCACTCTGCTTTACACACCCTCGGGACCATAGAAGAATGATAACAGGGTGGCCTTCCTCAGATTTTTTCCATGCATGTTTGCTCACAATAGCATAATGTTGCCCTTTGTATCCTTCCCTTTAGGTACGACCTGGGTCCAGCTGACCTGGGAGTTGCAACACGGACCTGAATAAAACATAGCATCTCACGCCCGTTTTGTTGATGAACTCTGGCTGATCTGTTTTATTTCCACATCAGCTGAGGTAATACTGTTCTGAGTGTTACTGCTGGCTGACCTGGAAATAACACAAACAATGTGGACCTCATCCAAAACACAAACACAAACTGGGAGTCAAGCCCCTTGAAGGAAAATAAAAAAACCGGCCCGTGAATCCTCATCCCATCTCAACACCTTTGCAAAGCTGTTTCCCCCACAAAGCCGCTGACTTATCACCTATTCACATGCAACCTTTTTATAAAAGAAGCGACCTTTCTGTCTTTATCCTCAATGAACAAGGGATGTGCTGACTGTGTTTGTGTGTGACAAAGCAAGACACAGAGAGGTACCACGGACAGAAACAAATGAAGTGAGTTTTCCGTAGATACTCCCCCCCGCCTGCCCTCCTGCCCAAATGTGAGAGATGTATTCAGGAATGTTGTGCTTAAATATATCCCTGAATACAGCATGCACGCATTGTGATTCAGGTTGTTAAATGTGTGAGCAGACTTGGGGAGAGGATGTGCTCATGAATCCTCTGTGTGCTTTAGTTAATATACTACGGAGAGTATGGAAGGCATTTTCCAGGGAAAGCTGTTGCAATGCTCTGTTTCCCCCGCTCCTCCATGTAGCTTGTGGCCCACCTAGAACAGCTTAGGGTCTCCCTGGGATTCCTCCTTTTCTGAAGAAGCGAACCTCCTGGCGTCCTGACACCGGATCTGCTAGACAGATGAGCTGAAAGAGTCACTTTCCTGCAATGATTCAGGAGTTAACTGCACAGACTGTAAGGCAGTGAATCACAGCCAGGTTCTCCAGCTCTCTACTTAGTAGACACGTAATTTTCCTGAAATGCTTGCAAAATCTAAGGTCATGAGATTTCAAGAGAAGAGTTTGGAAACACCAAAGTTTCTGTTCCTTCTTCTTGGACATACTGAACTTTGCCATCCAGCTTCTCTCGAACGGACTTTCCTCCCCCTTCCCCAAACTGTTTCCACATAGCACTCTTTATAGAAAACTGTTTATGGGAGGTGTGCAGGCCACACAGTTCTCAAGAAAACCCATTCTGATAGCTGCATAGGTGCAATCCTGTGGCATCCCCATGGCCAAAGTTGGAACTCTAATGTTGGAAGCATCACAAACAGGCCACGCTGGAAAGCAGCTGGGATCTAAAAGATCCTAAAATCCCTCAAGCAGAGGAAGGGGGCAATTTAGACATGGGGAAATAGAGCATATCTAAACCCCACCTTCTCCTTGCTCCAAGGGGGATGGAGAACACAACAAACAACAGAAGATTGTTTCTCCACTCTCACTTCATTAAAGTAATACAAAACTGTAATGCTTTGACTGGGAAAAAAATATGGGGAAGCAGAACTTTTAGCAGCTCTTGAAGGTGCTGGGATAGCTCAGTCAGTAGAGCATGAGACTCTTAATCTCAGGGTTGTGGGATCGAGCCCCACCTTGGGCAAAAAAAATCCTGAATTGCAGGGGGTTGGGCTAGATGACCCGCATGGTCCCTTCCAACTTTGCAATTATATATATGTGCATTCATATTTTTCCTCTGCTGCCCAAATGTATTACTTGCGAGAAGCACAAGCCAATGGCACTTAAAGCATTCTGTGGCTATAGCCCAGTTTTCTTTCTATAAAGCACCCTCCTCCAGTACACACCTTCCAAACATGTGCTGGACTATACTAGGATGGAAAGTTGCAGTGTCTTAGCATGAGTCTTGCGTCAGGAAGAACCACCACGAGGAGAGGAATTGAGTGAGTGCCATGCTCACCAGCTCTTGGTGCAAGCAATCCAAGGCCAAAGCAGGTTAGTTAGACACTCAATGAATGACAGTGAGCAGCACTGCAGTGCTGCCACCACCAGATCTCCAATGGGATATTTTTCCAAATGGAGCTCTCCTACGGTCTCAGAGAAAGACTGGCATACCTGAGAAACGTTTCACCAGGAAAGTTGCAAATATCAGGCTAGTGATCTTCCTTCACGTGGCTGAATTTCACAGCATCCGAATATCTTGCGTGCTTCCTATTTCTTGAAAGGCAGAGGTGAAGGGAAGGTGAAAGGATGTAGAAATAACTGCATGAAAATGCCATGTCTTGAGCAGAAGAAAGGTCTCGGGTCCTTTTCACATGTGACACTAAAAGTACCTTTTGACCTCCAGGAGGCCTCTTTTGGATTGCTGATAGTAGTATACTAATGGATGTGGAAGGGAGCTGCTTTTCAACTGAATGCATGTTTCAAACAAGGTAGTTCTTGCACCAAACCTGTAAAAGTGGGCACATGAAAAAACCTTCACCTGTGCAACCATCCTTAAGGCTGAATTCTGATGCACATTTGCTTGGGAAGAAGCCTCTTCAATTCAGCAGAACTTTCTTTCATGGCTAGTCAGCTATGCTTGTGTGCGATGATTTCCTCAGAGGGTTTAGGTTTGACTCAAGGCTTAAATTTTCTGGGTGTATGTGTGCGCATTATACCTCATATGTGCAAAATTCTAGTACAAGTATGGCGGTCCATTGGCCACTCTTGACTGAGTCCAGTGGGCTCCAAGGGGGAAAGTCATGGATTTGCTGCAAAGGCCATGGAGTTGTGGCCAATCAATCAGTGGGAATGGACATGAGGAGTGAAACACAGATAGCAACTGAGTTTGTTATTCTGTGAGCTGCTTTATATTGTTCCTTGTTAATTATCAGTAAATATCTATGAGGTGCTTTTTTTTTTTAAAAAAAAGAAAGTTAGATAAAGGGAGTACTGCCAGCCCTAAATACCATTGCACCTCAAATGTGCTTCACTCATGTCAGGCTTGCAAAAATTGTGCCCCATTGAGAGAAGACATTCCATGCCTCTTACATGGCTGTTGAGCTGGAGCTCAATAAATCTGTGTTTTCTGCCTACCTGCAAAAAGCTGATAGGAACACTGCAACTTTTCAACGGCGCCTGCAACATGAGCTTCAGCTGCAGCTATTAGTATGTGGCATCTATCACCATGCTGCGAACAGCTTCACCTGTTGGTTTCTTTAAATCACTATTTTGTTAAAGGCACAAGAGGAGACGTCACTGTTTATGTTCTGCTCAGCTGTCAACCTTGGCTCATTTCTAATGGAGGGTTTAACAGAGCATTTCCCCTTATGCAAGGTGGGGCACTTGATGTTTGACAACCCCCCCCCGCTATTGCAGATCCCATACTTTTTGGAGGGGGTGCCCCCCCCCCACATTCAGGAGCAAAGTCTAGAGAACCACAGGTTCCCTATCGCTGCCTTACTGGGACCCTGACAGATGGGTTTCATCTGAACAGTTGGGTGTAAATCAGGCCCAATGCACCTGGGTAGTCGGCCCTGCTGTTGTCTGCAGGAGAAACCTGAGGTTCTTGCACCCTGAAGCTGCCTTGCCCCCACTATTCAGAAAGCTCAGACCCAAGCAAACAAAGAAAGAGAGAGACAGAGAGAAATTAAATGCGGAACCTCTCTTGCTACTCTATCAGCAAAGGAGGATATTAACGATAATTGAAATTCACCTCCACGAGGGCAATGAATCATCGAAAAATATCTTTAAAAAAAGAAGCTCAGTGGAAAACAAGGTTGTGCAACCTTAACCAGAGTGTGTCACTGGGCAGTGGAATTTTTAGAAAGGCAGCAGTTTGGGTTCATCACTGTGGTTCGTGATTGCACACACCTGTTTGAGCCTGGAGGTTTTGCAACAACAAAAAATAAGGAAGCTGAACTTGTTTCTTTCTCCTGCACAGTGCAGAAGAAAGCTGAAAACCACAGCTGTTCTAGCTGTTAACAGATAGAAGCAGCCCCTCCTTTCCCACAAATCCTGCGCTCTTCCCCCACCCACCCCAATTACATAATTGAGGATAACGTTTTCAAAGCATATGGGCCGGAGGTATTATCATCTCATTAAAACTTTAGGTAGGAAACAATTGAGCATATTCTCACACATTTCTGCTTGGGTCTCTATAACAAATGTTTGTAATTAGGGATGCTATAAACAGTTTATTAAATAATAAATGAATGGGGGGGGGAGAAGCTTGATGAGCTATAGAAGGTAACGGATTTTATGTATGGTGACATGCGAGCCACGGGATGAGGAGTGAACGATTGCTTCTCATTTCCCTGATATTAACTAGTCACTTTGGGCAGTTTAAGTTAGATGCAGGCCGCACATCTATTAATGGGCTCATCTTCCAAAAGAAATGAGAGGTTTAAAGTTGGCATTTAAATAAGGAGGAGAAGGGGGAAGAAGATTTACGAGATGGAGTTTTACCTCCCTAGCTCTAGTCTCTAATAAAAGCTGCTGTTGAATTGTTAAGGTGTGTAATAAAGTATGATCAGGTGTTGCCAGATTAAGGCTGATACTTCTTAAGCTCAGCTTGGTCCTGAGCCAGCAGTGTGTGGCCCAGCAGAAAATCCAGCAGGTGAATTAACTCCTGGCATGGAAATAAAATGAGAAAGTGTGGAGCTCTCTCCTACTGAATCAGACCATTGGTCTACACTGATGTAGTGGCACGACAGCATTTTCAGAAAGGACTCTTTCTCAGCCCTACCTGAAGATGCCAGGACTTGGACCTGCAAGCAAGGCAGACACCAAAGCCCTTCCTTGTGGATCCTGCTACTTGTCACCTGCTAGGCAAGCTGCGTGTCATTTGAACTGAGCTAATTCCCCCAGCTAAACGATGGATGAACCTTCACCTGCTGGATCTCGGCTGCTGTTAAAAGGCACAGTTACAAAAGGTGGCAATTCTGAGGCCAACCCTGACCCTAGCAGGAGTCCCTGGCCTGTAGTCTAATGGGCTGCACAATCTGTCCAAACCATTTGGTCAGGACTTAATTTCTGACATCTGGCAGGTCTGCTTTGCATAACATTAGCGATGAGATATGGACACAGCTATCTTTACTGCAGTTCAGCTTTTTGCACATTTCATGTATGTCGAAGGGCTGCTGCTCTTGCAACATTTTGGCTTGGTTATGTTCGGGTTTATGCTTAAGGGTTTATTTTTATTCATTCATTTTCATTGTTCATTTGAGCCTATATCTGGAAGCCAGGGCTAACAATAAAGAAGGCTGAGCTTTTAAGCATGTGAAAAGTGCATCCAGGGTTAAAGGGCAGGCCTTTAAAGCTAAAGGGTATTGCAAGAGGCTAAAAGGTAAAGGGACCCCTGACCATTAGGTCCAGTCGTGTCTGACTCTGGGGTTGTGGCGCTCATCTCGCTTTATTGGCCGAGAGCCGGCGTACAGCTTCCGGGTCATGTGGCCAGCATGACTAAGCCACTTCTGGCGAACCAGAGCAGCGCACGGAAACGCCGTTTACCTTCCCACCAGAGCGGTTCCTATTTATCTACTTGCACTTTGACGTGCTTTCGAACTGCTAGGTTGGCAGGAGCTGGGACCGAGCAACGGGAGCTCACCCCGTCGCAGGGATTCGAACCGCCGACCTTCTGATCAGCAAGCCCTAGGCGCTGTGGTTTAACCCACAGCGCCACCTGGGTCCCTTTTGCAAGAGGCTACATAAGTCTTTTTAGAAAGTAGCCATTGTTTTCCCCATAAGGATACGTAGTAAAAACATGCCTTGAAGGTAACATAGAATCAAAGAGGCCAGACCAATGTGTAAGCAGAAAGTGTTTCTGTGCATGGACATAAGTGTGGGTAGGCTTGCTAATTTTCTCCCTAGCCTTCCCACCCAAAAAGCTGCACCAGGAGCAATGGGGCAGGATGGGTGGGAATAACTCAGTGCATGTGCAAAAAGTTATTAACGCCCTTTGCGTCCCCGTGACAGGACTGTAAAAACAATGCTCTCTTGCCAGTTCTAGGCTAGATCACTGTGACTGAATTCACCATTTGGCTATTTATGCTGATTTATACATCTTTGTCTGGTACATGTGTGGAGAGTGGTTTGGCTTTTTGCACCAAAGCTGTTGTGAGGATTGGGACAACTTACCATGTTTCTCACATTCTTTGGAGCTGCATTGAAAACAAAAAAAAAATTACACAGTGAAAAACTGGATTTTTTAAATTTTTATTATGTTTTTATTTTTTATTTGTATCAGTATTGGAATGTACAATCAGGTGGAATTTACTCCTCTGGTAGTCTAAGACTGTAACTGAATGAAACAATGGAGGCACCATGTCAATCCATTGATGTTTGGGTTGGGGAATCCAAAGAGGAACTGTGCCATAATGTCTTTACGAAAAATAGCAGAACAGTGAGCTAGCTTTAAGATCCCACAGAATTCTTTTCCAGGCTCAGTGCCAAAGCAAATAAATAGGCGAGGTGAGAAAAAGTTGTCAAGAGCTAGATAGAAGTCTCATGTGCAACTTATTATGGTCTCAAGGTTGCGAGTCAAGAAGCATTTTGCAGGCTAAGTGGATAAATTTGTGCTCAGGTGCAAAAGATCACAGAGTGCACCAAAGCATGCTGGGACAAATAACCAATGACCATTTCCTCCTTTGAAGCAATAAAGCCAACCATTATTTGAATCTGTCACTGTAACTATTTGTTTAGATCCTTGGGCTGAATACAGCCCTCATACGAGCATAATGTTGCATGCCACCCGAATCTCAGAGCAGTGCGAGATTCCAGGGGTTCCAGCCGTTTATCCAGGTTTGGTGTTTCCTTTTGGGAATGAGGCACAGCAGAGACTGTGGTGTCTTTATGATATGTGGTTTATTTAAACGTGTACGCAACCTGAACTTACAATGGAGGGGTTGACAGCATTCAAACCCTCAAAGGGTCTTGTTTCTCCCATAGCAGCAGCTTTGGACTCATACAGAAACCAAACCTCTGGCTTTCCAGTCTGCATCTTTACTTCTAGGTCACATTGCACAGCCTTTCAAGCACCCACAAACTCATAACAACAATGATGGGTGCTATTTCTGGCAGCCTAACTCAAGCACCCATTTTTGGACTATACTTTTTCAGCCCAAGGGAAACCAAAACCAAACCAAAACTGAGCACCTGTTGTCAGTGTATGCAGATATTGTCTCTTGTTAGGTTGGGCAGCTGCCTTTAATAGCACTCAAATAGTTCTTGTCAGTTCTGAAAGTATATTGAGAGATATAGTAGACATAGGATTTTGCAAGGGAGGGGGAAGGAACAAAATCATTTTTGTCCAGGGCTGTACTTGTACGTCTATGACCTGTCATTGTTACCATGCAAACTATATGAATGGAACTTGGTTTCAAACAAAGATGTGTAGGCACTGACTTGGTTTTTGGACTTGGGAGGATTTATTTGCTCTGCATCCTTTCAGGATTGCCCTAACTGCATTTGGTTTGATCCACACAGGTGGAGCACTACTAAACCCCAGTCTATGCTGAGGTTGGTGGTCAGGATGAGGTCCAGCTGCATACACCCAAAGTGCCGTGGTGTACATTCCACCACCAGTAGTGTTCACTGTAATTACCACCAACAATAATTATTATGATTTAAATAGAAATACAAGTTGCATCTCTCCATAGTGTGGGAGCTTGTGGCTAGCTGACTTGTTTGCCTTTGCTGTCTGCTGTCCAGGAGCTGCAAACTGTGGCTGGACCACTGCAATACCCCTTCTGCTCTCCATTTTTAATGTTTCTTTACTTTTAGGTAAGGCTTAGACCAGACTACTTCTCAGGACTCCTTCTCAAACAGGACTGGTCTTTGTAAAGTTGGGCGCGTGGCAGTGGTAGCAGCAATAACAAGTTAGTAGAGTGCAAGACCCTTAATCCCAGGGTCGTGGGTTCAAGCGCCATGTGGGATGAAAGATTCCTGCATTTCAGGGGGTTGGAATGGATGACCCCTGCAGTCCCAACTCTACAATTCTATAATTTCTATGAGTTCTTTCACCCTCCACATACATAGCTCTATAACTATATGGCATACACTATATTCTCTACAAATCTACAGAGTGGCTTTTAAAGATTTAGACTGCAGTTCTATGTACCCTGGCAGTAAGCCCCATTGAACACGACAAAACTTACTTGTGAACAGATGCTATACAATTGAGTTTTTAAGGCTAAAAGCTATTTGAACAGACTACCTTAAGCACCACTTCGTGAAGTTCATTTTATCCTTGATTCCTGGAATCGGTGTTGTCTTTTATGAATGAGGAAATGACAGTTGCTGTCACAGCATTCCCCAGGCCCTGGGCTATGACTTCATTTGGGTGTTCCCTACCAGCTGAAGGTGGTCATCACATATTATTTTAGAATGATGAACATTGCCAATCATGAGAGGGGAAGCCTTCAAGCTGCATGGTTGCAGAGCAAACACTGTTTAACTGATTTACCGGTCGATGTTTCTCTAATCCACAAGTCACCAACCTTTTTGGGTCAGTGGGCACATTTGGAATTCTGAGTAAGTTCCGTGAGTGCCAGTCACAAAATGGCTGCTGTGGGGTGTGGCATAAATGGCTGTTATAACTCAAAGAGCAGAAGAGAGAGGCAGAACCACACAATGATGCAGGCAGTAGTTTAGCTACTCCTGAAAAAAACACACAACCCTGCTCTACAGCAACTTGTGGCAGGGCTTTTCAGTGCTTTGTGGAACAGAAATCCTCTTACTATTCAACAGGCACACACCATTTGTAGTTTTCAGTGAGCTTTCCCAACAGGATGGAAGTTTTTTTTTTTTATAGATTTCTGCCTTGTCAGGGTTCTCCATATTGCTTTTCTATTTTAATGTTTAGTTGTTTTATTATATGGTTGTAAATCCTTGAAATTTATGTGGAAGGCAGTTCATAAAGTCATCATCAGGTGGTGTGTTTCCTCTTCTTTCCTAGTATTTTCTTCTACCTCTACACATACTCATGCCCCCACTTACTGGAGGCCCAAATCAGAGATGGGGAAGCTGTGGCCCTGTACATGTTGCTGGACCACAACAATCCATTATAGGCTGGGAATGTCAGGAGTTGGGAGCCCAGCAACAGCCAGAGAGCTGCAAGCGCTCCATCCGTTTCCTAAATGAATATATGGGTGGCACTGGCAACACAATAACAGGCCCCTTCCCAGCCAATACATGTTCATTATAATGGACATACAGAGGCCTTGCACAATTAACTGTACTGTATTTGCAAAGAGCTCTCTCTGTATGACTGGGAATCCTGCCTTGACCCCTGTTCAGCTGCGAGGGTCTGATGCATACATGGATGTGTTGTCCATTCATTTTAACTGAGGAGCTTCTCTGTGTATCTGTGGAAATGAATAGAAAAAATATGCAAATGTGTACATGGGCATTGAGATTTGTGGTGATAGCATTTTGAACATGCTATTGGACACAACTATTTCTCTCTCACACATACACACAGAGAGAAACACACACACAGGTCTTAATGCTAAGCAGAGATGAATATTGGGTCTTGTGAACTTCATATGCATGTCTCCTAAGAGCAAGAAGCCCTGTTGAGTTCAGTGGGAATTATTCCCAGTTAAGCATGTATGAGACTGCAGCCTTAATCTGCAGATGAAGCATTTCAGTGATCTGCACTTGGCACCCTCTAACATGCACCCTCTCACAGCCGAGGACTTAGTTCTTCCTTGCCACTGGCTCTTTGAATTGTGCTTGCCATAAATCCTAGTGCAAAAGTAAAGTTTCACTCCAGTACTTGCTTAGCAACCAAACATTATTTCAGTTCTCTCCCCCCCCACTCCCTTCCTTTAGTTATGATGTGCAACTCAGAAGCGTAACTGCCTATTTCTTTCTGTAATGTTAAAAGCACAACGGCTAATAAAAATAAAGGCAGGAGCAATTACATGTTAAGCAACGTGATGGGGAGTTTTGCTGATGTTGAAAGATTGTGCCTGATTAATTTAAAAGCATGGCTGTGTGTGTGTGTGTGTGTGTGTGTGTGTGTGTATTATTAGGCAATTCTCTAAGCAATTGGTAATGTGAGAAAAAATGCAGAGCATCTATTGAGGTGGGAGACATGCTGGATCTCCCCCCCCCTTCCCTTCCAGGGCAGGTAAGCTAGATTAATAACAGAACACTCATAAGAAGGTTTCAAATCTTACTGTCAGAGGGTAATAATTAATGATCAAATGTTAATGGAGATGCTGGGCTGTTGATGCCATTAATTCAGCTCAGTGGAGCCAGTCCTGCCCAGGACCTGCCACAGCTGTCACTGCATTTGCTTAATTATTCCAGTGCCTTCAGGCTCCCCCCCCCCACTGCCATTTCCCTTTTTCCTACTAACTCCAGGACAGTATGTTTTCAGTGAAGCAGAATTATGCAGAATGCCCTGCTTGCTGGGTAGTGTCAGGCCAGCTCGAGGTGAAAACCCAAACGCAGTACAGAGGCAAATACCAAGTTAATCTCTTCTCTTCTCTTCTCTTCTCTTCTCTTCTCTTCTCTTCTCTTCTCTTCTCTTCTCTTCTCTCTCTCTTACACACACACACACACACACACACACACACAATTTTTGGGTGAAGTAATGAGTCAAATGATACCCGTAATAACAACCCCACCCCAATCTCTGGTTTTCAACTGGTTGACATTTCTTTTTAAGTTGAATCATCACTTTCAAAGGCCGGTGGCTAGCTGCCATAAATTCAAATAAATGCGCATTTCCCCAAAAGTCAATATAGGGGCCTGTTTGAGATACCGAATGGTGTGTGAGGTAGCACCTTACTTAACTGAACAAAAGCTGCCACACTTTGTTAATGCTCAGGGCCACCTTTCATATTTTCTTTCTTGCCCTTATGTCCAGTAACACACCAGCACCAAAATAGTGCCCAAAGGGAGAAATGACTCTTGCATTTGAATTTCAAGCCCATGGAGGAATCAAGCTTGGCTTGATTAAATGCGTAATCGAACCAATTACAAGTTTGCAGTTCTACTTCCCTAAAAGAGTTGATAGGCCTCATAACTATTTTCAGTTATGGTGGCTGCTTTAAAGAGAGTATTTGTTCTGCCAGGGCAACAAAGCACTTTAATCCACTTTAATTCTGCAAACCTAAAGTCCTGGATGGTGCCAGAATCCCTCCTGCAAAATAGTGACAGTATGGAGGTACCCAAATATCAAAGGTGCAGAAGGCTTGTCCTCTTTTGCATCTGATCACCCTAGTTTCAATTTATGCTTATTTCCAGGGTTGGCATCAGAGGTGGGCATTTTGGGAGCAGCTGAGGAGGCCCATATGCCACTGGAGGCCCACTGCAGCTCCCTGGACCTTCTCCTTGCAGTTGCTGCCTCATCAGCCTTCCTTCTCTGAGCATGCAAAGAGTCAGAAAATGGAGCAGTACCCTCACTTACCTTGTGTTCTCTGGGCAAATTGGGCCCCAGGTGAGTAGTGCTTTGGAGAGAAGAAGAGTACCCATAGAGAGAGGGGGCAGTTGGAGGCCTTCTAAAACCTAGAGACTTTCACGCAGAAGGTCCTAGGTTCAGTCTATGGCATCTTCAGGTAGGGCTGGGAACAGTGGCGGAGCTTCATTCTCCAGCACCAGGGGCGGGGGGCAGGCGGGGGCGGGGCTGGCACACGTCCCGGGGATAGGGTGCACCACCCAAAGGGGCAGGGCAAGCACACGGGGGTGGGGCACGTGGCCCGCATGCAGGGGCGTGGCCCGCGTTCTGGGGCAGAGCACGCTGCCTGCAGGGGCGTGGCGCGTGTTCTGGGGGCATGGTGCGCAGCCTGTGGTGGCGGGGCGCCCAGCGCAGGTGGGGGGCAGCTGTGATGGAACCCTCGGGAATGCGCCAATGGGGGCGGTGTGCTCCCATCGCCCCCACCTTCCTCCGCCCCTGGCTGGGAATGTTCCCTGTCTGAAAAACCTGCAGAGCCTCTGCTAGATAGACAAATGGGTCAAACTCTGTGAAAGGGATCTTCCTAGGTTCCTTTAAACGGCCCCCACTTTGCCTTTAATTTCGACTTTGGAAGCGGGCTGCGCATATTCAAAGTCCAAGATGTCTTGATGTCTACGTTGCTCTTTGACTCATTTTCCAAGCTGAAGTGCTTGGAAAAATGCGAGGCATGACAACAATTTCAATCGCTCTCTTTAACGCTGCACATGGTGATTTAAAATAATTGAAGCTCTTCAAAATTTTATATGCCCTTGGATTTGGAAGCATTTGTAGCTCAGAGCATGTGCAGCATATATACAATGATTTAAAATTATTGGAGACTTTCATATTTATCAAAAGCGTTTCAGTTTGAAAGTGATAGGGAATCTGGAGTTTGGCAATGCAAAGTGATTTAAAATTATCAGAGCATTACATATGTTTTACAGGTGGGGCTGATCTCAGCTTTGGACTGCAGAAGTGAATAGCATATTACTGTGTTCTTTAAAAAAATAAAGTCATAGAAACAGCGCCATATTTTTCTAAACTTAGATTTTCTTGAAAAGCCAAACATCTTCCATCATTTTAAAAGCCATTAGCCAGACACGGTGCTGTTTTAATAGAAAGATTTTACACTTTGAAGTGATACTGGAAACGGCTACAGTGTGGTTGTAATACGACGCAGTGTCTTTAAGAAGCAAACATCCATGTGCCTGCTCTTAAACATGCACTGTTATGATAGATATATATTTGGTATATACTTTATGTGCAAGCAGGCCTTACGTAAGTCTGCTGCTCTGCCCATTCACCTCATCCCAGGCTCTCATTAGGTCCAGCAATTGTACTCTGCAGGTCCAATCCCCAAAAGTACAAATTAGGTAATAGCATGTGCAAATGGGTATTAAGGCATGTAATTGCCCAATTTGTGTGTGCCAAATGTCCATCTGCTGGCACTGATTTTATAAGGCTGATGGTGGCTCCTTTCTGAAAATTCTCCCTAAGTGCTGTAAGTTGATTTAAACTCCCAGGGAATCCTTTTAAAACAAGCACTGCTGTTTCACATACCAAAGTGGTTGGGTCGCAGTCAACTAACTTTTATTCAGAGGAGACCATGAATAAAAGTGGGCCTGAGTTACTCATGGTCGTTAATTTCAGTGTGTCCACTCTGAGTGAAAGTTCGTCGAATGCAACCTGGTTTAGTTTACATAAATGAACACCAATCTCTGCCTCATTTTTGCAAATCCCACTGAATTCAATGATACTATTTTATGTAAGAGTTTTCAGGATTTGACTATTATTTCCTGCATGTGCCCCCTGGTTTTTCTCAGGGAGTATTTCCTAATAAAACCTGATATTTTGTAGATGCTCAACAAATAACCTGACATAATTTTGTACTCTAGTGAGATGATGCCTTATAAAACTCTTAAAACACTGCCTCAGATATAATTGGTGTATGCAACCAGGGCACCTATATAACCAGGCATCCCAATCACAAATAGTCCCTACATGAAAGAAGTGGTTCCACATTGGCCTTCCTGTACAGACGACTGTCCACAACAAGCTGTTGTTAACAGGGGGTTGGAATAGATGATTCTCAGGGTCTCTTCCAACTCTACAATTCTATGATTGTGGCACTGAGGCTGGGGCAAAAAGTCCAGCCTCACTCCAGCAATGCATTCATAGGACTAATTTCTGCTTGCATTTTGGGGGGTGAAAGTTTGTGTTCCTTTTCGGCCAGGACTTACATTTTTTGGAGGAAGCCTTCTTTCCTATCATGGTTCCATGACCCTGCTTGTTAACCATGCTGCAACTTCCTTGACTTGTTGGTGTCTTTTCTGATCTGCGATATACATTCTAGCTGAGCCTCTACTGTTGTGGTTTTGAACAATCCCCCAAACATTCTGGAGAGATCGGATCTTTCTGAATTTCCCTTTCAACTTCCTTTAAAATATATATATATATATATATATATATATATATATATATATATATATATATATATATATAAACCAAACAAACTAGTATGCTTAATATGCTGACATTTGCCTTCACAACAATTCTTTGTGAGGGGACATTGATTTGTCAGCAATCAAAGCCTATTATTTTGTTGCTACGAAGATGAAATCCTTTTGCAGGCTAATGTATATATTGCTATTGTGAGGAATTTGGTTGTGCAGGTAGCTGTTGTCAGTACAGGTGGCCAACAAGGGGCAGAAATGTGTGGGAGGATTGCTGGGACACCCTGTGCTCTCCAGACATGGATCACGACTTCTGTACAAGGGGCTGTGCACATACAACTCTGAATGATGCAAAAGTGTTGCATGTTTCTTGTGGATTTAGAGTCTACAATACACTAGAATGTACCCTACAGTCTGGGGACACAAGTGGTGCTGGGGTCTAAACCACTGAGCCTCTTGGGCTTGCTGACCGGAAGGTCGGCGGTTCAAATTCCCGCGACGGGGTGAGCTCCCGTTGCTCTGTCCCAGCTCCTGCCAACCTAGCAATTCGAAAGCACGTCAGTGCAAGTAGATAATTAGGTACTGCTGCGGCGGGAAGGTAAACGGCGTTTCCGTGCACGCTGGCAATCATCATGGTCCTCTGTGCATCAGTAGTGGTTTAATCCTGCTGGCCACATGACCCGGAAAGCTGTCTGTGGACAAACGCTGACTCCCTCGGCCTGAAAGCAGATGAGCGCTACAACCCCATAGTTGCCTTTGACTGGACTTAACCGTCCAGGGGTCCTTTACCTTTCACCTTTACCCAACAGTCTCCAAGGATATCAAGAGGCAGGATCCCATGAAGACACATCTACCAGGTTGTAGTTATCTGCAGAGGGTTTGTGCTTTCATGGCAACACAACAGACCTCCCTGGCGGTGCCATTTTACGAATCTTTAGTTCGCTATTGGGGAGGCACTTTCTCAGTGTGCTAACTGGGGTACTGGAGTTTTCTGCTTAGACCATATCAGGAACAAAAATGCAGGCTTCTTATTACCTGGGATGGTCTCCAGATCTGTGTCCATCTCACTAGGTCAGTACCTCAAAGCTTTCCCATCCTTTCCCTCCACCCTAGGGCCCGCCACATGCTGATTTCTCAACGTGTCTTCTTCTGAGCCCACTTGCCTCTCTTCATGATCTGCTGGCTCCCTCACCCCCTCCTGTGGGTGAGAAATTAAAATGTCAAAATGTGAGAAGAATAGAGTTCTCCCTCCATCTGGTGGTGTCGGTGTAGGCAGGGGCCAGACTTTATTTGGCCTTCCGAGGACAGTTCTCCACAGTGTTCTGCTGCTGTGGTAGATCCCAGCACTGCGCCTCTTGCTGAGTGAGGAATTTCAGTACGGGAATTAGTATCTTCTGAATTCTCTGCCTTTTGCTGGGGGGTGGGGAGGAGGGGGGGAAGGAAAACCTCAGCACCA
Organism: Darevskia mixta; assembly: GCA_034641385.1. Taxonomy (NCBI): domain Eukaryota; kingdom Metazoa; phylum Chordata; class Lepidosauria; order Squamata; family Lacertidae; genus Darevskia; species Darevskia mixta. The sequence goes on from JAWWNH010000001.1 coordinate 18,164,690, forward strand.
ATTGCAAATGATATAAAAGCTGAATATGTTTAAAGGCGTAGTGAAGGGGGTATTAAATGGTTGCTGCTTGAAGTGAAGTGACGCGGACATATTAAAACTATGAATTCTTAATTAGGCTGTTTATTAAAAGTCAACAAACCTTATACATAACAATATGGCATCTATCTGTGTTCAAAGACTGTAAATTACTTTTTTGCAGTTGAAAGGAAATAGGTTTTACAGTAATTCCTGTTCTATTCTTTGCGAAAATAAATAGAGTCTTAAAATAATATGAGGTACATTATTTTTATAGGCAGTGGTAACAGATTTGCACTTTTAATTTGACTGTGTTAAATGTTATGGAAGAAGGAGGTCACATTAGGGTGAACTGTCTTTATTGTTATCCTAATACATTTAAAAGGAGACATTCAAGTCATACTAATTTGTGTGATAATAACACCCTCATCAGGGCAGTCCAGAGCCGGGGAAACTGCTTCATCTCATTCACCCTTTGACTGAGTTATATTACATGTATTACCATGCATTAGGACTCTATGTAAATGTGCCATCCTTTGAATCTTGCTTTACGAAGAGAGCTCGCTCATTGCTTTCTAGCATTATACAGGTACTCATTCCCTGGCATTATTGAGGCGACTTTTCAAAGTCAATCAATGCCTGTGATAAATGGCAATCTATTTCATGAGCGTTACTGTTTCTTTATATTTTGCTTCGAGCAATATTATTCAGTAGGAAAAAAACCCCCCAAAACCTGGCTTTACAGGATGGATTATTTCAAAAGATTTGCAATATTTCCCTCACATTTCCAAATGTTAGCCTTGTTGTTGTTGTTCAGTCGTTCAGTCGTGTCCGACTCTTCGTGACCCCATGGACCAGAGCACGCCAGGCACGCCTATCCTTCACTGCCTCTCGCAGTTTGGCCAAACTCATGTTGGTAGCTTCGAGAACACTGTCCAACCATCTCATCCTCTGTCGTCCCTGTTAGCCTAGGATGGCTTTTAATGAGTCTCTGAAATAAGGCAGCATCTGTTTTTATTATCTGATGCTTTTCACATGAGCTAGCAGGGGATATAGATTCTCCTGCTACCCAAAATGCAGAATCGAGTCTGATAGGGCTGCTGTTAAATGTCTGGTTGGCCCCATAATAAGACACCAGTTACCAACAACTTGATTCTGGAGGAAAGAGTCTATTTGTTGGGAATGGGGTGAACCAGAGGGAATTGATCCTGACTAAATGGGACAAAGGAGTGGGTTATGTGGAGTGCTCAAATTAGGGTAGAATGCTGGCCGGTTTCTTTTCAGGTGGTCCCATAACCATCCCATGTCTTTTCAAGCAGAAACAATTGAGCCTTGCCTACCTCACTTTTGCCCTGCCCCTCCCCTCCCATTCTGAAACCACCCCACTTTCTTCAAAATCATCCCACTTCCTTTATACACTGAGTCTGAACACTAAATAGAGGCATGCATCTGATGGATGAGGCCTACATTTTCCTAGCAGTGAACATAGTCACTTGGACCAAACAACAAACCTTTTGTCACATTCTCAAAGACCCTCCAAGTGTCCCAATTTTCCAGGAACAGAAGCTGTCCTGGTTTCTGATTTGATCCTGGAATGTCCCACTTTTCCTTAGGACGTCCCTATTTTCATCAGAGAAATGCTGGAGGGTATAGTAGGTCGTCCTTATTTTCATTGGAGAAATGTTGGAACTATCCAACCCCTGAACCATTTGAAGGCAGCCCTGTATAGGGAAGGTGTTTTTTTTTTTTTTTTTTTTAAAGTTTAATGTTTAATGATGTTTTTGCTTATGCAGAGTGGCTGGGGCAACCCAGTCAGATGGGCAGGTAATAATAATAATAATAATAATAATAATAATAATAATAATAATGGCAATGATTATGACGTATCTATTTTCATCAGAGAAATGTTGCAGTGTATGCTGTCATATGACTTCTCATTTTATTTTTTGACATGGCAAACCCCCCAAAATATATGGTGACCATTTCTGTGCCATCAGTCTTCAGATGGAGATTTCCTAGAGAATTTGGCCCTTTCATAGAGCTCTAGAATGCAATAAATCTGAGAACGTGACACCCACCAGCATATTTCCCGAGAGGAAATATTCACCATACAAAAAGCTTATACATAAAAAGTTACATTATTGCTACTTTGCCAGGTTGAGAATAAATATGAAAACCATTCCAAAAATTCAGGAGTTTTGCCTTTGGCAGGGAAAATGTGGATATTCACTTTGAAATGTTTTATGGGAAGCAGCTCAGAAAATGAATTAAATCAATTAGTCAAACCAATCAACTATTTTAAAATTAGGATGTTCAACAATTAAGAATCAGGATATTTAAATTTTGCCAAATGGTATAACCGAAGTGTGTTCAGAAGTGCTGCAAATTTTCACTCACAGAGAAAAACTCAATATTATTTTATTTTATTTTTTAAAAAACCAAGAACTTGCTTTCTGGTTTCCCCCCTTAAAAAAAACCCCCATTTTTGTTTATATTTTAAGCTTTCAGTGAACAGAAGGTATATAAATGAAAAAGCAGAAAGAAAAGGCAAGAAAAAAGCAAATCCTCCACCCACCCACCGGCCAGAAGCACTGAAATATTTTTAAAAAGGATGATTTCCACTCCAAAAAGCTTAGTCTTGAAAAGAGATATTTGTACGCTTGATACAAATTGATTAACTTCGTTTGACTTCTCCTGTTGTGTCACCTATAGCTAAACTTTCACAAAAATCACTGTATTCAGAGTTGAAGGAAGGGGGGGGGGGGGGAGAGAAGCCAGACACTCTTCTGAGTGTCTAGCTTGAAATCTTTGCAGATTCCTGTTCAGTAGCTCTTGCCATATGTGCTGCAGGAAGAAGTGCTGCACAACAAGCTATAGATAGAATGTCAGCTTTGAAATTTTCCACTTCCGTTGATTTCTATCCTGTGAATGTTACATAAAAAGTACCTTTCTCTTCCCCCCCTCCCCCTTGGCGTTAATATTACATAACTCTGGAAACGGCTGTGGTCACTTTGTTGCTCCCAGCTCCCATTTAAGAGATTAAAGGGGGAAAGTGAGTTTCACCCGTGTTATTGCATTACCTGGTTTAGCATGTTCAGCTGAATTATTAATTTTCTGTCTTGTTAAATACTAGATTCATGGCTTTTGCTGGAAGTGAAAATGCATGCAATGTAAAAATATGCTGGAAAGCAGTTGCACGGAACGTCGTTAAGCTTAGGGAGTGCATGGTTTTCGTGTGTGACAGTGACAAGTTTCTTAAAAAACAGGATCAGCTGTCATTTTCACACAGTTTATCTTTTAGGACTTACTGTAAGTGACGCCTTTTAAACTTTAGTAGACAGTTGAGGAATTTGGGCTGAATAATTTATACATAACAAATGCCGTAAAGGTCAGAAAAGTGGTGAGCAGACCTGCCTGCAGAATTATTTAACACCCACTTGGTCCATTGAAGCTATTTAAAATTACCTTTTGTTAAAAGCCATCGTTATTAGCTAGAATTGGCTAGGAAGTTCTCCTAGAAACTGCATCAGAGCAGAAGCTCATAGCAGAGTGGTGCTCTTTGCGCTGCCCCATTTTGCTTCATAGAGTTTTGTACTGGAGAACTTTCCAGCGGAGAGCAGCCTTAGTGAAGACCTGACCACCTGGGACTATCAAACTGAACACAGCCCACACAGCCCACCAAGCACAATAGCTCACCAAAGCCCCAATAAATTTGCTTCCCATTCCACCTGCCCTGCCTGAAAATTCAGAAAGGAGGATTTGCACAACCCAGGAGTACAGGTTGCATTCCAGCTAGGCTGATTTGTTCAATGGAGTGCACTTGCCTTAGCAATTGCTATATGTTGGGGTGGAGGCGATGGATGGATTCAGTTCACCTGTCAATCTTATCTGAGTATCTTGAAAATGCAGGAGCAATCATGGAGGAGATCCGCTGCCTTAGCCCAATTTTGACCTGAGCTGTTGTTGTAGCTGAACTGTATTCTCTCCTGCCTTGCAGTGTGATCCCAACCCAAGACCCACCAAGATGAGTTTGAATTTGGTGGTTCTTTAGTTAAGCCATATGCCCTTTTAAAATGTGGCTCTTTTTTTTTGGGGGGGGGAAGAGTGTTATTGGGTTGTTGTTTTGATTTTGATTATATATACTGTGGTTTTTATGTTGATCATTTCTGTGAACCTCCCTGAGACCTCCGTCTATAGGGCGGTATATAAATTCAATAAATAAAAAAATGAAATAAATAAGTCTCTCCCCCAGTCTCAGCTAGAGATACCCTGGGGTAAATCCCGCACCCCACTCCCATATAAGTCTCCAAAAGGGGGTATGGTGGGGTGTGTGGCGAATTCCTTTGAGCTTAGTCATGTGACCTAGCAACTTGGCGGAACTTAGCCATCCAAAAAGGGTGGTATAAATCCAATTCCTCCTGAAGGGAGTTCAAAATAGTTGGCTTTCTATAGTTAGGATTGCTCTGTTAATGTGTGTGTGAAGTTCAAACAACGAGATGCTGGCTATGATTAGGATGATGTAATGGAACTCGCTGCCAGCCACTAACAGAGATGATGCCATAAGCTACCAGGCAAGACTAGGAACCTGCATCAGTTAGCCTTCTTGAAGCCCCTTAGCAGGACTGACTTTTTGCTTCCATCTCCATAATTTCATGTACAAAAGCCAGCTGGGCTGACAGCTGACTCCTCTTTCAGCGCTGGCAATGGGACAGTGTTACCTTGCGCACTGAGGAGAGCAGGTTACCTTAGGGAATGCAGCACAGGCCCTGTGGGATCACATACACTCTGCCCTTCAACATTTTATCTTGACCAAGTCACTCTTCCGATTTAGCAGCCATCAAGGACATAACAGGCTCAGGAGCAGGAAGCCTAGATAAATTCTTTCCTTAACTTTAACAGTAATTTCTCCCCCACCCCCCCTTTTTTTGCAGGCCATGGCTACTGAGTATGCCCTGTCCTGACTGCACACTTTGGGGGTTTCCTTCTCGCCTTAGCATTAACATGTCTGAATTCTCCCCAAGTGTGCTGATACTGCCTGCAAAATGTGAGATCTGGTCGTTATGAAAAGGAAGTGCAGTTACAGCTAATCTCAACTGGATGTCACTCATGATAACTGAGCTACATAAATTTATAACAACAACAACAACAACAACAGCAGCAGCAGCAGCAGCAGCAGCAGCAGCAGCAGCAGCAACAATAATATAATAATGTGTTCTTTGTTAACTCAGTGGTCTCAGGATATGCAAAGTCAAGTGTGAGGGCCCAATGCACATCTTTCTCTGGCCCTCAGGACTCTTCCTAAGTCACACCTTTCTCCCCAGTGCACATGCCCTGCTCCCTTGGGTGCTTTTGCCTCTTGCTTTTCTGAATGAAGGTGTGGCTTTTACACGGCTGGAATGTTGCCTAAAGGATGAAGGTAGGAGTCAGATGCAGTTTTGCACCAACATTTGCATCCGGCTTTGCTCAGCATGTGGTATAAAAGCCCCTGGAATATTACCCATGAGAGAATGCAGTTCCGGTGGTGGGGGAGGGTCAATACACCTGTATTAGAGGAAATAATCCTAAAAATATATAGTAGTACCTCTGGTTGTGAACTTAATCCATCCCGGAGGTCCGTTCATAACCGGAAACCACTTGTAACGTGAGGCGTGCTTTTGCTAATGGCGCCTGCCACGCTGCCAGAGCGCGATTTCCGCTCGCATCTACTTCCAGGTTAGCAGAGCACGAAACCCGAAGGATTCGTAAAGGGGACGGTACGTAACACGAGGTACCACTGTACATTTTACAAGTTGGTCTGTCTCCTGCATGACCCTACATTAATTTTGATAGTGTATTAAAGATTAGTTTATGGCATCTTTCACTTGCATTAGGAAAAAAAATACGTGTTCTTCTAAATGAAGGAGGCCAACTTTACAACAATTAGCATATGGCTAAGATTTGAGAATTTCACAAGCGATTGCAGCTTACATATTTCTTCCACTTTAAGGAGCTATGGAGAAGTGGAATTTTGTTTTGTACAACTATTGCATGGTTCTTAACCAAGCTGAATTTTTAGACAATGCTACTAGCGCAATGGATTTGCGTAAAGAATGTGAAACTGTGTGTTCAAAAGTAAATAACGAAGGTCAATTACAGTGTGATACATATGCACAGACACCAAAGTTTTCCTGTTATATAGAATACCTGCTGCTGTGAAGACAGTCCTCTCTCCAGACGATCAGTTCCTAAAGTGCTATCCATAGTTAACCATAGCGATTCAAAAAAGAAAGAAAGAAAGAAAAGCAAATAAAAACTAGAAACATATGCTGGGAGCAGCCTGTTCTTTTCTGCAATGCTTCAGTTACAAAATGGGGCTTCGAAGAAATTTAATTGGTGAAAGTATTAGAATAAATTAAAGCATGTGCAATACACAATATGCTGTGAGATTTTCATATTTAACCGGGGAGGGTGAATTGCTGCGCAAAGATACTTTGAAGCGATAGCTGCCGATTGTTCAAACAGCCGGGCTACATAGACGGCCGCTTATTTATTAACCTCACCTAGAAAATGTGTGCCGGGTTTCAAAGGGTTACACAGCTGGCTGTTCATCTTCAGCAAAGCCCTGAGAGTGCCAACCTCTCTGCGTCTCTCCATGCAGCAAGAAGCATATGCTTATGGTTCAGGAGGGTATCTTTCCCCTTTTTCCTTCCTCCCTCCCTCTCAAGGGTAACTGCTCTCCCTAGAACACTTGTACCTTCCATGCTAGGTTTGAGATAATTGCTGCAATGGAGCTGTGATTATTAATCCAGATTCCAATGTCAATTTAAAGAGAGGCATGTCCTTAGAAGCAAAGCAGCCTGTGACTCAATTGCCTTGTGATGCTAAGTTCCACATTTCACATTTAAGGGGAAGAAGAAGAAAAAGAAAAGAAAACCAAGCTCAGCTGAGAGCAATCACTGTTTCCAGGCTTTGACCATTTTAATACAGTTACTTTCTGTCTCAGAGCACAGGTTAAAATACCTTGAGTGGAAAGGATCAGTTACATTCCCTTCCACTTTGTACGCCGAACATTTTATATGAGCTCTCGGGAGAAGTCATCCAGAGCTTTTATAAGCTCAAACATGAGTAAAATAACAATGGGAAAAGACAACAAAAGCAAGATATCTATTCATTTTGTTAAAAAAAAACACAACCACACAACTTCGCTCCTTCACACTTATATTTTCCAGCAAAAATGGGAAATTCGCAATTCACAATGAATCACAATGAAGTATGGGATATGGGAGCTTGTAATGGTGAATGGGAGGCTCTCCCATCTGAGCCAAGTTGAGCTCTCCAATGAAGTTTGGGTTAAACGCAAAATGGGCTCGCTGTCTGCCAGGCCACCCAATGTGCCTATTGCCTCAACCGACCCTCATAAACCAATGGGAAAGCCTCCTCCTGAAGGTCTGGATGCTTCTGAGCATATTTGAGTCTCCACTGCTGCTGGAAGGCATGGGAATTGTTGTTTCATATGTGTCCTGGTTCCATGAATTCAGCTAGCAGGCATTCCCATGCATCCCAGAGTTCCTATGCACCCCAGCAGCAAATGACACTCGTGAAAATGCTCAGGAGTATCCAGGTATAAAGAGAAATGACTGCTTTAAAAACATTGTATTAAGTTACAAATGATTTTTCATACTAGTCATTTTTCATTCCTACTTCACACACGCAGAGAGACTCTGGTGGATTACCACATTAGTAGACTGCATTTGGTTAGTCCTTTTATTTATGGATTGCATTTATACATTTATAGCTCAGCACAAGACTCTTTAATCTGTGGGTCTGAGCCCCATCTTGGGCAAAATATTCCTCCATTGCAGGGGGTTGAACTAGATTGCCCTTGTGGTCCCTCCCCACTCTTCCATTCTATGATTCTTTGATTCCACCTTCTGCCATTAAGGCGGTGTGCTTATGGTTCCCAGGCAGGCTTAATCCTCAGAGCTGTTTAACTTCAGCAACATTTATCCATCATGTTCCTTCAAAACTTATTGACTTTGGGACCTTCCCCCCAGTTTGTGCACACTTTCTTAAAAGCAGTGCGGAAAATGCCTTCCAGATGAGAGGCGGTGGGTGGGGGGAGATTAAAAAATGGTATGTATGTTTGTTTGCCGCCTGGAATATTTTTGTATAGACAGGCAGGGTAGAAATGCTAAAACGAATAAATACTCAAATAGTAACTGAGTAACCTTGCTTCCCGAAGAGTCTAGCATATTTCATCCCACCCCTCTTGAGTGGCTGTATTAAGGAACGGAGACTGACTACACAAGCAAGAAAATGTACGTTGATAATGCAGCATAACACACAAGCATGTTCATTTCTATCTGCTTTACAAATACACGATGGATCTGACTAGAAAAGCACACTAGGATTTTCAGGTTTTCAAACTCCATTTTGATTTTAAATCTGTAGTAGACAAGAGGAAGTTGGAAGGGTGAGGGGAGGGTACTGTGGTAAGCATATTTTACGGGCCCACACAGCCCGATATGCTTTTCACTGCTGAAGTTAGTCTCATGGTGGTGCTACGAGGTTTGAAAAAGAAATAGACACTTGTAGACGCAACCTATTCTGGTGGTCCTTGCTGGATCCTGGCTTAGTACAAATGGGATATGGGAGAGCAAAGGTTTTTAATGGCAGTTTGGAATATATCTTACAGGGAAGAAAAGCCCCCATAGTAAGCAAGCATACTTATTTCCAAAGCGTGATTAACAGGGGTTCATCCATGATTAAGAAGATTCCAGTAGCAACCTTTTCCATCTTGACAAAGTAATAGTAACAGTGCAAGATTACAGTAAATGCTTTCGATTCTTTTGTGAGGAAAGGTTGGGAGTAGTAGTAGTAAGAGTTGCAGTGACACTGAAACTTCCAACAGTGCATCTGTAGTATGCAAGGTGTTTGCTCTTGCATAAATATATTGGGAGGATAAGAAAAGAGCACCAACCAAAGTTAATCCTAAAACTGACTCTTAAAATTGCCTTGTCAGCACAATCTAAAAATACAAGACTTCTTAAAGTATAGGGTGTGAGTCCAAACTGCATTGTCTAAAGTGGTCAAAATACTAGCCTTCAACCTGATTTTACACGACACAATCCCCACGAAACTTTGTGCATATGAGTGACGTATGAGTGTGCGGACTTCCTTTAACCCACAATTTGCTATTAACTTAGCATGGACATCTCTGCATATACCATGTAGCTGTTTTTGCTTCCAACTGCAGACCATAAATCCACATTTTGATAACCATAGGAGTTTACAGTTAATCAATTTTTAAATTATTAATAACGAATCACCTTCCAAATCTAAAAACCTGAAAATGGCTGTTAACCTTATTTGAGAAAAAGACCAGATACATTTTATTATTAGCATGTGGAGCAATTAAATAAAGAGCTGGCAGGACAGAGTTGGCAATCTGCACATCCTAAATATAATAGTAAGGTACTACTAGTACCACCACAACTAGTAGTAACATGGTAGCAATTATACTAATTTCTGTTCTGGACTTTCTGTCCATTTGCTATTTAGACTGCATACCGTAGGGACAGTCTCTAGCCTTCTGTCTATTTCCTGAAGGATTTTTGGTTTTATCTTCAAGGATTTGCCTTATTTACTAAAGTCTGACCTCTCCTTTAGTATAAGCATATTGCTTCGTGTTTAGCTCATTTACTGAGTCAGCTAAACGAGTGCCAAATATTGTTCTCTTTGCAGGATGTTCTTCCTGGAATTCCACAGCACACCAAAGAGACATTCAGTGGGAAAATGAAAATAAGGTCAACTTTCCCTCAGGAGTGCAGAGCACAAGAAATATGCTAACATTCCCCGAGACTTCCTTCCCAGAAACCTCGAAGCCACTAAGGCGTCTTGGTTATTCTAACATATTTGAATCTGCAGTCGTTTCCTTGCATCTCCATTCCTGAAAGAAAGATACTGAAATAAAGAGCAAAAGTCCCTCACTTTCAAGAAAGGATATTTTACCCAAGGATACATGACCTGTGATATGAACAAGCCATCACAATCTAATTTCACTGATTAAATACCTAGTGTTGAGAAGGGAAGCTGTCCCCCCCCCCACTAACATGGAAATGATTTGCTAAGTCAACTTGCATGATGCACAAATATTTCTGCCAAGGGCTTGGTTAACACCATCTTTCTTTGACTGGACAAATGGGAAACATGTCAGATGAAGAGGTCTTGTAAGAACTGTAGTTTGCCTAGTCCTGTCACAACACTGAGAAAATGCATATTCTTTGAGGAATGATCCAATGGACCTTTTCACCCTGTGTCATCTAAGTTTCCAGGGAATCATGAATCATCTTTCTTGACAAAAAACGTTGCAAGAAGGCAAAAAGTTTCTCTGGAAGAGCTATAGGAAATTAGTAAATTGCACTTTAACTTTCCAAGTTTTAAAACTTTAAAGGCTGGTTTGCTGCATAACTTACTCTGAAGTAAGTCCCACTTACGGTAGTTCAGTGGGGTTATCGTCAACACAGATCTGGCCATGATTCAGCACAAGCTGAGATCTTTTAAGTCTTACCAGTTTCAATGGAAGAGTTAAAAAGAATTTAAAAAGCATCTCCTATTGAGATTGTTAAAGCGTAAAAATGCTGAACTTTGAATCATGGTTGTGGATTCAGAGCAATGAGGACAAATGAATCTACAATATGTTCTCTTTTAATATTGAGACTTCAACTGCTATAGTTCAGAAAGTTTACATGCATTTCTAGGCCCTGTTCAAGGGGTGTCTCTCCACCCCCAGAGGGGAGGGGGGCATGTTTCCCATTCCTTCCATTGTGCCCTTGTCACTGGATGGGCAGCTCTCACGGTGAGCCCTCCAGTCCTTTCAAAAATGAATTTTCACTGGCAGCGGGGGAAGGGTGGCTAACCTCAAAAGGGAACTTCACGTGAAAGGGCATTTTTCATCTTCGTTTTAAAAGATTAAACATGCATTTATTCAAATAAGGAAAAGTCATGAAATGTGCATTTTAATAGGAAATGATTGCAATTGCAACTGCAACAACAACAACAACAACAACAACAACAACAACAATAATAAATGTCCAGTAGCACCTTAGAGACCAACTCAGTATGTTCTGGGTATAAGCTTTTGTGTGCATGCACACTTCTTCAGATACACATGAAAGCTTATACTCAGAACATACTTAGTTGGTCTCTAAGGTGCTACTGGGACGCGGGTGGCGCTGTGGGTTAAACCACAGAGCCTAGGGCTTGCTGATCAGAAGGTCGGCGGTTCGAATCCCCGCGACGGGGTGAGCTCCCATTGCTTGGTCCCTGCTCCTGCCAACCTAGCAGTTTGAAAGCACGTCAAAGTGCAAGTAGATAAATAGGTACCGCTGCAGTGGGAAGGTAAACGGCGTTTCCGTGCGCTGCTCTGGTTCGCCAGAAGTGGCTTTATCATGCTGGCCACATGACCCAGAAGCTGTACGCTGGCTCCCTCGGCCAATAAAGCGAGATGAGCGCCGCAACCCCAGAGTTGGTCACGACTGGACCTAATGGTCAGGGGTCCCTTTACCTTTAAGGTGCTACTGGACAATTTTATTTATTTATTTCGACTGTGTCAGACCAACATGGCTCCCTACCTGAATCTAACTGTAATAAAGTTGGCATTTAAAATTTAACTTTAAAAGTTCAAGACTCTGAAACCCCTCTCTGGAACAGGCTGACACCGTCTCCTGTCTCCGGCTGAAATAAAGTGGGCATTAGCAGACCAGGGAATCTTAAAAGGTGGTACCCATCTTGTACTTGCTTGTGTGTCATTCACTATAAGATTATGAAGGGACGCAATTCTCTCAGTTTGCATTGAGTGCGGGTGAGAGAGTTGCTACTGCTGCCAGACATTTTCGCACCACGCCAGAAGTTATGAGAAACAGCTGGTGAAGATGGTGAAGACGTTGAACACCCTAAATCACTCCTGTGCGGGAGATGGGGGGCACTTCAGAAATTATTTGCTGGCATTCACATGCTTCATCCGAAAACACACCATCTTTTCCTGAGAAAACTCTGGCACACAATATCTGTTGGCTTAAGGCATTTTGCAACAGCTTATTGAAACCCTTTGTTTCTTTCTCTCAGGATTTGGCATTGTGCACCTCACCTACACACCAATTTCTGAATAGCTTAATCAGCATCATGCCCTGGAAACGTTCACTAATTGCTGATAGGGATGCTCCCTCCTCTCGGATTGGGCCTCCAGTCACCTAGACTTGGACTTTACTTCAAGGCAGGCCTTTAAAGGGCTAATTAGAGAGTCCAAAAGAGCAACAGACTTCTCAGGACCTCGAGTCACCATTTGTTTCTCCCAAAACCCCAAAGACAGTAATGCTGGCAAAGGGGAAGACTCCCAGAAGGGAAGCCTGGTGGGAAATTGAGTTCTTGACACATATTCCAGAAGCAACTTACAATTGAAAACACTGGCAAATTTATTTTAAGTATGCTCCTCCCTCCATATGAATTTGAGAGACCCAAAGCTAATAACTAGGTAAGTAGGGCTCACCCTTTAAACTAACTCCGTAGGCTAGAACTGCCCTGAATGCAACTCCTGCAGTTAATTCTGCAATTTATTCTGTTTTCCAGACATTTCCCTAACTTTTAATTTGCATATTATATTTGAGCATTCACATGACATAAAAAATCACTTCTGGAAATATAGCAAAGTGCAAATTTAGCACTCTTTCCCGTGTTAGTTGCTTCCAGAAAAATCCACTAGCATGCATGGAGAACTGGAAAATCCTTAGAGTTTTGCAACTTACTCAAGTGTCCATATGTCCACATGCTCCAGCTGTCAAACTTGTGCCAAGAGAAGATGTCCACGGAAAAGACAACCTCGTCAGTTTATAGCAGAGGCAAGATTCAATCCCGGGACTTCCTGATTTACAGCTGAGTCTTGTGCAGTGCAATCCTTTGTTTATTCACACGATACAAAATTACGCAAATTAAAATAAAGTATATTGAATCAACATGAAACTTTAAAAAGCAAAAAAACAAAATAAATAAATAAATAAAAGTTCCTGAAATGGTTTCAGGGAAACAAAGAACATGGTTTTAAGCTCTCTAGGGGGTATGGCTATTTCATTGTAAAACATTTTTATTAACACCTTCATTTTTATTCCAGGGAGATTTTCACCAATTTAAGAAATACATTACAGTGACTTCGAGTAAAACAGTGTGGATCCAGCCTTTTTCTTTTTTCTTTTACAACTTTCGTTGATGTCAATTGGAATCCCTCTCATACACCCAAAGTAGAGTTTAGCCTTTGGATTGTGTTGTTTGTTAAGTGAGCAAGTAGTAGAAGAAGAAGAGTTTGGATTTGATATCTGGCTTTATCACTACCCGAAGGAGTCTCAAAGCGGCTCACATTCTCCTTTCCCTTCCTCCCCACAACAAACACTCTGTGAGGTGAGTGGGGCTGAGAGACTTCAGAGAAGTGTGACTAGCCCAAGGTCACCCAGCAGCTGCATGTGGAGGAGCGGAGACGCGAACCCGGTTCCCCAGATTACAAGTCTACTGCTCTTAACCACTACACCACACTGTAATACCAACATGTGAACACACACACACACACACATACACTCAGGTCCCCCAAAGCAGCTGCTTCAACCTATCATTTGCTTTGAAGGGTCCTAAGGCCACCTGGACGTTGTACCTACTGGAAAGTATATGATTCTGAAGCTGTTTTCCTTCTCCTTCTGCAAGAACCCTGCAACTAATATTTTCTGTATTTCCTTGACTGAATCAAGCACGTACACTCACTCTGAAACAACCACTAGATTCCATGTGAGATACAGTTTCAATTTTACGGTAAATTTCCTGTTTTATGGATTCCTTTCTAAAAAAAGCTCCTTGTGGTATTCTTGGGAGAACACTAACTTTTTCTTAAAGCAGACAAAACTGTGCCCTTTTCTCAGCTCTTAGGGTGATTTTTTCAGCTTTCTCCTCATCCCCCTAATAAGCTAATCTGCCTTCAAAACTTTACACTGTGGTTATTTAAAATGTATTTATGAACAAACAGATTGTTAATTCGTTTTTGAAAAAGTGTTCAGTTGCTTGCACATTGTTTTTTGCTGCAGGTTTTTTTTAAAAAAACATTCAATAACTTGCTCTGGTCAGGCCCAAAATAGATGATCAGGACACATGACTGTTGCCAACCAACATCTCTTGTATCCCAGTAGTAACATAGGGAAGAGTTGTAGCTCAGTGGTAGAGCACTTGCACTGCATGAAGAAGATTCCATGTTCAAAACACCTGGCATCTCCACCCTGTTATAGACTATATTGAGCCGAATTGCAGTATAAAGCAGTTCCCTAGTAATGCCTTGTAAAAAAGTGACACATATTATTGTTATTGTGAACCATCCTGTGAACTGCCCTGACCTGCGGGTGTAGCATGGTATATAAATTTAATAATAATAATAATAATAATAATAATAATAATAATAATAATAATAATAATTGCACCTAGCTGGTGTGTGCGTGTGCAGAGAATGGATCTATCAGAAACTGAAAGTGACAGTTTCTCATTTCTCCAATCTTAAGTTATGTTCTTCGCAATTCCACATCAGCTTGCATTTTTTTTAAAAAGAAAATTATTTCATGAAAACTCATCAGTATTTCAGTTCAAATTTCCCCAGACACACCCATTTTGCAAGAACCGTTCTCTAATATAATGCATTTTATATGCTAGTTTTAGGAACACAAGCACTTTTATGCACACTTTCCCCTGATAAACACATTTTTGGACACATTATTCTTGGGGAGAAATGCGCTGCGAAATTTGTAAAACATGAGAATTAGGAAGGATAGCTGCATTTTGGTTCAGAAAGTGAGAATTAGGGAGTTTTGCATTAAAACACTAACCAAACAGAATTGCTCCCCATCCCTCATTGCACCCTCTTCCACTACACTTACTGCTGCTTCAAATGGGTGGATGTTCTGCAATATCCATCATGGTGTCATATCAGGCATCCTTTTTTTACTAGATTCAGCAGCCACATGTCCTGATAGTATTGAGTCTGGGATTTGGACAAAGCTGCACACACGGTTGCAGTTTTGGAAAGCACAAGGCATTTTTGTTTTAATTTTACATTGTTTAAGGGGGGTGGGCGGGGTGAGAAGTCATTTGCATGACTTAGTAGCTAGCTTTTATTTTAAACAGTCTGCACAGATGATGACAAATAGCATCTTTGTATTCAGGGAGTGGATGAAGTTACTTGGTGAAAATCACTACATGTGTTAAATCTTTCCAGCCTGAGCTATAAATATTAAAGGTATGTAGGTATTAAATTACATGATTGGAAACAATGACATGAGCCACAGACAGCACTCTTTGTCGGGTTTTTATTTTTACTTTTATGAAAACAAAAACAATTACTGGCAAATATATAGTGTGTCATAACTTCCTAGTGCCAATATATTGTCAAAGATGTCACAGTGTGGTTTGTCAAAGATGTCACAGTGTGGTGTCACAGAATCTATTAGAATGGAGCAGAAGATAGTCACTGCTAATCAGTGTGTTAGATAGACCAATTGTCTTGCTTGGTATAAGGGAACTTTCTGTGTCCCTGCTCCTAAAAACCTGATCAGTGTCGATTCCTCTTGCTTTCTCACGACTGCACCGACTAAAGCATGCATATTCCTGTGCGGCACACAGGAATGCTATCTTGTGGCTACTGTATTTATTTTTAGCTTTGCAGAAAAACAAAACTGTTTGACATTGGCACGACTGAAAGAAATAGCATACTATTAGAAGTTTGGCAGAAGTATTTGGGTAGTTAACCACAGGACTGGTGTTAGGGGTCAGAACTGTTGCGCATCTTCCAAGGTCCTTTGGCTAGCAGGGACTCCTCTGCCAATCTATGGAGCCTCTTGAACCAGTTTCTCCTCATCTTTGATGTTGTTGCCTATTCTAATTCTGAATTAAATCCATCCATTCTTTTTAGAGAGGAGATTTGAACTTTTGAAAAAGTGGGGGATCCTGCTCCTTTCAGGAGACTGGCTAGGGAGGAAGGTTTAGCTTACCTTAATATTAATACAATGTGGGGTGAGTGTCTCCCATTGGTAAGTCAAGGAGGTCTGAGGTGGGTGCACTCAGGTGGGCGGAGGGGGAACCATTGAAAGTACCCTATATACTCGAGTATAAGCCTAGTTTTTCAGCACATTTTTTGTGCTGAAAAAGCCGCCCTCGGCTTATACTCGAGTGAGGCAGGCAGTGGCTCCTATGAAGCTTTCCCAGGTTTTTTGTGGTAAATTGGGTGCCTCGGCTTATATTCGGGTCGGCTTATACTCGAGTATATACGGTATCTTACTTGAGGCCTCCAAAAACCTGAATCTGGTTCAGGGTAATCAGATCGCTGCAGAGGCTGCCATTGCAATCTTGCAACAACAATTGTTAGCGCAAATGGATATACATTTATAATACAATATAATAATATATTAGCTGGTGGTTGGGTCTTGGTGACATACTATGGTTTCATGACTGACATGTTTTAATAGTGTAACGTGCCCTGAAGTATTGTGATTTTTTTAAACAAACAAAATAATAATTGAGATTTGTTCAGAAGTGAGTTCCACTGAAGAAGAAGAAGAAGAAGAAGAAGAAGAAGAAGAGTTTGGATTTGATATCCTGCTTTATCACTACCCGAAGGACTCTCAAAGCGGCTGACATTCTACTTAATGTTGATTAATTGATTAATTAGTTGTTAATTCTACAAAATGTTGATTCTACTTACATTTTCTTTTCAAGCCAGCATAATTGGAGAGACTGTGGAAAATATTCTTGATATAAGAAGTACTCGAACTCTTTCTAAAATTGTTATTGGAGAAAATATGAGGGGATCTCGAATTACAAGAAAAAGCTAAAAGGTACAAATATTTAAGTTTTTTTTTTTTTTTACTGAAAGTTCAATGTGACTTATTCCCAAATTCTTGTAAATAGGAATGGTTGCCTTGATGTTAATGATTCGGACTTATGAATATATATTAAACACATCATGTTTTTCAGAGGTTGTGCTAACTAAGAACATTAATAAATGCACTTTTTCAGTTAATTTTTTACAATTTTCTTGGGGTTTATCCAATGCCATGTGAATAGGAACAGGAAATTATTGCCGAGTCTCATATGAATCAAGGGCTTGATAAGAACAATGGAGATATCTTTCCTTTTGGACTTAAAGGTTTGTTTAAAGTTGTGATCTGCTGCTGGATTATGAAAAGGTAGCAATAAAGATATTACTGTAGTGGGGGAAAGTTGCATTATTTTTAAAGAGCAGTAAAAAGAAAAGAAAAAGGCAGACCATAGCAGGCAGCTTCTGGTCACCTTGAA
Source organism: Darevskia mixta (assembly GCA_034641385.1). Lineage (NCBI taxonomy): Eukaryota > Metazoa > Chordata > Lepidosauria > Squamata > Lacertidae > Darevskia > Darevskia mixta. The sequence goes on from JAWWNH010000001.1 coordinate 18,182,054, forward strand.
GCATCTAACAACTAGTGCTCAGTAAACTGCTTGTGATATAAACTAGTCATTAAAAAGTAAATAAAATGTTGATTTTACTTAAATTTTCTTTTCAACCCAGCATAATTGGAGAAAATGTGGAAAATATTCTTGATATAAGAAGTACTCGAACTCTTTCTAAAATTGTTATTGGAGAAAATATGAGGGGATCTCGAATTATAAGAAAAAGCTAAAAGGTACAAATATTTAAGTATTTTTTTAAAAAATAAAATCAATTCCACTTAAAGGCAAGAAGGAAGCCATTAGGCAACTCCCTACCTCCTCTGGCTTGTAGCAAGCTAGATTCTTTTGCTCAGGCTGTGGATTAATGAAGGAAGGGGGGGAGGGGAGAAAAAAGTCTGAAGAAGCATATATGAGGAATGGATGGGATGTGCAGATGGATGGAGCGATGGAAGAGAAGAGGAGGCA